>OX377201.1:70227872-70371674 GCA_947396885.1 Heligmosomoides polygyrus polygyrus | reverse complement strand
GTACTTCGCAGATTTCCTCTAAACATAGGTAAAGTATTTACATCTGTCAACTGAAACTCCTGGCGGTGTGAGTTGAATGCGGAAGAAATGATGGAACCGGTTTCCGGGTTCACCGGGGATCTACGATTCGACGAGAAGTGGAATATTTGAGTAAACGCCCTATTGGCAGAAGTATGTACATTTTGAAGGCTGCTTTGAAAAGCAAGGGACTCAGGGAGACTTATCAACTTGCTCGGAGGTCAGGTTGAGAGATCGTCGGCTGTGATCCTCGCCTTCCGTATTCGACCCGCCTTCCATAAAGTTTCCTGCATCCATGATCTTGTCCAGGGAACTAATACTGAAGGTAAAAAAAATTTCTGAGAGCTGAGCCCACCCATTCAAGCGCGATCTACATTGTTGTTAATACTTCACCATGACTATCTCTTAAAGGAACAGTTTCACATGACTTGATCCGTGCTCGACCGTTCGCCTTTACGCTGCAATACTGGACATTTTTTGACGGTGCATCATACATTAACGAATGGTCAGAATGTTTGATGTATTGCACGCCTATCGCCTCAAACGGCTTCGTTTTTGGTATGCGTTGTTGTGCCCGTTGTACAGTGGTCAATTTTTGTCAGAACGACAAATGGAATACATATATCAGTAATGCGCATTTAGCCAGCAGAACGACGATTTCGCAAATACGCATTCAAATCGCCTCCACAACATCCCGACGAATCAGAGTGCGTAGCGTATCTCGCAGTGGGATTAACTAACGCCGTCCTTAAAATTTTACCCTATATAGGCCTTACATAATTGCACATATAGTTGAGGTAAAGGATTAGTCGGTAATGCTAGGAGTGCACCCTGCTTTGTTTAATTGTTTCATAACACGCTCTACAATTCTAGTAACTTCCAATGGGTAGCAGCCAGAGGTCGTTCGCGGGTTTCACATCGACAACATTTTTCTTATTAAGAATTAGAGGGATGATAAAATTAGCCTAGATCATTTAATGAGCTGCTGTTTTGTATAATTCCGCGAAAAAGTACGAATTTACACCGTTTCGATTTAAAATACATAACTTGCTTTCAAAAGCAAGAAATCGAAGCTCTCAAGCCGTGTTAGTGATCGTGGTTGCGCCATGTGTTCATGCAGCACATCGTGGTGATTGCCATCCTTCTTCAGGAAGCTTCGCAATCGAAAAATGAATGCTTTTCCGAGCCTCCGATCCCAGTTTCCCGAAGCTTTACAAAATCTTCCGTTTTAATCGCATAATAATAAACAAAGGAAGGCAATAATAAATCCCATTTGGAAAGGGCCAAGCATTCTGTTCCTGAATCATTTTGTAGAGGCAATAGGAATGGGCATTTCTCTTATGCAATAACTTCTGGATGTAAGCGTCTGTATTTCGTCATTCCCAGACAAGTCTTGCCCCAATTCATCGACATCCGAAGGACGGAAGGGTTGATTAGTTTGCACAAGAACTTCAAAGGAGGAACGTTTCATGAGAGCTGAAGGTGGTTCGCGTAATCCAATAGCTTCAGCTGACATAGGGCCGCACATGAAAAATGGGTGAATCCGGCGAATTGTTAATTGTAGACGATGCCTTCCCAAAGGAAAAAATACAGCAGTTTGTTTCTATGAAAAACGATTGCACTAAAATAAGCAAATGCGAACACAAGGCGAATCGATAGCATGATTCGCCGAACTGTACCGTGTCGTTCCTGCGAATGACACAGTACCGCTGGGTCTCGCACCCAGGTGCGAGGAGGCCTTCATCGGACGCGGGCGATGAACGCAGAGCCCAGGTCGAGCCGAGCGCTGCCCAGGACTGTACCTCGGCAGAAAAGGCCCAAAATGTCGGATCGCTTGAAATTTTATGAAATTATATTGTTAGAAAGCGCTTCCAACGGCGAGACGTGCGTAAGCATTTTAGGGACTTACACGCGGGGAGGACCTAGATATGAAAAACAAAATGGGGTCGAAAAATCGTAGACTTTCTCAGAGTTTAGAGAACCAAAAAAACACTATTCGAATAAACCTGGTTCTCTCTACTTTACTTGTTTCAAAGCCACTCAAGAATATTCTGCACAGAAAAAAGTTTCAGCATACTGGCTTCTCTCTTTAGAAAGTTTGCAGTACGCTGAACGTTGGGTAAATCCATTGTAAAAGGTGGAGCGCGGTGGATTTGTTGCCAGATAGATGACGTCGCTGTTTCACCTCGAATTTTCCCATATCTTCTTCCGACCTGTGCTTCGATGTTTGGAATGTCCACCAAGTACAGAAGAAGTCTTACACTACCGTGCCCTTGTTCATAGAAGCTACAGCGCATGTAACGCAGAGAAAATTCGACGCAGAAAGTGAAGTGCAGTTGAGTTATGGCTAGCAAAATTTTTCTTTCGTTTTAGTTAAAATTAGCCCTCCTACAATTCGTGTACGTGTTTTAGAGTTTAGAACAAGTCCTAACTCTGTAACTTCTTTTTTTAAAAAGTTACAGTACCTGCTACATAGCAATCTCATTGGTGTGGAGAAATCGAGAACGGATTAGGAATGCGAAATCTGGACATTTCTCAGGAGTTGATACTTTTTCTAAGTCGATAGAGCTAAAAATGAATGTTCAATAGTACAATATTAGCTATTTCCTGTGCGAGAGGTAGCACAATCGGAGCATACGCCAGCTGTCGCGTGCAGACAGAGTCGAGGTTTTCGGGCTTGGCGCCGTCCAGACAAACCAAACCTTCAATCCTCCGGATTCTCGGTATCCTAGCTTTCTCTAGCAAGGACAAAACACTAATTCATCCATAACGGCAATTCATTACGTAGATCAAGAGTAAATTCAAATATCCTCTACGAAGTAATATATATGGCGCGTCCCAATTAGGAATTTTGATCTATTTTGTATCCTCTCCCTTGATGCGACTAGATAAAGGCAATTTTCGACAGTGCTTGGTAGATAGAGGAAAAATTTGGTATTAGAAAAATCGAAAAATAAAATAAATAAATTATATATATATATATATGTATATTAGAATAATATGCCCGTTGTTTTACAACGTTCCCAATCTGCAAAATTTGTACTCAGAGAACGGTACTGTCAATTGTGCTGGCACTGAATCCGCTCGCTTATGTGTCCTTTAGGCGTAATTAGTGGAGACGTCCCTCGCTAATGAGTATCCCCTGGCGCTTTCGGAGAAATAGCGGTCAAAAACGGAGTTGCGAAAAATGTTTTTGTGGCATTGGGTTGGTCTTGCCAATGGGATCACGATGGTGTGTGAATCTTTCGAAATGGATGAAAACCACGATGGCTACAGCAAAAGAACAGAAAGAACGCGGAAAACGCGCCTACCGCGCCCTTTTTCCAATCCTTATGGTGGGTATTGTACATGTTGTAGCAGGTGTTTGAAATATTTTTGTGTAGACTGTTTTCAAAATTTTCACAAGAAATATGACTAGTTATTCTTTGCATGACTATTTTTACAAGATGTGAGTAGCTGTTGGTGAATAGTGCCGATCTTTGTGCAGTTTGAATAGTGTGTGGTGCTTATTATTTGATTTTATCACTGCTTAGAAGTAGTACGGCAAATGCGAGAAATAGGCCGTACCGAACAGTTTTATAACCGCGGGCCAAAATCGGCCCGTGCGGTTCCACGCGACAGAAAAACTGCGGGTCGAAAATGGCCCGCGCGGTCGTCAATGGGGCTTTCAGGGAACGTCATGGTGAAATCGCAAGAGATAAAAGGGACTTACTACGGAGCAGAGATCGCCTCGAACAGCAACATGAGGATCTTCTACGTAGCACCCACCTTCGCCGCAGAGGATCCGAGGACAACCGAACCTCGCGCGCCTGGGGAGTAGCTAGATGACTGGTAATAGCGACACTGGGTCGCTATTACCAGTCATCTAGCTCCTACTAAATCCGCAAGTGTCCAATTGTTCGATCAATGGGCCGTATTGAGACTATGGACGCCGCTGCCATGTTCTTCTCTATGTTGATCACGTAATGTTTTTTCTATGTTGAACACTTCACAGCTCGTCCTCCTTTCTCTGTAGCCGAAACTCCCAGGCTTTTTCTATGTTGATCAGGTAATGCTTTTTGTGTGTTGATCACCTAGCACAGCTCGCCCTCCGCACTGTAGCCGACACTCCCAGCTGTTCCTTTGTGAGCCACGTAACTCCTCGGCCGCCCTCACTGTAGCGTAAACAAAGGAACGCATTCGCCTGTACGGTCGCCACCAGAGTGGCCCGCTCATTTCTTGCCTTCCTCGATTCCTTGCTTGTTAGAAGGTTTTAATTCTAGCACATCGTCTGTATGTTATTCGTCGCTCGTTTTAAATGTAGATCATTAACATAAAGGTAATTACCCAAGTTTGAGTTGAGGGACAACGTACACTGTAATCGCGCAAGGTCCACAAGGACGAAATCCGCGTGGCACTCTACAAAAAGAGGAAGGCGAGCAGAGGATTCGAGAGGATCCTTAACCACCGACCAGAGGACCTCCAAGGCAACAATAGCCAGCCGCGATACAACGTTTGCCTGCATTTTCGTACCGCTGTAAGTTTACCAGCCTTAAGCTACGTCGCTATATTTCAGCACTCTTCTTGAACTTTCTGCTGCCTACAAAATTCACAACTTGCAGCCGGAAAGACTCGAAGTTGACAGAGTTATTACGCTCAGAACACTCCCGCGGTGCAATTTGCGAGTTGTCGCGCCCAGTCGATTGATAGGCTCGATCCTGTATGCATTGTGCACGGCGCACTCCCAGAGGATTCCTGGCATGACGAAACACTTTACGCCATGCTTGAGATGCTCCGAGAACATGCAAGTCCTGGAATATAAGCTTCTCCAATAGCAAAAAGTCAGCTTCAGACATTTTTGACCACCCACTGCGAAATTGCGGCGGTTTTGCGAAGTTGTATATACCATTGTGTAGATCCCGAGGAGACAAATCGAACGATACCAACAGTTTCTCAAAAAACCGCAAATTAGAGGAGTTGTGAGCATGCAACTGCTTTCGACGCCTTGCTGCCGATAACTCGCCCGCGGCCGGCCTTTTCAATGGAGCGCAAGTTTTCAATTTTGGCCATTGTTTGAACTTTCATATGAAATGTATGTATCACACGATAGAGCTCGTTCTCATGAGCTCAAATATACTCTTGCTTTTTCAAATGGATGACCGTTGGGCGAGTTATAGCAAAAAGGCGCAAAACCGCAAAAGTGCGGTTTTTCGGCGTCTATTCAAAAGAAGCGTCCGCTACTGCATTTCACGGCCAGCTTATATGCGTCTTCGAACTTCTTTCAGTTGATTTTTGGTATTGTAATCAGTTGGTCGAGATGCACATACTCATTGACGCGCTGTATTGTGTCGCCGTTCAATTCTTCACTGTTGATCGCAGAGTGGCTGCAGCTCCGAATTTGCATCCATTTGGTTTTCCTTAAATTTATACTCAGTCCCACTTTTTGTGATTCCATCATCAAGCCGGCACCCATCGTTTGCAGTTCATCACTGGACCCCGCTAGAAGGACTGTATCGTCGGCATAAGCCATGTAGGTTAGAAGCTTGCCATTTATTTGAATACCTCTGTTGGAAAAGTTGGCACTATTCAGCGCATATTGGAGAGTAAGTACGAAGACGAGTGGGGAAAGCGTGTCACCTTGACGAACTCCATGTTGTATATCTAATTTCGCCAGACGATCTCCAACTGTTATCTCACACTTCCATTGGCATAAAGCAGTTGAATTACCTTGATGATATTATTATCAATACCGAAAGATTGAAAAGCACACCATATTGCCGGGAACTCTACGCTGTCGAAAGCTTTTTTGAAGTTGATGAACATAACACAAACTGAGAATGTGAGAAACTGAGAAAGTTGAATTTACGTGTTTTTCAATGATTTCGTTCAGTGTTTGAATGTGATCAACTGTGGAAAACTTTTTTCGAAAACCTGCCTGCTCTAATGGAAGTATAGCACGAGCTTCAACGAGTTTTTCCAAGCGTTTACTTTGCACTTTCGTGAGGATTTTATATAGAGTTGACAGAAGGAAAATAGGTCGGTAGTTGGCAACATACGTCGGATCTCCATTTTTATAAAACAGGATCGTGTCAGCAAATATATGTTCTTCTGGAATAATTTTTGTTACTATCATAGTGTTGAGCAACTGACAGAGCGTTGAAGAAATAGTCCTTGCAAGTGGTCGGAGGGCGGAAGATTGAACCTTATCAGAACCAGGAGCAGATCTTGATTT
Organism: Heligmosomoides polygyrus polygyrus; assembly: GCA_947396885.1. Classification (NCBI taxonomy): domain Eukaryota; kingdom Metazoa; phylum Nematoda; class Chromadorea; order Rhabditida; family Heligmosomidae; genus Heligmosomoides; species Heligmosomoides polygyrus. Next base: position 70,365,445 of record OX377201.1, on the reverse strand, counting down.
TCTCGTTTTTATTGCTTCCTCAACTTCGGCGACGGTCAGTCGTAAGTCGATTGGGTCTGTAGGCAGGGGCTGAGGTCCATATGACGAGGTCATTATAGAATGATTCCACAAGGAAGTGGACAGGGTTCGACGAAGGCTTGGGGAAGTGGGCTGGGTAAGGGGGAGAGGCCTGTGTCGGAGAATGGGCAAAGTTTTGCGGGAGTATTTGAGGTGTTGGCGTCCGATTCTGAGCTTTTCGTCTGCAAAGCTTTGGTGAGAATCGCAAGATGACGTTGCCGAAGATCTTTCTGTGAGTGACTTTCGAACAAGCTCACACATTTCAGCGTACTGCATCTCCGGACGGGGGCATTGTTTCAAGGAGCTTCTGTGCACAATTTCTAAGCAACTCATTGTCAACGATTCGGGAGCCACTGTATGGTTTTGCGATTCTCCTTGTTTGTCTGAGACGTAGTGTACAACGCACCAATCGGTGGTCACTTTCAGCATTTATTGAAATGCTCAATTTTAAATCTAAAGAAAAGATGAAAAAATAATAGTTTTGATAATCAAGCTGGAATCAGTAGCACTGCGGCGAGATCGTATCTGGCTCACTGCTGCCTGTCTTACCGCCGAGCACAGATATCGCAGTACCGCTGGCTTTCACACCTAGATGCGAGGGCAGCGGCAGGGGTCTGCGACCCGACCGAGGAGCGCTGTGCGAAGGTCGACCAGCAATCCCGGCCAACACTCCGCTAGATGGAAAGGACGAAAAAACGGAATAGTTCGAAAACGACTATTTTATATCAGCAGAAAGCTTTCTTTTTGAATAAGAGCACTGTCGAATCTATTTTCCAAATTAAAGCAAACTTAATGAGTGAAGGGAGGGAGCAAGAAGTTTCATAGATTTTTGCTGCAGTTAAGCGCCCAAATACAGCCGGTCTGAAAGATCTCAATAGTTTATACAGAAATTAGACAAAAGCCAGGCAAATATACTATACAGCGAGGAAATCCCCGCTTCTCCAACCTGTTTCACAAAACAGTTACACCCACTCCTAAATTCAAAAAATTTGCTGACGCTGACGTAACGGGGTTTGTGGGTCGAAATTAGGACAGCCATTTGAGTTCCAAGACCTACTCCTTCACCACAATTAAGAGACTCTACCCTAGTTAAAATATTGGAGAAACGAACTTATTTGGAGACATTGATACTGAGAAAATGGGGAGTTAAAATCGAAGAAATCATTTTCTGGATCAAGCACCGAAAACAACCAAACTTCGCAGTGTTTACTGTCGACAAGGTCGCAGTAAAACACTGAAGTCAAATTTGTTGAAGAATGATAAGAAAATTGAAACTTATCCAACTTATGGGTGCACCAGGCGGGTAATTAACCAAGCATGTCCTGTGGGGTAATTATCTCAGGCAAGGACAAGAACCTGCCGCAGTATGCACTATATAGGTAAACCAGGATAATCCTTAATAACAGCAATTTACTTCCTACACCTTTGAAAAAGCCGTTGAACGAGGAATCCGAATATTCATTTTCTTTCGAAAGCAGACCACTTTAAACAGTATAAATTAGGAGGAATTAGACTCAGCGGCGCGAAGAAGTAAATCACTGCAACTAGGACAAATTTGGAGTAGCGTAAAAGTTAATTAGATATCTGGACTCTACTCGACTAGCTGAATCCAACGGAGTGCTCGGCTTTTCAAATTTCCTCCTCCCAACGATTCCGACGCCGCGACGCTCTGGAGCGCTGCCGACGCCAAATGCGGACTAGTTATGAGCGGTATTGTAGCATATAACCATACTGGCCTTACTTCCTTGCAATGATTCTCCGCCAGAAGGCGGGCGCCATGCATGGTGCATGGCATGAATCAAGGTGTCGCAACCAAGCCACGTTGGTTACCGGAAAATTCACGATAATTTGAGCAGGGTGCAGGGCTGCTCTTCTTCCAAATCAGGATCGTCGTACTTTTCTATCAACCATCAGGTGCCATCCTGTCGGCTACAAACTGGTTGAAAGGATTGGATAATAATCAGCAGACTTTTAGAAGTTGGATTTCTACAAATCAGCTCGCAATTCGTCTGGATCAGTCGCGCTGCCCGGGTTTATCTTTCTCATAACTAATTGCCGTTACCGTCATTGATGCCAGGAAGTTTCCCTGCATCAGTGATGGTAACGGCTATCCCATTATCCTCAGCTTGGTGATGGCGGTTCTTAGCAAGTCGAACTAAATAACAGCGGCCGTTGGCGGACTCGAGCTTTTCTAGACATCCTTGTAATAGGTGGCTTTTGCAACGCTCATAGCCTTCTTGGCAGATATTTTCGCTTTCTGATACTTTTGGCAGTCATCGGCTGGCTGTATTTTCGCCGAGGAGTACATGATAAAGCATTTTCTTCACCTGAACCTTTTCCATCACGTCATCTGTCCACAGCCATATCAGCTTGTCGACCTTTCGGCGTCCAGGCTTTGTAATGTTCCGACTGCACAGCTTGACGTATCGCATCGGTCACCTTCTTCCAAGCTTCGTGGACAGTCGCGACTGTCGGTAATCGTACGCGAAAATCACGGTTGCTTCCTTCTCTCTCATTCAACAACACTTAATTTTTGCAGCACTGCATCGCCGCACCTGCTTTAGTGGTCGATGGTGCGATCGTTAAAGTGCAGATCAGCGGTAGATGCTGTGGTGGATGCGATGGATGATGATGTGACGGGTGCTTTAAATGCCGTCTCATACGGCACGATCTCTGCGTACTTGATAAGGCTTCGGTCGCTACCTTTCGCAAGAGCGAAGTCCATCTGCGTCTCGGTATTCCGACCACAGAACGGGATGAGGTGGGAGGTCGCGTTTCCTAAACACGGTGTTCAATTTGGGGAGGCTATGCGATTCCTCATACTCAAGAATTCGCTAACCATCTGCGTTACGCGACCCACAACCGAATCCACTGTGACAGCTATACCGGTCTTTCATAGCGCCCACGTGTCCGTTAAGGTCACCAGCGACAACGATGGCGTCTGTCGACGGAAGTGCTGCTGTCTTTTCATCAAGAAAGCTCTAAAACTCATCCGTGATTTGTTTGCAGCAGCCCAGCCTGTCTGTGGAGCATACGCAGAAAAAAAGTGATAGAACCGCTCCCAACGGCGACAACGGCCTTCATCAATCGATCTTCGAAACGGTCGATGCTTGCAATCGACTCACGCATACTTTTAGCACTCGCCGGGTTCTGCTAATGTGCGTCGGCTCTTGCAGGCATCGTTGGATTATCTCGAAAACCATGAACTGATATACCATCACGATGTGTCATGGATTGTTCGTGCCGACCTGTCACGAAGGCATGTCGCCTGCATTCGAATGTCCCTGTTCGCCTTAGCTTGCAGAAGCAAGCAGCTACCGGTGATACCTGGAAGGAGTTACGGCATTCTCATCCTCTGCTCGCTTGATAATGCCTGCATGAAATCCAAATAATCCATTGTCTTGGCAGCTGTGTCGTTTTAACTACCTTGTAAAAAAACAAGTTCCGCATTTTTGCAAGCCCAACGCAACTGCTTGGTTCGCCTGAAGCCTTTTAAGCATATCCGGAATTAACTGTAGTGATTGGGCGAGTTAGTCGAAAAGCCTTTGTTGAGCTTAATAAGGAACACTTTTCATTTTCGCACAGAAATTGTGATAGGGCATATTGCCTTTTAGGTCAAAAAGCGCACATATGATTGTGAAAAAGAAATTATTTCATAATGTTGTGAAGAATATGATGTGGAGCCCTTGTTGTGAAGGTGCATGCATGTAAGTAAGAGTCGGTAGGGAATTAAATTGTTTCTTTTGGTGAGTTCGCACTATTGCATTTCTAGGTAAAAAAGGAGGCCAGCCAACCTACACGTGCGACGCTGCCATATCACATATCAGATATGAATTCCTGACATCATCCAGCTCTCCGGTTGATATCACGCGTTTGGGCTATGTTCAAAACAAAGTCACGCACCGGAATCGTGCAGTAAGTTGCAGAAATTTGGACCATGACGCTACGGCCACGTTCTTCGGGGAGAGGTGAACAGCGTCCTGAAAAAAATAGGTCTTGAATTCGATGTTTATTTATTTATTTATTTATTCACTACACAAAATGTGTGCCATAAATAATAAACAAAACAAATACTGTAAACTACGTCAGACCACATACATGACATATGTACAGTTTGAGTGTTTTTCAATCCATTGGTGAATGTGGGAACTCCAGTTTGAAATTGGATAAATTGAGATCGTTGTGAGTTCATTGCCTGGTTCATTGTTAATGGAAAAAGAGGCTTGTCGAAGAGTAGTCCACATTGTTTTTTACAAAGGAAGAAAAAAATAACCTGCAAAGGCTGTTGAAAACAATAAAAAGAACATGAAGCGTAGATGAAATTCTTTTCGCGAGGACGTCTTGCACGCGAATTATGAGATGCACAAAGTCTACGACCTTCCACGTACACGACTCCAAGGCGGGCCCTGTATCTCAAAGGCCTCTTTAAACAGGTACGCACCTCAGGCGGTAGCATAGAAGGGAGTTGCGCACATTCAAACGCACGAACGAAAGACGTCGGTACGGAGAACAAGATTAGTTTAAGTTGAACAAAAGCAAGAAAAAGAAAATGTATAAAGAATATTAAATGCAACCCGGGACTACTCTTGCTGACGCCGCCTTTACTTTGATACATACATGTATATCACCCATAAGACAATGAACTCGCATACGATCTGAGAATTATTATTTTGGTTAGAAAAACACTCATTGTAATTGACTATCATGATTGAAAACTGTATTCTTAAAAATCTACTGCTTCATTGTACTGCTGGTATCTTCCTGAAGACTGGACTGCGAGATGAAGAGCGGGGCCGGCAGATTGTCTCTGACAAGCCATGGCAAGGATAAAAGTGAAAGTTGGCTGCAATAAAAGACATCATCGTTAGACATTATTATTTCCTAGAATTTGCAAAAGATCGAGCTTTTCCAACCTTGCTTTGAAGATGTAGCTGTTTTCGGAACAAAAAATTTCTGCTGGAATGCGCTGGAACCATCTGGCAACTCGACAAAATAGTGAGTTAAAGATTTTTCCATGACATTTAGTTGTTGGATGTTTACAGTGAATGGTGAAACTACCAATTCTCTCGCTACATGGTCTGTAAACCCAGTACTTATTGGGGTTAAGACGAGTCTCTCTGCGAAGTACTCGAAAACAGAAAACGAGATCAGCAATTGCCCTTCTGCATTGTAAATTTTGCAGGTTTAGTATTCTTAGTCGGTCAGAATAACATGGTATGTTAACATGTCCAAAGTGATTATTAATTCTGCGGAAAACTATTTTTGTAAATGTTTTCTGGACATTTTCAAGTTGGAGAATGTATTTTTTTGCGCAGGGATTCCATACTGGAGAGTTGTAATCAAGATGTGGCAAAACGTAGGTTTTGAACAGACGAATGAGTAGTGTTGGATCTTTAACATGAACCTTACGGAGAAGAGAAAAAAGCGCTGCATAAGCTTTTTTTACAGTGTAGTTGATATGCTCTGAAAACCTTAGATTTGTATCCATCAAAACACCCAGGTCTTTGGCGATTTCAGATTTCGTAAGTATGACTCCGTTTATACAGTATTCATTACAAGACCCTTTTCCTATGTGAAATACAGAGCATTTGTTCAGATTTACTGTGAGGTCCCATTGTACTGAATATTCGTTTAGAAGTTGCATACATTTTTTTAGAGCAGAACGTACTTCATCACAGTTCCCTTCATCATAAACCCCATAGATTTTGACATCGTCAGCGTATATCTGGACTTTTACATGTGTTGAAATCGCGAGCACCTTAGGTAGATCGATTATGTAGACGATAAAAAGTAAAGGTGAGATTACTCCGCCTTGAGGTACGCCACTAGTGCAGTGATGTCTTTCAGAGTATTCCTTACCAAGCTTAACCGTCATGTATCGATCGCAAAGGTATGAAATAATCCACTTCAACAGATTATCCGGAATCTTTAGGAGCTTTAGCTTGTGAATAAGTTTGTTGTGGTTCACCTTGTCAAATGCTTTAGTTAGATCGATAAAAATCACATCAACCGATTTTCCACTACTCAGAGCTGATGTCCAATCGTGCAAACTGTCCACCAAATTTGTTGTAGTGGAAGCTCCACTTAGGAAGCCATGCTGCTCAGAGGGGAACGGATGGAATTTATGGATCCATGACAAGAGCCGTTCTTTAATGATCTTTTCCATGATTTTGATAGGTGTCGGTGTGATACTTATTGGCCGGTATTCAGATACTAGTTTGGCGTTATTAACTTTCGGTATGGCTGTAACCAGAGCCTCCTTCCAAATTCCCGGCACTTCTCCTAACATGAACGAAACATTGAAAATATATGCAAGTGGTTTAGAAATGGACTGAGCGCATTTTTTGAATACTATAGGTGGTATACCATCATAAGGTTCCGTCACGGAAATTTTCATATGCTTAAGTATTCGAGTGATAGCAGAAGGATGGATGTATAGATTTTCTTGATTACATGTGGCAGTAACTAAATGAAAGGTAGGCTTAGGATGTTCATTAGATTCAAGAGATTCAGTTGAAAACACATTTGAAAAGAAATTTCCAAGAGCACTTGCTTTGGAAGAATCGGAAATGCACATTGAGCCATCTCTATCTATAAGGACAGGAACTTGTTGGTGACCTTTAATTTTCTTTCTAATATATAGGTGAAGGCTTTTCATGGATGGACAAGATGCTAAACGTCGCTCTTTGTAATCTAAAAACCTTCTTAGATGGTAGTCAATATCGGAGCATACTTTTTTGTATAATGGATGTTGCATAGGGTTAATAGAATTGAAAAAGATGTTCTGTTTCTGTGCTAGTAGATTGAGTATGTGCTGCGGAAGTTTCAATGAGAAGGGCTGTCTGATTTTAAATGGTACAAATTTTCCCAGCAAGTCATAGAGTACAGTGCAGAACCTTCTGTAGAGATCAGATGTTGATTCATACGCATCGAATAATCTGAGCCAGTCAACTCTTTCAAGACATCCGTTAAGTGAACGGAAATCAGTGTGGAGAAAATCTGGCAGTGGTAACAGTGTGGAGGAAAGACGAGGGGCACTTATTTTGAAACCAACAACACTATGGTCAGAATTAGCTAGAGAAGGAAGAATCTCGATGTTTGATATGTTATCAGAGGTTGTAAGAATGATATCGAGTGTGTTTCCTTCATGTGTCGGTTGATTGACGAGTTGCTTTAGCCCGCAGCTCTCAAAAAAGCTTAAATATCGGGAGGCGATAGAGTCGAGCGGTCGACAATCTTGCCAACTAACCTTTAGGTTGAAGTCACCAAGTAAAACAGTATCCACAACAGACGAGCAAAGAGCACGGAGTTCATCGAGTAAGGAGTCATCATCGCTGCTGTGTGAATTAGGTGGGCGGTAGACAAGTATAAATCTTGTGAAAGTTGATGTAGCTGCACATAGCATATCAACACACAAAACATCAGCTCTTAAACAAGAAACTGATTCAATTTTTTGTGCACAAAGGTTGCTAGAAAATAACATACAAACTCCACCCCCTCTCTTCGCTGGACGATCGAATCGATAAATGGTATAAGGAAAATCAGCAGTCACTTCGGAGTCTTTGATTTTTGGAGATAACCAGGTTTCTGTTACAAAAACTACGGCGGGCTTAATATTTGAGAGAAAGGAATGAAAATGATGTAGTTTATTAGAGAGACTACGGGCATTCATGAGACAACAGAAAAAGGGGAGCCAATTACCGTGCAAGCTTATACGTTTCCCGATTGTCTGTTAGGCAATTCCGAAACATGTTTGAGTTCGCTTCGATAAACTACCCACTCACGCCGCCCTATGTTAGCATTCCTTTCCTTAGCCATTTGTCTCAGCTCATAATCACGTTTACGCTCTTCTGTTGTCATGCTACGCCTAATGTATATGTGCTCCATTCCATTTATGCCACGCAAAAGTCGTGCGTTTGCAAGTGCTTGTCGCCAGTGTCGGGTAGTGGGTAGCACAATCTTAAGTAATCTCGGACGGTTGGAGTCAGATTTTCCCATTCGAAAAACCTCCATTGGCTTGCACTCAACTTTTAAAGCACACATGAGATTGCAAACCTTAACATCGAGATCAACTTGACGTTCGTAAGGGGAAAGATTGTCAGCTGCCTCTTCTACCCCAGAAACAACTATGCTACGTGAGCGTTTTTCAGCTTCGATGGCCTCAGAATGTTCAACAGATATCTTTTCACATGCTACGAGAAGCATCTCATTAATAATTGGATCCTGATTACGTGCCATAATTGCTTGAAGGATGTCTGACAGCGACATCTGACGAAGGCATGAAAGTCCTTGAGAATCAGTTTTCGACTGGGAATCCGAGGGCGAATCAGGCTTCGTATTCTGTTTAGAATCGATTTTGCGATTTTTAGCCATTTCATTTACGATGCAACCAAAAGTGAATCCTCAAATAGACCGGAACTGAAAGGAATGTATATGAAAATGATCAGAACAAAAAGCTCACGGCTAAAGGCAACCGCACTCGACAACGTCAGGAAGCAGAATGATCAAAATGATCAAGCAGAATGAGCAGCAGAGAATGTGCCGAGAAAAATGACCTAGGAGGCGCCGAAAGCATCGCTAGGTTGTATCAGGAGTTCAAAGCGGTTGGTGTACACCCCTGATAAGAAGAGATGCGGTCAGCGCACCAGAAAAGTGTCCAGTCGGATGCGTTCCCTAGTTGTGGTCTGAAGCTGAGCGGAGGATTTGCTTCATTCACGCACACCGGCGTTGCGCTCACACTTCGTGTTTGCGGAAGACGGATGAGTTTTGTGTACCTTAACTTTTCCTTAAGGCCCATATAATACTTCGGCGACGCTGTGCCGGCGACGTTGACGACAGTGTGCGTGTGGCGCAGTCGGAAGATGTGCCGGCTGTTGCGTGCACCCAATACCAGGTTACTACATAGTTCAGATTTCCCGCCCAGGCCAACCAAGCCTTCCATCCCTTCGCGGTCAGCGAATTGGTACCAGACTTGTCTGGGAAGGTTAATGCGCTGACTTGTTCATCGGCTGGCCACCGCAAGTTACTGTATTGCCAAATACGCATTCAAATCGCCTCCACGACATGACGTAGAAGTAGAGTTCGTGGCGCATCCAAAAAGGATTGAATGACGCCGTCATTTATCCTTTGTCCTTCAACTTCTCGCGATCAGTGATCACAGATTCTCAGTAGCGCCATGTGCTCCGATGCGATGCTTATGTACTCTTGCGCTGTACAGCTAATTCCGATGACGCAAGAAAAGTTTGCAGTGGCTTTTCTCTCCACACAGTCACAGCGGCTGATCCTCTTTCTTCTCTGTGCAGTGACGTCAGCTCCGTTCGTTTAGCGCCATGGATTCTCGCTACTGGTTTCATGGGCGGCTACGCTCAAGAGCGGCCTACATAATTTCCTCCGGGAAACTCTCCACTTCCTCACTTTTCACCTGATGGCTGTAACGCTATTGTTGAGGAATCAACTGTTACACTACTGGGGCCGGATTCATAAGCGACTTACGTAACTTTACCGGAAAATTGTAAGCTTATCAAGCGATATGGTGGACGATAAGCCGCGTTATCTTAGCTTTTTGCTTACTCAAAGCTCAGATAACGCGGCTTATCGCTCACCATATCGCTTGATAAGCTTACAACTCTCCGTTAAAGTTACCTAAATCGTTGATGAATCCGGGCCCTGGTGACAACACTCCATTGGAAGACTTACCACCAATATACACCTATTGTACTTTTCGAGAGGTTCTCTCGTAAAAACTCCGAAAAAGAGTTTCAAAAAAGTTTTTGACAGGACCAAACCCTTTGTATTGTGCTATGTCGCATATAGAGAAGCGGTCATCCTATCTTACTTGTTTACACAGTTTTTTTTTTTTGAAAAATGTATGTAGTGTGACCTTTGAAAGAGTTTCAAGGGAAAAAGCGATGTGGTCGTAATAGTAACTTTGCCGATTTTTTAGGAATTTAGGCGCAACGGTAATGTAGCACAGAGGATCCAAACATAGAGACAAAAGAAGAAAAGTGGTAATAAAACGTGCAACTCACTTTACTTTTTGCAAAAACTCTGCATTGAAGTTTTCTATCTTAAAAGTGAAATGGGAAACATTGTGACAATGGTAGAGAGTTTGACGTACGCGTGTAACTGAGGAAGAGGTGACAGACAGCCAGTTGGTTATATGTTGTCACAGGATGTTTTTTTGCGATCAAAACCCTTGTGTTAGGCGGGCCGCGAACACACAGTTTCTGCTTTCCGGGCAGCGATGCTGCTCCCTACACCACCGGCGCTGTTTTACTGCTGTTTGAATCCCCCACAACAGTCCTTACCTAAATTCTACATAACAACAGATAGCCTTTACATCAGCCGCTCCGAACTTAAACAAATGTGCTACAACGCCAAATTATTAGTTTTGAGGCCTTTATAAGGAAGAGATTTCAAACTGGAAGAAGCTGGATGGTCAGCGCAGTACAAGTTGAGCAAGTTGTACACGTTGAAGTCGTCCCAATGCATGCGTTGTCTTCTTGTTCGTAGAAACCAAAATGTTTCTGGTGTGACCAGCATTAGTCGAATCAGGCACGACTGTCTTTAGCTCACAAAAGAAGAGGAATATAGCATTGTCGGATTGTATTCAGAATAATTTCACTCATAATCTGGCCATGAGATGCTCTGATCTGGGTTAACAGTGCATAACTAATGGTGTTCATAGGTGTTCTATCCCCAAAGATACACTGGACTAGGACCTCTGAGGTACTTCTTGCTGTCTCTGTGTCGACGGAGAGATTCACGTCCGCGCGTGGAAGTGGTACCAAAATGTGCCAGGCTTATTAGCAGAATACATTGTCGACCGCGAAGACTATGATGATCAGCTGACCGCGACGGGAGGTAGGCGGACGGTGAATGGAACTCCTGGACCGCGGCCACCACTGAAGCTAAGCTAGTATACGCGCTGCGCTTCCCGACGGTCCTCACGTCGACGTGCTTCGGCGAGCTAGCCCAAAGTGGTGGTAGCTCGGCAGGTCATCCGCTTTCTACTCGCCCATAACGGAGCCTCTACACTAGCGGTCGTATGCTCGTGTTCCTCCGAATAACCGCATGTTTGGTTTTGTTTCCTGCTCATGCCACTTGTTTCACAGCTTGGTTGTTATTTGTTCCACAGTTTGCTTCTATTATCCTACTATACATAAGCGAGAACGGTCGTTTGTCTGTCTGTCTGTGTTTGTTTGTTTGTTTGCACAGAAGTGCTGGAGGGAGAAGTGTGTTGGGCGAAAATGTGGGGATGGGGGGGGGAGGCTTGTAGTTGTGTGGTGTCACCTACGTCGTGTTGAGAGGGGTCAGAAGACGTGTCGCCAATGTCACGCAAAGGGCGTCCGAGTCTCGGACATATATCATCGACGTCGTGAAACCGAACGTCCAAGTTCGGATGAGGTGTTATCGATGTCGGTTTAACAGGCGTCTGGGTTTAGAAGACATGTCACCGACGTCCTTCATCAGGTGCCTGGGTTGAGAAGAGGTGTCATCAATGTCATGAAAGGCCTGTCCGGATTCAGACAACGTGTTACCAGTCAAGGTGGGACCAATAATGGGGGAGCGGTGAAGGATGGTGGTCCAGTAAAGAGGGATCGGGAAAGGGTTGACCAATAAAGGGGGACCAGTGAAGAGGGACCAGTAAAGGGGGTACCAGTGAAGGTGGGACCAGCAATGGGGACGGGGGCAGACATAACTCCAGCGCCGCGCGAACCCCCCTGGCGTCGCGCACGGTGCGCGGCGAAATTGGACGAGTTGTCGCAGTCTTCCTGCTTCCGAAGGCTAGAAACGTTTTGTACAGGGACACGCCTCTTATTTCAACATTTCTTGGAGATGATATATTAATGTGGTTTTAACAGGACGATCAGCGACAGTTTATACAGGAATCCTGGTCGCGTGGATGGTTTCTAGCGTCAGTATTTGCCATCTACAACTTCTTCGGTCAATTTTTACCCGTGATTATGGTTATACTACGGAAAAAGGTTACTATCACCCGTTCTCGGATCAATTGTCGTATTGCAGACTGTTGCCTACCACATTCTGTGTGATGTTAAGTTCCTTGCTAGAAGTATGGTCTGGGAGCTTAAACACTGGGAACATTTCGTGCTCCGCGGCTACCCATGCGTCACCGAGCGCACGTCCGCGTTTCAGCGCTGCGACGTCGTGTTGGAGTTAGGTCCTGGAGCCCAATGGGGACCGGTAATGAGGGGAGGGGTCCAGTGAACGGGGGCCAGTGAAGAGGGGACCAGTAAATCGAGGTCCAGTGGAAGTGAGAGCAGTAGTAGGGACCGACGATGAGGGGGGGGGGACTAGTGAAGGGTGAACCGGAAAAGGGTGACAATAAAGGGGGAACCACTGAAGAGGGACCAGTAAAAGAGGGACTAGTGAGGGTGGGCCTGGTGAAGGAGGGGGGGGGGGGTCCAGTAAAGGGACCAATAAATGGGGTACCAGTGAAGGACCAGTCAGGGGGCGACCAGTGAAGGAGCCAATAAAGGGAACACCAGTTAAGGGGGTTCGGTAAAGGGTTCCAGTAGTAGAACCATTAAAAGGGTCTATAATTAATAAATAGAACGAGTACTTCAGAGAATGAATCGCGTACGTGCAATAGAGGGTGAGGCGCCATAGAAGCAGTTTTGAAGATTTTGCCCTACCGTATTCTGCTATACCATTTATAGCAAAACCAGTTTTTTTACTGTAATGAATGAGAGAAGGCGGTGGCGATGTCGGTTCCTCCACGTGGTGCCACTGGAAACTGTTCGCTTTTGCGAACTGAGCTAATCACGGACACTGAATGCAGGCGACAGGCCCTAGTGACAGGCCGGCCTACGAACAGCCCATGTCACATCATATGGTTGATGGTGCTGAATGTTTCACGAGATAATGCTACGGCGTCCGCGGGAGCCGACGCGCACCGCAGACCCCGGCGAGTGTGGAAAGTATGCGAGGGTCCCTGATGCGAGGACGGCATCGGGGGAAACTGAGCTAGTCCAAAAGTCCCGCAACGTAAGCAAGACCCGCGTCGCAACGCTGAATGTGGGTACGTTGTCGGGCCGCTCCTATGAGTAGGCAGAGGCACTGGAGCGAAGGAAGATTGACTTGTGTGCGGTGCAGGAGACGAGGTGGTCCTGTAGCAAGTCAAGGGACATAGGCCGAGGCTATAAAGCCGTTCTGTGTGGCAGTCCCAGGCCACCAGCGGTGTTGGCATAATCGTCTCCAAACGGTTCCGAGACGCGATTGCAAGCGTGGAACGTTTCAATGACCGCTTGATGAAGGTTGTAATCGCTGCAGAACGGCAGCGGTATCATCTTTTCTCTGCATATGCTCCACAGACAGGCTGCTCTGAGCGAGCCAGGGATGAATTCTGGAGCCTGCTTGATGAGAAGACAGTAGAAGTGTCGTCACAAGACGTAATCATTGTCGCAGGTGACCTGAACGGACACGTTGGCGCTGCGAAAGAAGGGCTGTCATGGTGGTCTCGGTTTTGGTTCACGTAACGGAGATGGTGTGCGCATCCTCGAGTATGCGGAGTCGCACAACCTCACCATCGTGAACACCAGATTCCGAAAACGTGAATCCCACCTCATCTCATTCTACAGCGGGAATTCTAAAATGCAGATCGACTTTGTCCTTGTGCGAAATCGTGACCAAGGGCTTGTCACGGACGCGAAGGTCGTGCCGTATAAAACGGTCGCCACACAACACCGGCCGCTGATCTGCACTATGAAGATCACACCACCGATGTTTAGGCAGGTCGAACGGAGCGGTCCGTTAAGGATCAAGTGGTGGCGTCTGAAAGAAAAGGAAGCAGCTGTGACTTCGCGCATTCGGTTGCCGACGGTCCGACCGTCGACGAGACATGGAAAAATGCCACCGACGCGATTCTCAGTGCTGCGCGTTCCGAACTCGGCACTACGAAACCGGGACGGCGTAAGGTGGATAAGCAGACATGGCTGTGGACTAACGAAGTTAAGGAAAAAGTCCGAAAGAAGAAGAGATCATACTCCGCATTTCTCGACGATAAGACGGCCGATAAGTGGTGTTTGTATCAGGAAGCCAAGAAGGCCGCTAAGAAGGCGGTAGCCGTTGCAAGAGCCACTCATTAGGATGATGTTAACGGGAGGCTTGAGTCGCGCGATGGCGAGCGATTGCTTTATCGACTCGCGAGGGTCCGTCATCGTCAGACTGAGGATGTTGAGAAGTTCTTTGGCATCAACGACGAGAACGGTCATCTACTCATGGACCGCAAGATGGTTTTGAACCGATGGCGCACCTACTTCGAGGAAGTCTCGACAGTAGAGTTCGCTCATCCGAGCATTTCATCTTCTTCTCCTGTACACGGTCCCGTTCAGAAAATCACCGTAGATGAGGTAGAAGCGGCTATGAAGAAGATGAAGCCGGGCAAGGCAACGGGCCCCGATGATTTGGCGGCCGACTTATGGAAGTCGAAATCCTGGTACCCAACGAAGTGGCTGGCGACGTTCTTCAACCAGGTTATTGCGGAGAAGAAAGTGCCCGATATTTGGCAGAGAAGCACGACGATTCCGATTTGGAAGAGGAAGGGCAGTCCTGCAGACTGCTCCAATTACCGTCCGATTCGCTTGCTTTCGCACAGCATGAAGATCTTCGAGCGGATTGTCGACGGGTGCATTCGTGATATCGTTCAGCTCTCTACCAATCAGTGCGGCTTTGTAGCTGGTTGTAGCACAGTCGATGTCATACACGCCGTTCGTCTTCTGATAGAAAAACACCGGGAGAAACAAAAGCCGGTGCATCTTGCCTTCCTGGATTTGGAGAAGGCCTTTGATCGCGTTCCGCGTGAAGTGATATGGTATGCCTTACGAGAACATGGAGTCCCCGAAGAACTCATAGAGTGGGTACTCTACTCTTGTGCAATGAGTCGAGTGCAAGCTGCAGCAGGTACGTCGATGGAGTTTCCCATCTCTGTCGGAGTAATCAAGGGTCTGCGCTCTCCCCTCTACTCTTCGTCGTCGTTATGGATGCCATATCGCGTGATCTTCAGCAGCCAGTCCCTTGGACGCTGCTTTATGCTGATGATGTAATGCTCGCTAGCGAAGATAAGATTGAACTCCAGCGGCAGGTACAAGCTTGGTGCGATCGCCTAGAAAGATTTGGACTCAACCTTAATGTCAAGAAGACCGAGTATATGACGACTGACGAAGATGAGTCCAGCGCCATTAAGGTAAATAGCATTGAACTGCCACGTACTTCGATATTCAAGTACTTGGGTTCAGCAATCGCGTCCGATGGCGGTTTACTCGTTGAAGCCAACTCACGCGTGAATGCAGCGTGGTCCAAATGGCGCTCACTGACGGGAGTGAAGAAGATACTAGAGCGTCTAAAGTCGAAGATCTACAGAGCAGTCGTCCGACCTGTAGCTATTTACGCAGCTGAGTGTTGACCCGTTACCAAAGAAATTGAAAGGAGCCTCAGCGTAATGCAAACGAAGATGCTGCGGTGGAGGCAGGAGTTACGCGTTTGGATCGAGTACGCAACGACTCCATACGGCAGAGGTTCGGTGTCACCCCGATATTTGAGAAGATACGCGAAGCTCGTCTGCGATGGTACGGCCACGTCCTTCGTACAAATAATGACACTGTCCGAAAGAATGGTCTTAACCTTGATGTGCCCGCTAGGCGGCCACGAAGGCGACCAAAACAGCGGTGGCTTGATACGCTGCATCAGGACTTGAAGGTGGCTAGGTTGCACCCTGATCAGGCATTTGATCCGGAAAAGTGGCGCCAACATTCCAGGAAAGCGGACCCCGCAACTAAGCGGGACAAACGCTGAAGAAAAGAAGAAGAATGAGAGAAGGACTAAAGAGGACAAGAAGATGTTCGGGGTGTTCTCTTCTCCGGGTTTGGGGTGAAGCCCCCAACCAGACCTTTGCCGGCCGGCAGGCCGTTAAACGTCCGGTGCTTAATCTCATGACTTCCCGACAATTTGTGCTGTGTTATAATTTGCACAGCTTTTGCACCGTATTTGTTCTGTTTGCTATCAGACCCGTTGTTTTTCACGAAGGCTTTGTCTACGTCAATAAATACAATACAACACAATCTGCTGCAAATACTGCTTGCAGCCTCCAGCTTCTCCCGTCATAAAACGTTTGCATTATAGAGAATAGTTGTCATTATTTTTGTTTTATGCCGGTCGAGGTTGTTAAGGTAGAACTTTATTTGCCAGGCCTAACGTTTCGATGTTCCCGTCTTCTTCAGAGCCCTCAACGTGGCGGAAGTATAAGATAAGCGATTTACCACCAAACGCAGTTCCACTCTAGCGGTTCCGCTTGCTTAGATCGTTTCATGTTCCTCTTCGTTCAGACAGACGGGAACCCTGCTTTACCTCACCACTGGAGGAATGTCGTGGCTATGGCGACTACTGCGAATAGGGATTCATCGCTTCTGTTGTTGTTATTACTTGTTGAAAAAAACACTCATTTCTTGCAAAACTTTCTGCACACCTTAATATTATAGTCTTCTATCACATTCACTCCTCAGTGGTTAAGCTCTGAGGGGAGGTTGTCTTCATAGGAAATATATCATGCATCCAGAGGTTTGGCCTATATATTTAGCAGTTAAACTCACTGCCGACCTTTATTTTATCCGTAAGCAATGTCTAACAAAAGGAGGACAACACTATGTATTGTGGGCCTACACTAAAGCCTTTTGAGGTGCGAAATGTGGAAATTATGGTTTCGACCGCAGATTCTTGTTTTGCACATGACCATGCAAAAAGACCTTACGTTTAGGTTACATTTTTGTAGTAATTATGAGGGTCAGTTTGCGTAGCCAACATTTCTCATGCCCAGTGCATCAGCTCGCGTCAGGTGGATGTCGGTTTGCCATAACTCACTGCATGTGGCGCTTACTAATTGAAATCGATTTTTGGCAAGGGGTAGGTGAAGGCGTTTTTCCAATTCACTGCGATGACAGGTTCGTCTGACGAACTGTCATCGACAGCTAGCCCGCAGCTGCTTGACGTCACTTTTCTGAAGCGTGAATAATACTCTCTGGCGTCTTCTCTGAACTATACAATGGGTACGGAATTCTATCAGACAAAAGGCGTAAAACCTGCGCTGGCTTAAATTCAGAGAGCAACGGCCTGTTTCGTCCTTTTCTGAGGGTTGTCCCTGCAAATCCTTTCCACTTGATGATGAGGCATTGTGTCGGCGGAGGCACCATGTGTTTATGTCCAGGTTTAAATCCGCCCACCAAGGTGCCTTATTCGCTGAAGCCTTAGCTATATATTAATGCGTAACTTAGCCTATGAGCATGATTGGCGTAATCGGAATGTATGCATTTTTTCATGTGCATCCAAATTTGATTTAAGGTTCATTTCACGTCCTCCAATAAAGCCTTTCATCTGACCTACAATAGCAACAGCAGGACACAAGCTCTTGAGCATAAAACTGATGTCGAAGTAATATATTTTGATTTCATGAAAGCTTTTGACAAAGTTCCTCCCATAAGACTTATTGCTAAACCTATAGAGCTAGTTGTTCATCCCCGGGTAACCGTTTGGATAAAAAATTTCATAACTAGCAGGTCGATCCACGCTAGCATTAATGAATCATTCTCAGAATCCCCTCCGGTGACCAGTGGGTGCCTCAGGGATGAGTTTCATCTCCAACCTTTTTCAATGTGTATACCTCAGAAATTCCATCCTTGGTCATTCAGTTTGGCGTCACATGTAAAATGTTTGCTGATGATATAAAGATTTACAAGAATGTGAATGGTGCGAATGATCACATTGCTCTTCAATTCGCAATAAACGCTATTGCGGATTGTTCAGCAAACTGCGCAGCGGCGCGTCAAATTCGGGGCGACTTGACCGTCAGTGCCGCAGCGTGAGTATAAAAGGCACCTAACAGGAGTAGGGTTATATCTGTCGCTTCCTAACGGAGTTGGTTTGTAATGGCTTAAAGGTAAGCTGCTCGGTAACCGAAAACTTCTACTCTATATCGAGAATCGTGTCTTACCCGGAGTAAAGAGGAGGACTGTATTTGAATGTTGATGCTTTCCGAAGACGAATGTTTTCTGTACAGTCGTTTGGTACTTGTCATCGGGTGCTCCATTTTCTGTCGCATTCATTCTTTTTTCACATGGCAGGCACAGCTGATTCTCAACTGTGTTCCACTCTCTCGCGGCAGTGTTTGGTCTCTTACAAGCAACACCACCGAGAGACCGGCACCGTGCTCGTAATTCCGCACGATGTCGCTGCAGAAGAAGATTAATCGTCCAAAAAACTATACGCTCTTTCTGCAGAGGTAGTACTGAAAGTCCTCAGTTTTTCGACTCACGCAGCTGCTGCCTCTACTGACAACTCTGCCTACCTTCACGAGTTTTCGTATGCATTCTTAAGAGCCCTTGTTGTCTGGGTATGTAACGTAATTTAGTGCGTTGTATAGGCGAAGTACACACTCCATGACATCCCATGAGTAATGTTGCATACTTTATAGCAAAACCAGTTTTTTTACTGTAATGAATGAGAGAAGGCCTAATGAGGAGAAGACGTTCGGGGTGTTATATTGTCCGGGTTTGGGGCGAAGTCCCAACCAGACGTTTGGCGGCCGGCAGGCCGTTGAAGGTCTGGTATACAATACCGCTCGCGCCGCACAGTCGAAAGTGGGCGAAAAAACGCAAAAATAGGGTCGCATGCTCATAACTCCTTCAGTTTAAGGTTTTTTGAAAAAAAAACATTGGTACCATTCTATTCGTTTCTTCAAGATCTAAACAAACCTGTATACAAGTTTACCGGAACACCCATATTTTCGCCGTGGGTGGTCCAAAATTGACTGGAGCGGGCTTTTGCGATTAGAGCAACTTATTTCCCGTGACATGCGTGCTTTCGGAGTATCTCAAGCATGGCGTACGTTGCCAGTGCTCTTTCATGCCAGGAATGCCCCGAGAGTACGCCGTGCACAATGCATACAGAATCGCACCTATCAATCGAGTGGGCGAGATTTCCTGCCGTCCTAGTCAGGAGTTGCTCTAAGGCCGTGCAGCTGGCCTTTGGAATGCGTCGTGAGCAAGCATACAGAATCGAACCTTTCAATCAAGGGGGGACAGCTTGAAGACTGAGCGTTTGGGGAGTCTTATCAGAAATTTGCAGCCACCCTAGTCAGGAGTTGCTCTAAGGCTGTACAGCGAGCCTTTGGAGTGGGCCGTGAACAATGCATGCAGAGAAGTACCTTTCAATCGAGGGGCGACCGCTCGCAAATTGCACGCGCGGGCGTGTTCGGAGCGCAATAGCTCTGTCAAGTTGGAACCTTTCATGTTGTAGCTTGTAGGTTTTGTAGGCAGATCAGTTCAGCGATCAGTTAGAACGCCAAAGTGGAATGGTTTAGCTCTGGAGGGGGCAATGTTATAGGGGTGCGAAAATGCAGGTGAGGCTTGTGTGATGCATTTTTTCCGATTTCCGTGGACCACTGTGAGAAAACGCGCACGGCCTTAGGCCTATGTCATACAATCGCTCACCTCGAGCGAAGCCTAATGATAAGCTCCTATATCGATCGCGCGAAGCGATGAGTCGATAGCCTATCATTAGGCTTCGCTCGGGGTGAGCGATGGTATGACATAGGCCTTAAAATGGGTGCGCGAAAGCGCTATCGAACGTTATCAATTTCAACCGATTTTTATACAGGGTGCGCCAAAATTATGGCGACAGCACATGCGCAAACAATTTGACCTTTCATTCGGAGCGTCCGCTTTTTTTCGTGCTCTTATTGTTTTTATTGAGTCAGTTAGTTTATGCTTACCTCAGTCAAACATACCACATAAGTCGTTTTTCAAGATAGTGAAGCGTTCGTGCCACCGTTCTTAAATCATTGAGCTTTACCGTCAAGGCTTCTCGGCACGCGACATTCACCACCGTCTTGGGGTTCATCAGAGTATCATGAATAGGTCCATCAGACGCTAAAAAGACCTGGGAACCGAGGATAATAGATCCGGACGGGAAAGACACTTATCTGTTACAACTACGGACAACTTTAGGAGGGTACGTGAACGAATTCGCAGGAAGCCGGCGCACTCGGTCCGCCGGTTGTCGGGAAAATGTACATCATGGAGACGTCGTTGAGAAGAATCTTCCGTAAACTGGGACTTAAGGCCTACAAGAAGACCCACGTGCGCCCTCCTAGACCTTCAAACAGGAAGGAGTTCCAGCTCACAGAGCAAGAAGGCTGAAAGACTTGTGCAAAGACAACTTTCTGCCATTCATCAGCTTCCGCGAGTGGCCAGTCAACTCTCCGGATT
This sequence comes from Heligmosomoides polygyrus polygyrus, assembly GCA_947396885.1. Taxonomy (NCBI): domain Eukaryota; kingdom Metazoa; phylum Nematoda; class Chromadorea; order Rhabditida; family Heligmosomidae; genus Heligmosomoides; species Heligmosomoides polygyrus. Next base: position 70,345,112 of record OX377201.1, on the reverse strand, counting down.
TGAATCCGATGGATTACACGGTCTGGCTAGCTCTGGAAGCCAAAGCCTGCGGGAAACCTCACCGCCCCGTGGATCCTTGAAGAAAGGCGTGGGATGAGCTCAACGCGCCTTACTTGCGTGCCGCCATCGATGCCTTCCCGAAGCGTCTCAAAGTCTATATCGATGCTGATGGAGATATCTTCGAATCTCAATGTTGCGTATAGTTTACAATAGACTGATAAACATTATCTCATCGTTGGTTTCTCGAAAGTACCGCATTTTCTCCCTTGGCGAATTGAAAACCTTGTCGCCATAATTTTGGCGCACGCTGTATAGCTAGTGAGGTCACCCTCCGGTGCACTCGCGGCGCGGGGAGAGTGTGATGACGTCACCTTTGTACCTCGCTCTTCTAACACCACCTTAGCCACGCATTTTAGTCAACCACGTCCTCCTTGCCTTCGTGATGATCTCCGACATTTTCATGTTCAACTACTGCCGTTCAACTAATCGTAAGAGAACGAGCCTGATGTAAAGGCAGAACAGCTATCACCACCTATATATAAAAGAGTTTGTTCGTGGAGTGATCTAATCTAAGTAAGGTATCACCACCTATATATAAAAGTGTTTGTCCGTGGAGTGATCTAACCTAAATAAGGTACGCCGTATCATCCACAGCGAGAGCGTTCGAGTGATCTAACCGAAGTGAGGTACGCCGCATTATCCACAGTGAGGGCGGTCGAATGATCTAACCTATGTGAGATATCACCATCACCATCACCATCACCACCTATATATAAAAGAGTTTGTCCGTGGAGTGATCTAACCTAAGTAAGGTACGTCGCATCATCCACAGCAAGAGCGGTCGAGTGATCTAACCGAAGTGAGGTACGCCGCATTATCCACAGCGAAGGCGGTCGAATGATCTAACCTATGTGAGATATCACCACCTATCACCATTACCTTTGTCCGCGGAGTGATCTAACCTGTGAGTTACGCCGCATCATCCACAGTGATAGCGGTCGTGTGATCTAACCTGAATGAGGTGCGCCTCATCATCTATTGCGCGGGCAAATTTTGCTATTGAACGTTGGATGTTACTGCAGCAGGGAAACGCAGCCCTTTACTGCTTAACACAACAGCACCTAGGCGCGTTTCTGAGTGATAAGCCAAACTCGTGCCATGAGCATCAGAAGACTGTTAAAGGGGAAAGGGTAGAAGGGAACTTTGAGGGTGGAGAACCGACGGCGATCAGGAGGCAGCGACCAGGAGGAGCATCGTGATGGCAAGCCAGGAGGTGGCAATATGTAGGGACCATTAGGGAGTTACCAATCAGAAAAGGGGACAGTAAGGATCAGCAAGGGGATACATTACCATTAAGAGAGACCGGATTTAGAGGATGTGACACCGATGTCACACAATGGGCGTTCGCTCGCCGTCGTCGTGTCGTGAGCGTGGGAGGTCTAGTTAATTGGAGTAGAGTAGTAGGGAGGATCCCGAGGGGGTGAGGAGGAATATACCTTGAAGAAGGGACCCCGAGGTGGGACCAGGACGAGGAATCAACAAGAAGGGAGCCGTAAGGGAATTCATACGGAGAAGAAGGAATCTGCCATGTGCATAGCCTCTTCATGCTCGACATAGCGGCGACTGCGCGCACTTCTGAGCTTCTTGATCCAGAAAACGGGCCCCCTGCGTTGCGCAGGAAGCATCCTGATTCTCAATACGTGTCACCGACCGTGCAGTGAGCAGGACCGGGAGGACCATTAAGGGGGAGAAGGGCGGTAAAGGCGACCTCTATGGTGGAATAGGAGAGCGACCAGGAAGGAAAGGAAGAACCTGGAGGAGAGGCCAGGACGGGGAAACCAGCAAGAAGAGACCAGTAGGTGTCAATAGTGGAAACAAAGAAGTGGGCCTGTAGTTGGGACCAGGAAAGTGGGTGACTAAAAAGGGGATGGAAGACCTGTAAAGGTGGACTAGCAATAAGATCCAGTAAGAAGAAACGAGAGAGGCGAACCTGGCTTCGGAAGACATGTCAACGACAACTTGAAACGCTAGCTGTTCAGCATGAGAATGATTGCGGAGGAACAACCTGGGGGACAGAAGTACTGCGCAGCACAAACCAATGACATTACTGGCGGTCAGTAAAGAATGTCTATGATGATGGTACCGAAGTGGTGAAGGACTTGATGCCGATAAAGCACGCACCAAGTCCTAGATGCTAGCGAATTTTATGTTTTACAATAACTACTTTCCATAGGTCAGTGATGCTATAAAGTCGCGCGAAGCGCGCAAGTACGAGACACGCCGGTAGGCGTGTCGGAGCACTTGTAGAGAAGATATTAATATCAACTGATTTCATTTGACTTTCACCTCATCTCATGTGTTAGGTGTATGACTATTGTTAGGCATATGATGTACTTCGGCGACGTGGTCGGCGACGGTGCTGGACGGGTGCTACGCAGTGCGTGGCAACTCGCGCAACACTGTCGCCGACCGCGTCGCCGACGCTGTCGTCGAAGTATAACATGCCTTGGTGAAGCTCTACCTGCCTTCGTGATGATCTTCGACTTTTTCATGTTCAACTACTGCTGTTCAACTAAGCGAATGAGCCTGATGCAAGGCGGAATAGCTATGGAGAAGTTATTAGTTCTGTGACCTGTTTTACAGCAAACAAGTGCTGCGACACGCCTAACGGCGTGTCTCGCACTTGCCAGCTTCGCGGGGTGATACAGTTAGCCTTTATCTCAGGAACTACTCTTGTACAAAGAAAGATGTGCGCTTCAAAAAAAAAATTATTCATAGCGCAACGAAAATGGTTTAATTTTTACTTAAACGTCTCGGTGAATACTACGTTTGATATAGTCTTCCGTCCTGGTGGTAGCCAAATTTTGATCTCTGTCGAACACGTGAGCACGCCACGTATAGTTGACCATGAGAAAAAACTGGGCTGGGGAGGTATACACCGACTCTGTCGAATGTTTGTCCCTGACTCTTGTTTATTGTCATTGCGTAGGCCAAACGCACAGGAAATTGTCTCTTCTTAAATCTGCACGGTGAGGTGTCGGTGGCGGACAGAATATTATTCTAGGAATAAGCACGTAGTGTCCTTGGTTCGCTGCAGTTGCAATTTTGCTGCCTAGAATGTACTTATCCATATGTTCAACGGTGAGTCGCGTACCATTGCATAGACCCTGGTTGACTCTAAGATTCAGCAGAAGCATTATGACTGCTCCTTTCTTTAGATGGAGTTCATGTGGCGGGTATCCCTGGGGTGTCAAGCTCTTTAGAAACTCCAATGAATACTCTGTGTCGTTGTTAGCCTCAGTTTCGTCATTCATAACCTCATCTATGCTTCTGTAAATCTTCTCCTGCCCAGGTAGTTTCGAAAGCACTTTGTTGTTTATCTCCAAAGAGTCGAAATCCTTAGGCGTCAAAATCGCTCTACCGACTGCAGCGGACATATCTTCTAAGGTCACTATATCTCCAAATATCTCATCTGCTATATCTCCAGAGCTCAGCGTATCGTCGGGCACTTTCACTTCATTGGAATCGTTTTGGAGCTCTCCGTTTCCAAGTTGAATTAGAAAGTTAGACCAACCGATTCCACCGCTGCACGCCCTCACATTCTCAGTCAATCTGTATTTAAAGAAATGAGGCCACAGTGGGGAGCTCTTGATAGAAACGTTCAGAATTTCGGACCGTCCTGCTTTTGGCACGACAGGAGGAATTTGTATGAAATCACCTCCTAGGATAATCCAGATGCCTCCTGCCTCTTAATCCAGATGCCTCTAGCGCGACGTAGAGTACCTTTTTTCTGAATCGAGAGGTTCAGAAATACGTGTAGTTGCCGCTGTGTCAAGCGGGAGGAGGCTATACTTCCTCTGTAGATCAGCATCCCATGTTGAATTCTGAAAGCGCCTGCACACCGCAGCACGCCGGTGACAATTCCTTAATTCAGATGCTTCTAGGGCGGCGTAGAGGACCTGTCCTCTGAAACCAGCACCTCAGAAGACCCACCTTCTGAATGCAGAGGATCAGAAGCGCGCACAGTTGCCGCTGTGTCGAGCATGAAGAGGCTGCGCATATGGCAGATTCCTTGTTTCGCGTATAAATTTTCTTACGGCTCCCTTCTTGCTGGTTCCTCGTCCTGGTTCCGCCTCCATATCCCTTGTTCCTGGTCGATCTCTCCTCCCCCCCCTAGGAATCCTCGTTAATACTCTCCCCAATTAAGTAGCTCTCCCACGCTCACACACAACGACGGCGAGCGAACGCCCATTGCGTGTCATCGGTGTCACATCTTCTAAATCCGTAGTCTCTTATTGGTAACGGATCCCCTTACTGATCCTCTTAACTGCTTCCCCCTGATTGCTAACTCCCTACTGGTCCCTCCTTTAAGCTTCATTGATCCCCCTATCGATCCCCTCCCCCCTTCCCGATGCTTCCTCCAAGTCGCTACCTCCTGGTCGCTGTCGATTCTCCACCCTCGAAGTCCCCCCTTATAGTCTTCCCCCTTTAGTGGTCTTCTTATGCTAATGGCACGAAGTCGGCGGCACGGCTTCTGAATCTGGACGCTCAGGAACGCTCGTAAGTGCTGTTGTGTCAAGCAGTAAAAGGATGCGCTTTCCATGCTGCAGCAATTCCCACGTTCAATGGGAAATTTCGACCGCGCTGTGGATGATACAGCGTACCTCACTTACTAGATTAGATAGATAGATCATTCTACCGCTCTCGCTGTGGATGATGCGGCGTACCTCACGTAGGTTAGATCATTCGACCGCTCTCGCTGTGGGTGGTGCGGCGTACCTAACTTAAGTTAGATCATTCGACCGCTCTCGCTATGGGTGATGCGGCGTATCTCACTTAGATCACTCGACGGGCAAACTCTTTTATATATAGGTGGTGATTGTATTGTAACGAAGTTCCGATACGGCTATCAACACCATAGGCAGCGGGGTGACTCAGCCGGTCGTGAATCATTACCTACTAGTGCCAAATGATGACGAAGTCAGCTAGGCAGTCGCAGACTGCCAGACGTCTGCCATAGATAAGACATACAGTTAGATAAGATACAATGGGCATGCGTTCGTTCCCTCGATTGAGAGGTTCGAATCTGTATGCATTGTTCACGGCCTCCAAAGGCTAGCTGGACAGCCTTAGAGCAACTCCTGACTAGGGCGGCTGCAAATTTCTGATAAGACTCCCCAAACGCTCAGTCTTCAAGCTGTCCCCCCTCGACTGAAAGGTTCAATTCTGTATGCATTGTTCACGACGCACTCCAAAGGCCAGCTGCACGGCCTTAGAGCAACTCCTGAGTAGGACGGCAGGAAATTTCTGATAAAACTACCCAAACGCTGAGTCTACAAGCTGTCCTCCCCCCCCCCCTTGATTGAAAGGTTCTTCTCTGTACGCATTGTACACGGCGTACACCAAAGTTTCGCCGGACAGATTGGAGCTAATCCTGAGTGGGGTGGCTGGAAATTTCTGAGAACGTTCTCCAAACGGTTCGAAATAGTCTTAAGGATTTCGCATTTCCCAGTAAGGGAAGATAGAAGCGCAGTGGACATGCTCTCGCCCACTCGATTGATAGGTGCGATTCTGTATGCATTGTGCACGGCGTACTCTCGGGGCATTCCTGGCATGAAAGAGCACTGGCAACGTACGCCATGCTTGAGATACTCCCAAAGCACGCATGTCACGGGAAGTAAGTTGCTCTAATCGCAAAAGCCCGCTCCAGTCAATTTTGGACCACCCACGGCGAAAATATGAGTGTTCCGGTAAAGTTGTATACAGGTTTGTGTAGATCTCGAAGAGACAATCGAATGGTGCCAATGGTTTTTTATCAAAAAACCTAAAACTGAAGGAGTTATGAGCATGCGACCCTATTTTTGCGTTTTTTCGCCCACTTTCGACCGTGCGGCGCGAGCGGTATTGCATACCAGACGTTCAACGGCCTGCCGGCCGCCAAACGTCTGGTTGGGGCTTTGCCCCAAACCCGGAAAATATAACACCCCGAACGTCTTCTTCTCCTCTTTAGGCTTTCTCTCATTCATTGAAAAACTGGTTTTGCTGTATAGAATGGTATAACGGAATAGGGCAAAACAGGTCCATCACCTTCCCTGGACCCCCTTAACTGGCCCCTTATCACTGGTTCTCCTTTATTGTCAGCCCTTTTCCTATTCACCCTTCACTGGCCCCTCATCCCCCTTCTCGGTCCCTACTACTGCTCCCACCTTCACGGGTCCTCCCTTTACTGGTCCCTCTTCGCTGGTCATCCTATCCTTCGTTAAAAGACGTTAAAGGAAGCACAGCACATGTTAATGTGATCAGGTAGCAACAAGATTGTAACAATTCAGCCTGCACAATCAGTTGAGCCTGGAATTCAAGGTTTTAGGCAGGAGCATGGCGCAATCTTGTCTATTTGAACGGCACAGTAATCCCATCGCCCTGCGCTTTTATGTGACTCTCAAATATCTCCAAATGCTTTGCTAGCAGCAATGTTATAACCCTTCACGTAGTACCTTTATTTTTAGAAGACCCTCCATTTTTCGCAAGGTGTAATGTGTAATTAAGTTTTAAACTTTAAAATGAGCACAAATGAATCAAAACGGCCACATTGTGAAAAAATTATAACATGCATTCAAGCGAAACACGATCAAAACAGTGTAAAATGAGAAATTTCTGACGAGTGCATGGAGCATTCCATGCATCTCATATTTAACTTCTTCAGTACCTTTACTATGAACAAAGATATCACTTTTCAAACTGTGTGTAATTTTTTTGAGACACCCTGTACAATGCGATGCAAAAGAGACATCCGAAGAAAACAAGGATTGGCATTGTAGCTACTTCTCATTTTCATGTGTTTCGAAGGGGAATCGCAACAAGATCTCTTGCTCACTAAAGTGCTATCGTCCACACAGATTTCTGCTAGGCACGTTATTTAAAGACGACAAAAAAAAGAAAAAAATCGTAGAATGGCATTTCTCTCTGCTTTGTTCGAGCATGGTCAGTGAAGGGCTCGGCTTGAGTTTGATTGGTATGATCATAAATAGTTTATGCTGCGAACATAAAAGAAGTATATAAAGTTGGGTAGCCCTTTATAAGGTGCCGAGTAGCGGTCAAGAGTTTGTTAAACAAAATAAATTCAGGTGGTAGAACTGCTTCTATGAAGCCGTCCCAGTATATGACAGCTAGCGCTTCCACGTAGTGAAGGTCGGTGCAGGAAACAATCTTTATTCTGAAACATTCTATTCTGAAACAATCATAGCAGAGCGGCACGCCTTTTATACTCCTACCGCGGAGCGGCGCGTCAATTCTTGGCGCGGCGCCACTGGCCGCGCCGCTGCGCGATTAGAGTTAGGCCTATGTTATACTTCGGCGACGCGTCGGCCGACGTCGGCGACGCTGTGCTTTGCGGGCAGCTACGCACTGCGTGGCAGCCCGCCCAACACAGCGTCGCCGACGACGTCGCCGAGAGCTCCGCAGGGGGTGTTATACTTCCGCCGCCGACGTCGCCACCGACGTCGCCACAGACGTCGCCACCGACGTCGCCACAGACGTCGCCACCGACGTCGTCCGTGGGTCGGTCGCCGCGCTGTGCACGGCGACGGGCCGTCGCCGGCCTCATTCAAGGCTGGGAGAAAATGCGCTCAGAGGGAGTATTTTGTTTGTGGGTGGGTTCTTCGTTCCCGGCACTGTCAACATCCTCGGCGGACCTCGAATTACGAAATCGAAAGTGCAAAAACGCCCATCTTGCGGAATCCAGCCAATAGTGTGAAAAAAACCAACGGTCGCGTCAGACTCCTAAGTGGTCCAGTACCATTTGGATTGGGTTAGTCTAGAAGAAATAGAGTTCGCTTCAAAATATAGTTCATGCCTACTTTGAATCGACATGAGTTTCATAACCGCACATCAAGAAGGCGCCTCGTTTGCTTACTTTCTCTCAATGTCGGCCATCATTTTGACGATGTTTAGCACCTATCGCGCCGTAATCATCTTGGCTCGTCATCACTTGATACTTAAATAGGTTACATATTCGCGCTCACAATCTTCTTTTCCTCGCACACTACAAGATTTCCAATTATGCTCTACCTTAGACAAATCACATTTTATTCTATTCAGATATTCTATCGCCCAATTATGCAATCGCGTCTGCTAAATTTGCATTTCTTAAAGAGACTATATTACCGGTTATGATAGCTTCAAATTAATGACGTCGCCTGGGTTAGAGAGGAGCAATAGATGGCCTAGAACATGCTGAACATTCAGAACTGTTTTACAGCAGGTGCAAGAGTGGTGTGGCGAAGAATTAAGAATAAAAAATCCTTTTGAAGATTAAGAAAAGCACAAAATGTATGCAATCGGCAGACTGGTGGCCAAATGATGACATTGGAAGCGCGCTCTGATGCTAAAAATGCGCTCCGATGCTCTCCTGTCAACGACGTCCCCGACGCCGCCACAGAATCTGTTGACGACGTCGCCGACGTCGACCACGCGTCTGTGGCGACGTCGGCGGCGTCTGTGGCGACGTCGGCGACGTCGCTGGTGACGTCAGCGTCGGCCGACGTCGGTGACGGGGCGTCGCTGACGTGTCGCAGCGTCGGCGACGCGTCGCCGAAGTATAACATAGGCCTTAGAAAGGGGGACGTCAGCGACGCGTGGCCACGAGCTTCTGCTTACCACGGTCCGTGAGCGAAGGATGGCAAAGGAGACTGTCCATGTGTCATTGGAGAACCAAAACAGAAAGGATTCGTCCAGCTAATCAGCGGATGCACCTTGCTAATGTTAGTGGTAGGTTTTATGAGGGGGGGGGGGTGGCGAATTCTTTCTTAAGGCAGGGGTCGAAGTCCGCTCAACCTACGGTTGAAACCGGTCAGTGTGGTATTGAGCCGAATCCCCTGCTGTGCAAATGGCACTAAACGACTCTTTATTTTGCAACATGTGCGGCTCGCAAAATAAAATTGCTGGAGGGTACGCATCGTCGAGATTCAGTCAGAATTCTCTCATATGTGACCACTCCGGTGTCATTGTGCACTAAACATATCTTTAGCGTAGTAGGTGACACTTCGGGAATGTCTACAGATCTCCATCTCTATCTTAGGTTACAGTAGGTGGGGTGACCAAGGACATGGTCACGGATTTTGCGCAAACGTCGTCGTTATACAAAAATGGATGCTAGACTCGTGATGCACCCCAAATAGCTCCTAGGCGAAGTTGGGCGAAATCGGTGATTATGACCTCGACGGCCCGAACCTACCGTAATCAACTTGAAAAACGGATGTCCGATTTATGATCAACACCCTAAAGAACCCCCCGGCCGAAATTTGGTTGGGAACTTTTTTCGATCTCTTCTCTACCTCTGGAGTCCTAAAAGTACAGTAGTGCCATCACTTTGCTACACCGTTTTCGGACTTAGCGGTTGAAGTTTCCTTGAAGATGATCGGTGATCCTGATCCAATCACCCGCAAACGGGAAGTAGCCTACTGAAATGAAATATACTAATTCCGCCGATTACGAATCCGACGTCCGTTTTTGAAATCGGTGTTTTTTTGTGAAAAACGGACTCGGATTCGTAATCGGCGCCCCAAATAAACGCCTAGATAATTTCGGACGAAGTTTTCACGAGGTCATTTGGCCAATTTCGAAAATATCGGTTTTTGATGACGTCATCGTCCGCGCAGCTCGGCCTGGGGCGTCCACGTCCTCAATATTGTCAAAAAAATCGATTTTTTTTAATTGGTCGAGAGTGAAACCGTTCGATAGAGCTTTTCGTTATGAACAAAAGGGTTTTATTGGGAATGTCGAAAACCCAAATTTGGGCGAGTAGGAGCGCAAGAAACTCTAATCGCTAGCTTTCGCCGCTCTAAAACGGCAGATGGGGCTAAGGCAGTTTAGGCAGGTAGTTCTAATCCCGTCACCGTAAAGTACCTTAAGTGCTCTGTCCGAATATTTTGATTTTGAGGCCGTTAGCTTCTCAGGTATTTCCGCAGGGGTCGACTTTGGAAAAAAAAATCGTATCAAACAAAGCTAACCTGCATTTTCGTACCCCTGTAGCAATGCCTCTTCCCAAGCTACACCGTTCTATTTTTGGATGCCACTAGACCGTTTTACTGCCTACAAGACCAACAAGTTGCAGCCGACACGACTCGAACTTGACAGAGTTACAGTACCGGACATGTCTTTTGGTCATTGGCCGAAAAAGCCGCGCCGGCCAACATAGGCCGCTTTGGAGCGTATTCTGGCCCGAACACGCCCGCGCGTGCAATTTGCGTGCGGTCGCTCCACTGGATTGATAGGTTCGATCTTACATGCATTGTGCACGGCGCACTACAAAGGCAAGCTGGACAGTCTTAGAGCAATTCCTGAGTAGGGCGGCTGGGAATTTCCGATAAGACTCCCCAAACGCTCACTCTACAAGCTCTCGCGTCCAGTCGATTGATTATGTCCGGCCTATATGCATTGTTCAACCCTATTGATCTATATGTCAAAAGATAGAGGTCGAGCTGCTGAGCACAAGTGCATGTTTCTTTTCACAAGTGCTTCATTTCAAAAAGAGTTTGACCGCTTTGGAACGCTCCAAAGCGTTCTTTTCGGCAATTGACCAAATCATATGGGCGGTACTGTAAGTTAGTCTTAGTAACTCACACTTCACATTTTTTAGAGTACAAAGGCTTAGTGTGAGCAGTGAGAGAGCAGAAGCGGCGATTGTATGTTCAAAGGACATGCTTGGCGGGACAGGTCAGGTCACTGCAATTACGGCAACAGTCTGGACTCCAGTATCGAACTTGTCTAAAGCAATAAATTAGATTGAGGTCGAGTGATTTTTTTTCAAAAGATATTGTAAATATGGGCTTCGATAAATGATAGGAACTTTTCTGCAAGGTGTGGACCGATGTCAGTGTTGAACCTCATTAGCGGATTTGAAGGAAACTGCCTTTTTGAAGCAGTGAAGCTGCTGGACGTGAGCTGCCAACTCCACCATTTTTGGAGGGCAGAATCTCTGCATGGTGTCTGACTACATATCCAGCTTTCATAGAGATCCGCGACGTGGAGACACAGATCAACATGCGTGAAGCAGCATTTGCAGGACGTGCTCCGAGGTACCCTGATGCACTGCCAATTTGATGGCTAATCTCTGTCTTACCTTTGACCATTGTAAACCTAGAAGCTACATTTGTAATCCACACCTCACAATTAATAACTTAGCAAACTCAGCCCTAGAACAAAACGGGTACTGTCGTAAACAATCAGCAGAAATGGAAAAAATCGGCAGTTGAAAATGCACGGAATGATGAACATGAAGCCAAACTAGGCAAATTTGATATCAAATTGATCGCCACGATTAGGCCAAGCCTAATATTGTCATGACATACATTTTTGACAACATTTGAAAGTTTTAAAATTCCACTGGGCAGATCCATTCCTGCCAAGGGCATAACAAGGCGAGACTAAGGAGCGAAAGTGGGTCAGGTCAAGATAATTACGGGTTCCCTTAATTTAGGTCATCTCAGACCCAAAAATTTTAAAATCCTGTCAAGTTTTTTTATGTCATTGGGTAGATCATGTTGTTCTGATTCCAACAATGTGCATTTCATTGAATAGTATTGACTTTGAAGGGAGTTATGGCAAAGCGGCGGAAACGGCGGATTAATCCGCCGCCGGTCGCGTCTTGGCGAAAATTTACCGACGGTACTGTGCCCCTAGCGTGGAACTCTGGAGAACCTTCCAGAAGGTTTTTACACTTGCCTGATATTATAACTCTTCTAAGGGAAATTATAGAATTCTGAAATTTTTCGGACAGGGATTATTGGACAGCCTGGTAGATTGCTGAGGTTTAGGCCTCATGATCATTCACTGCACCATCTCCCAAGCTCGTCACGGCAGAGGCGATGATGCAACCCTTTCTGACGGAAAACTCTGCTGTTCCCTTATCTTGCGGTCTCATCGCTCTGCGGGGAACTGGACCGAGCGACCAGCTTCGGAAAGGTCAGTCGTCGTCAGCAGAAGCCGATGCAAAAGTGACTCACTAGCGAACGTGTCTAGCGCCTACGGCCGCGAGGCGTCACCACACCTCTTCTAAGCCTCACCTTCGCTCAGGTCGCGCCAGCTGATCTTGCACAGAGTTCACATTCTATTCGCTTCACGTTTCCCATATTTCTCATTTCCTGAACCGGACTCCCTTGATGCTCCACAGGACGTTCCTTTACACTGCCTTTAAAGATGTGGGACGCTATCACTCGTGTGAATCTCATGCGTAGGACCAACCTAGTTTCGGGATAGCTTGGAAATAATGTCTGTGCTCATCACTAACATTGGCAAGCGCGCTGCGCACTTGTACTATAGGCAGAGCCCGTAGGACCCTTAGTGCTAGCTTGTTTCCAGTATAAATTCACGTGCCTTTCTCTGCGCGAAATTGTACATATATCCTTAGTTTTTCCTAGGGTTGGGTTCGTAGTCCACTGCAAAACTCGCGACCAGGAACAGTCCCCAATCTCAAGCAATGGCATTGAGAAAAACTTCTCTGTTTGGTTGTGCTCGTACCGTGATGGATGTTGGAAAGCTGCCGTGCCTTTGAAAACGATTGGAGTCACGTTTAAGAGAAAACTCTAAGGAACTGCTGCCAAGTCTATTACTGCGGCAGCGCTTCCTGTTTTTCAAACCCTAATTGATGTCTGCGATACAGCGCGCAACTACTTCCCTTCTTTCAGACATTAGCACTGCTCAGTAGAGGTTCATTGGTACAAGCGTTTCTTGTGTTTTCAGATTACATTGGGAGGCTGTAAAGTTTTCTTACACATGGCTCCAATGTCAATCGCTATTCAGTTTTTATACATTGGGTTCAACACACTTTTGGGCTAACTTCTCAAGTAGTGTGAGAGAAATCTGTTCATGACTAGCACGTCGGGTTTCCAAATAGGAGGATTTTGTATGCATTGGGTCCAACGCCTTTAGAAGACGTCCTGTAGATAGGAATTCATTGAAACACTAAGGCACGCATACGGACAGCGGTCTCTAAGTATTCAACTACGAGGTCCGGTAAGGTTTACATGCAAGCTTCCTTTTCCGATAGTTGCAGTAGGTAATTTCAGAGGGTATCAATACCCATATTGGAAGGCACAACATGTCTCCTGCTTAGCTAGCAGACACGACGCTATACAGCTCGGAGAGGGGAGAGCAAGGCGTCATCTCGTTGCTTTTCCATAGTGGCGGACGCAAGCGACTGTGCCTCCAAATATCCATTACACACCCAACGAAAGAATTGCGGATTGTGATTTGGATCGCATTCGGGTAGACGAACTTCCACACCGATCGTGGGTGGGCCGTAGGTGATCGTGGTGAAGAATACGATGTATGTGAAGGTAGCGGTTCTAAAAATCTTTTTGGCCGGACATGCCGTTGTAGGGCCGCCAAAACGTGCTCAACATTGGTCCCGCCACCATCTGCAGATACCATCTGATATTTCCACTCTAGTGTTTCCCTCTCTTTTCCTGAGTATTTTTTGCGTTTTTGTCATTTCCGTCAGCGTCGTATTCACTGTGTCATATCGACGTTATGACTCCGTGTTACGCTCGTGTGTGTCATAATGAAGGTTGACAACACGACCCCATCATCTCGAAAATACAGCTACATAGCACATAAGGCAAATGGCATAATCCAACCCTGATCGGTCCCAACTATGTCTCCCTCTCTCTTGCCGCAGGCCAGAAAATTGGGATAAGAAACCCGCAATTCGGGTTTATTTAAAGCATTTCTTTGTAGGGTATCAATAGCAAATTCGCAAGTATGTAGGCCTCACGTGGCTATGAGCGTAGATCCCGATGTCTGAAATCGCCAACACTCTCTGTTTTCGAAGAAATTTGAAAGTACTTTGAATTCGCCACTGAGCAGTAAACTTTTTTGATCTTGCGGTAGGCTCCGATCGATTTGCGCTCTCAAATCATGGAATAAAAAATTCCTGACAAGTAAAGAAGTCAAATTTTACAACGAATTCGTCGGATCAACACTTGTAGGCTGCATATAATCGAAAAGGTCAGTAACTGTGAGTACGAGGAAGGAGGGATTCGGTGGTCATCCAGCCGAGGGCGATGCCTACAGGATATGTCAGGTGAGCGCAATTATTATATGTCAGAGCTACATCAGCGCTCGAACTCGACAACGCCAACTGATTATCGTCCGCACTGGTTGAAGATTATGTGTGAAGTACCGTGAAGTTACAGTGCTCTCTATGCAAGGGTTCATTTTTCGTAATCTGATGATCAGGAGCTCCGGAAGACCTGTCGTATTTTTGACAAACTTGTCACTTTAAAGAACGAAAACTCGGCCACGTGATCAGCTGGCTTAGTAACATTTGTCGCATGGAGTTTTCACAACGCGTTCGATAAACTAGGGCATTTCTGCACTAACTCACTGGCTCTGAGCGTAGATCTCGACGTCTGTAACCGCCAACAGAGAGTGTTGGCTATTTCAGACATCGGGATCTACGCTCAGAGCCACGTGAGGCCTACATACTTGCAAATTTGATATTGATACCCGGCAAAAAAATGCTTTAAATAAACCCGAATTGCGGGTTTATTATCCCAGTTTTCTGGCCTGCAGCAAGAGAGAAGGACAGACCACAATCACTTTTGAAAGCCTAAGAGATTCTTTGTCAAGATCGAAGAAAACGACGGTTGCAAGGCAATAGAAGGCTCAAAATGGAGGTATTCCAGTCAAATTTGGTATCAAATGAACTTTCATAGCAAGACAAAGATTATAAACGCTAGAGAAATAGATTTAAAGTCCATTGAAGAGTTTTAAAATTTTGCTGAGAAGTCCAGTCTTGCCAGAGGGCGCAATTAAGCAAGAACAACGGCGGATGTGGGTCAGATCAACGCGATTAAGTGAGCCCTTAATTTCGCCTCTGCTTTTCCGGCTTCTGCCCACTCCTAAATATCAATCGCATGCCATCTGATAGAATAGGCGATGATAGAATTCACTGTAAATTTCTGTTGGAAAATATGCTCTTTCAAAAAGTTATCATGGTGCGGCGCAAAAAACGCGTTTTTGTGTCGCAAACGTCAACTGCTTGAATGCTTAGCGGCGGTACTGCATACAGCAACTCATAACGGTGTTTCCACCTATCTTTGAAGTAGGATTTCATCTTGGAACAATTTCTGTTATCAAACCGCCTACAAAATTGCCCAGTAAAATGTCGCTTTTTACATTCAAACCTTTTACATATTTTTCATTCTTATTTTCTGCGCCCAATATTCACTGCTTAGCAAAAAAATGGGAAGGGTGGGCCAAAAGTAATGAGACAAATTCAACAAATTTCTTTATCTCTTTTAACTCTATTACCACTCATCGGCGCTAAGGAATATATTCGCCATTAATGTCAATAACCTTGCTGCCATCGATCAGATAACTTCCTGATCTCATCCTTCCAGAACTGCTTAGGCCTGGTCTTGATCCACTGCTCGTCATGATTGTCGAGGTCTGCTTGGGTCCTTGTGTCCCTTCCGACCATGAAATCCTATAGGCTCAAGAAGTAGTGGTAGTCACGTGGAGAGATGTCCGGCGATTACAGTGGGTGAGGCATGTGAACGTAGCCCAGCTGGCCAAGCTTATCCGTGGTCACTTTTGCCCGGTGGGGTGCGGCGTTGTCGAAAAGGAGGACTTTCTTGAAGCGCTGAAACCGAATAAGTGCGAGTCGCCGGTCCATCTCTTTCATTTCGTTCACCATGGCTTTGGAGTCCATCGTCCTGCTTTTGGAAAACAGCTTCCAGTATGCCGGTCCATGGGGTGCTGACTCAAAAACTCAGAAAGTGCTTCTCGCCGTGAACACACCGCCGAACGAAAGTCGGTAACAGGTCACCACGCCTCACCCAGACTCGCTGCTTGGCAGGGCTAAGGTAGAAGACGTACTTCTCATCTTGCATGACTATTGAGTCTATTAAGTCCAGGCTGCTCGAGGTTGGGAATTGGGTGAGATTTGCGCGATACAGGTCGACTCGCCAGACGGGGGTTTCGGCGTGAGACAGATTGGGTTTTTGGCATGCTTCTGGAAAGGACAAAAGTTGCCACTTCAGTAAGTAGCAAACAAACATGCAAATACGAGAAGCACGAAACCGGACTCCAGTCACAACATATATGGGCACGGCATGGAGAGTCTCATTACTTTTGCCCCCCCCCCCCCCCCTCCCCTAATAGCTTCAAACGGCAACAGGGTGGTGAACCCAATTCATGGAGACGCCTACGGGCAAATGCTCGAATCTCACAGTGGGCGTTGCTTGCTGAGAAAATGCCCACTATGCTCAACTAGGAAAGCACGTAAAGTCCATCCACTATTTCGCGTTTCGTGGAAACTTCTGCGGAGCTCCTGGACTGGCAGTAGAGATCAGGAACAGAATCCATTATGAAGGAATAGTTTTTCACCAAGGATGTGTGTTTACTCCGTCATTTTTTTGCTGCAAAAAATGCTCAAACATGCTTTTGTCTTTACTGTGCCGTGTTCCAAATCTTGCTTGGCCTTATATTTCCACGGATCGACAACTGTGACATACACAAACGATCATATTCTTCTTCTTTTTCTTCCTCAAAGTAAATTCGCAGCGCTGTCTTTCATCGTACTCTCTCGTACGTGTCGTATCGTACATCGTACTTTCTGAGAAGAGCTATGCTCTGCTGAAGTGGATTCCTTCGACAGGCTTTTATCTCGGGGTTTCGCGGGACTTAGCCGACTAGAGCTGAACGCGTTGCTCTTTTCTACTGTACGAATGGGACATTCGCTGCATTCCTCCCCATTCCCAAGCCCCTAGGCTTGTTCGAGAGTCCAGTTGCCGTCTTTCAAATAATGGAGACGCAGACAGTACTGCCAGACGTTCGGCCGAGCTAGAAGCAGAACTTCATGCCGCCGCTTTAAAAACCGTGCAGTGATCGTAGGCATCTTCTGCCCTCCCTGAGGGCATTTTCTCGGGCAATCAGTAAAGCAACAGAATTAGCTGAGTAACCCTGGGCTGATGAACGATGTAGCTGATCTAGCCTCGGCTTGTTGTTGACGCACCGAGCCATAGAGGCTCTGCCTAGAGCCCTGACGATTCAACTGCTTCAACAACATACTTCTTGAGTAGATCAGTTTCATGATTTGCAGTACTTAAACTCCCACCCTCGCAGCAATCTTTATACATATATGAGTTCGACAAGGGGAGCATCCCATTTTCTCGGAAACTAACCACCTTCGCTACGTGAAAGAGTTCGTGGTCTACACACATGTGGCCATGACGCACTACACTATCGATATGATGTACATATGTACTAACAAGCAAACCAAGTAGAAGTCTTTTTGTTGTTGAAGAAATACACAGCGAGCGCAGTTCCTGTAAGGGCATCCTAAAGTGGAGTCTCTTGAGACTAGGCTGGGTGGTCCTATTCTCGCCATTAAGTTTTGGGTCATCTACATAAACATTGAGGTTTATACAGTGTATTTTTTGCTGCATTAAAGCGAGAGGGGGCAATGGCAGTGCTGCCGAATATTATCAGCTTGTGGAGGCGCCACTTTTTGTCTTCTCATTTTCAATCGCTTTTGTTTTATAAACGGTGAACCAGATTGGCGACCTCCGCCTGTCTGACATATATTGCTCATCTGCAAGCACCTCTATCCATAAACGACGCCATGAAGGCTATGTGAATGTACATCAGTACCATTATGAGAGCGTGGAAGGAGATATGAATGCGAAATCTTGATATACAAAGGAAAGCGAAGATTTTGGTGAGCGTCACCAACAAAACTGCTTTCGAAATTTCGTGAGAATCTTTCAGCAGCTCTCTTACGGGACAATTTTTCATTACAGCGCACTGGGTGGACAATATCACAAATGAGCAGGAGCATTCGGAATACTGCTGCTGAAGACTACTCGAGAACTCCAGGTTGTTAAGGAATTTGATGACACGTATGTATGTAGAGTCCTACATGCTGCATGCAGAGTGATAACATATGGTGATAAGTTAAGGGCCACATAGTGCCTAATATAGCTATTGAGTAGTATGAAGTAGCAAGTTAGACTCCACAGTCGAAGCACTGTGTGGTTGCAGCGAGCTGAGGTAGTAGATTTGACATGGGCCAGGCCAAGCGCACAACTGCAGCAGGACTCTCATCACTATTGCACTATCGTCTCCTATTCATAAAAAATGGGCTTCTCGTATCGCGCCATCGTTGTGGTTCTTTCTTTCTTTCTTCTTTCTGGATGCTTCAGTTATTTATGAATGATAGTGCCGCTAGTTCGGATATTTGTGATGTACAGCAGCACGAGTAGCAGTATGTAGTATTAGGTCGTTGCATATGAAATGGCCGATTTTCTTACCCCAATTTCTGGTGGATTTTTCGTGGCTACCAATGTTCCTGTGTCAGGAATTGTGCCTAGTTTTTGAGAGCGAAGACTCTCCGCTTTCTTATCATTCACAGCCTTTGTGACAAAACTGCCTCTTGCCGAGTTTTTGACGTGATTTTTGCAGTATGAATCAACGTGATATTCGAGTGTTCTACTTGTATGACTGGAAAAGTGAGCACAACGCCGCGGCCGTAGCTTGTAACATAAACGCTGCAGGATTTCGCTAAAGAACGCACAATTCGCCACTGGTTCGAAATGTTTCAAACTGGAGATGAAAGTCTCGAAGGTGAAGACCGAGGTAGGCCGCCATCACTCCTTAACGACGACCAACTCAAAGTGGTCGTCGTTAAGGAGTGATGGCGGCCTACCTCGGCCTACCTCGGCCTTCAGTGCGATCGGAAAAGAAAAGAAATTGGATGAATGGATCCCGTACGAACTGACCGCCGTACCGCCGGGCAGGTGCTTAAGCGCCACGGCACCTGTGCTTCGTTAAGGCTGCGCAATGTAAGGCAGCACTTTTTGGACAGAATCGTGACATGCGACGAAAAATGGATCTTTTGTGAGAATCGTCGTTGCTCTGCGCAATGGATGGACAAGAATGAGAGTCCCAAGGAGATGACGAAGCTAAGTCTCCATCCAAGGAAGACCATGGTGGCCGTGAGTGGACAGTGGCTGATATAGTCCGTTACAAGTTCTTGAAGACTGGAAAGACTATCACAGCGGAGAAGTACTCTGCCGAAATTGAAGCGATGCACAAGAATTTTATTGAAAAACAGACGGCTTTGTTCAATCGTGGAGGCCCAATCCTATTGCATGACAAAGCGCGTCCGCACGGAACTGGATGGACTGGGATACGAAACTCTGTCACCAGATTTGTCCCCTACCAACTGTCATTTTCAAGCATTTAGATCGCTATGTGAAGGATAAAAACCAAGATGATGTCGAAAACGACTTCTGTTTTATTAATTTTCGTAGTTCTGATTTTTGCAAAGATGGGTTGTCTAAGCTATTATCGCATTGAGAAGACTGTATTAATTGTAATGGTGTTTATTTCTATTAATGAAATTGTTTCCAAGCAGAGATATTATCTCACCAAGTTTTCAGCCAACATCGGTCATTTCGTGTGCAACGACCTAGACATTTGTCACCATAGTCGTTGAATGAATATGGAATCAGTGAGGAATTCCGCCTTGAGAAATGAAAGAGACTCTGTCTCTTCTCATTCCCGCTTCTCTTCGTGATGCCGAACGGCATGGAAATGTCGCTTCTTCGTCTTGTCCGGCTGCACCCTTTCAGGCATCGTGCAACTAGCCACCCTGGCTACCTCGCACAGACCAGAAGGCCGTACGGTCTCGAAAACTGCCTCTGAGAGTGCCTGCTACCCTCTCCCTTCATCATGCCTTGTTCTATGCTGCCCTGCAAGAAAGATGCATTTCCAGCAGTTCCGTACACTGGAATACGGGAGTAGAACCCTAAGCATTCGTTACGTAATGCGATGTTGAACTTGCTATATTTGCGGATCAAAAGGTCCAATGAGGGATAGCTTGGTGCGACGCAAAGGTTGTTGCGTTCAGACACAGGTGACACTTCGACTCAAGGAATGCGGAAGTTATATGCGATAGGTGAACGATACTTGACTGTGAAGCCACCGATACTTTGAAGGAAAGGGTGAGTCCCAGTACATAGAGGAACAGCGTTAAAGTGCTTGAGCGTATGCAGAACACCTTGGAGAAAGCTCATGATAAGGCAGCTGGGATTCTCCTACATACTATCAGATACCTAACAACACTGATCGGAACCTTAATTTCGCTTTGCAAACTTACTTGGAGATAGGAGAAAGAGGAATGATGCTATTATTTAGCATAAGGCCGTCTATCTCCGGGAAGATCTCCGCTCATTTGTCTGCGTTCAAAACTCCAGCGACATTTGTGCCTTATTTTCCAAGCTGCCTTACTTGTTTCTGCCAATGACTTCTTTCTATAACATTTTCCTCATCTCTCAGATATTTTTATGTTATTTTTTATTGTGTTTTTGATGTTATGGCGGTATTGTAATCTGTTACAACTATGTCTTGTGACGATCAAAATCCTAGCGTCTAGCGGGACTCGAACCAGAACGTCCTGCTTACCTGGAGGCAATGCTCTTCCCCTTTACACTACCGACGCTGTTTGATCGAACGCAACATCCACACCTCATGGGACCTATCAGCACTGACCCGTATATTGGGATCAGCATGGAACCAGTAAAGCTGAATGTCTTGATAGAATGACATGAAATCTGTCCTTCGGTTGGTAGTGTTAAACGCACGATTACCCTCGTGTAATATATTTCACCTAATTTAATCTAAACCTATCTGGACACAAAGTGCTGTTGTAATCTTAGACGCTTATTACTCAGTTCTAGAATGCAACTGTTTTGAATCAGGAACCGATTTTTGGAAAGCGCTTTTGCATTCGCTCGTTCTTTTAAGCCAGCTGCGTTATCCGAGGCTCGGAAAATTCGCCCATAGTGCTGTCTGGAGGAGGTATTGTGTTAGTACTACTTTTTCTATTCAGGTCTGTGAATTATTCTTCACCAACACTAGTGTACCTCAACGCACACAAAGCTCCCTTGAAAGTGAAGTTCAACTTGTTGGGGAAAGGATTCCCCAGTTAGCGGCCGTAAGACTAATTCTGACGTTATAGGAAATTCTTGTCGAAAACTGGGGTAGTCGTTATCGCGCTAGTAGCGGCTGAATCATTTGGCGTTCGATCAGCTCCAATCACATCACTGTCGACACGGCGCGTCACAACCCATTAGAGGAGATCCGTCAGCCGAACTCCTTTTTCGGGAGGTTCGCCCTCCACGGGTCACAAATCAGAGGGCAATTTATTCGGTGACTCAGCGAGGGCTGCTGTCGTACACGCGGTGCTGAGGCTTTTTGCGACTCGAGCGGACCGGCCACAGATCCGCGTCATCGCTACCGGTCGTGCTGAAGTGCACGCGGTGCAGCGGTGCCTTTGCCACCCAAGCGAAACTCGCCATTTTCGAAATTCAGTTGCTCTTTGGGGGAAGCGACCTGTAGACTGCCAGCGAGTGCTCAGGTCACTCAAAACGTCAGGTTTCTCTGTAGTGCAGTATTTCTTGTTTCAACTAGCGCATTTCAAAGACCACGTGTCCACAGTTTGTTTGCCATTTCCTAATTTTCATTGCTTTTTAGGAACTCATTTTTGGGCAGCGATGCTACCGTTAAAAAATCCAAATCACGGTTACCTCTCTCTTCTAATTTCATCAGGCACATCTTATAAGTATATACATTTCGCTATCGTCATTTTCCTGGTTTGATTAGCTTCTTCCATTTCCTACAGAGGAAGAAGACGCGAAGAGACAAAATAAAGGTTCTTGTATTGCTCTCGCCGGTTTACCGCCGAGCATGGTGAGATCGGACAAAACACCAAATTAGGGTTGAACTAAGCATGCATGCGTCTACGTCGCCTTAAACCGTGCTTCTGGTTTCAATTCTCTCCATCTTGCGGTCACTATTGGTAGTAGAAACTCCCAACATTAGTGAGGAAAAGGCCAAGCCTTTACCCAGCTGAATGCTTATCATTAGCATGATTTGGCAAAGCAGAGGCTGACCCGCACGTGAAACTCTGGTCATCATAAAGCATCATCACACTGAAGCCCCCATATTGTTCGATGTATAGGTCCTTTGGAGGATTAAAATTTAATGCTAGGCTCAGTTAATTCCAGTTGATTCTGCGAACGTGAGCTTCTGAAATTTCTGGTATCTCTGCTGTTTTGATGCCGATTCAGTGCGTGAAATACTGAATATGGGTAACCATAATCACTCTGCCTAGTTTGTCGCTCACAGTCGGCACATGACCATTCCATTCCAGTCTTTGGGTTGTGATGATGTTCGCCGTCGTTCTCTACAACTTTCTATCCTGATAAGCCAGTTATCAGTGCTTCGCAACAGCTATTTCCATCTTCTACGGATGTCCCGATAACCCTTTGCCAGGTTACGCCTGGCAAACGAGAATGCTTTTTATCAGGAAGCAAAAAAATGATGCTAATCGATAGGTGTCCAAAAATATCAAAATGTGATTTTACTTCGCCGGCCGCACGCACTCAACCTCTTCACGGGTGTCGAATTTCGCGCAGCTGTTCTCCATCCGAATGACGTCGTGTCCGTTCGTTCGCACGCTCTTGCCGTCTTCGATCCTGCGTTCGTCGAGGTCTCGTGCTTTCGTGAGCGTTGTGTTCCTGCCGCTAGTGCTGTAACAGCGGCCATAGGGTTCACGCAGTGCGCCTTCGCTCGAACTACCAAATGGTCAGCTCGCAAGCTCTCCAAACAGATGCAGAAGAACCACACGTCCTTGTGGAAGTCGCTTAAACACTGTTGTAAAGATGAACATCTCAAAGATGTATGTACTGAGCCTAAACCGCACCACTAGGTCACTAACTACTAAAGCCTTCCCATGTTGCGGTCGGCGTTTCTTGATCACTTCAAAACCTTTCCTACACACTCCACAGCTGAGTGACCTAAAAACTGGGGAGCAGAGCAACCCAATGGGCTTGGCTGCATCCCTGATAAGAGTGCCTTGTCCAGACTATTAATGCAATTTTTTGAAGACTCTTACCGTTACTCGTTAGTGTTATCCGAATTCTCCTAGTACGAACCTCTAAATAAGAATGGAGTCTGGTATGGCAAGGATAGCTCCTGCTCGTGCAGCGTGAGCATTTGTTCAGGCGACAGACAGCCGATTGCTTTAAGGCTCACCTGTGATGTCAACAGGTTGATCGGAAAATCTTGATATGACTTTCATTTTTCTTCCTTATTTCTTTTCTCTGCATACAACGCGGATCAATCAACAATAAGACGGCTGTTATTAGGTTGAATGATAAATTTGCAACATTTCCGTTCTTACTGGAATTCAAAGTAAACCCGCTAAAGTATTATATTTTGTTTGAACGATTGTTCCCTGGCGATCATTTTGAGTTATGAGTCGTTAATTTTCCTCACGTTGATGAAAAGTTTTTCCTCTAGAACGATGACCACTCAAAGTGAGAAAGTGTGGGATTTCATTTTCAATTAATTCAAGCTCGGCAGCAGCCTAGCGACGGGGGTCAAGCATATGCAGGAAGTCACCGGCAGGTTCACTTCTAACCGAATAAATTATTGGAGACGGTATCAAAGGGCAACAAAGACACCACTCCCGGGAAGAACAACTGATGTAGACCAAGGACGCCTGCGCAAATCCGTCAAGTCGAATTCTTCAAACCATACTAGGACTGACCGGTCATCTCCACACCTCCCAGTGAACCACAGCTCGTCGGCTGCAGAAGACTGGGAGGTCGCCAAAATCGCCGTCGTCAATGCCTTATGCGTTGACGGAAACCCAAGAAAATCGCTGTGCTTCCGACTGTCGAGAGCTCCTGCACCGGTTCAAGCGAGGGGGACTAGATTGGTTACTTACCAGTGGTGAAAAGTGGATGCTTCATCACAATTGTAAAGCCGGAAATCTATGGCTGGAACACAACGAGCCGGGGGTGCTGGCGTCAAAACCGGAGCTCTTCCGAAAGAAGGCCCTGCTGTGCGTTTGGTGGATGTGTAGTGCTCCAGTGCACCGTGAGCTCCTCCACATAGCCAAACCATCCTCGACGCTCGCTTTTGCCAACAACTCGACCAGAACCAGCAAAAGTGGAGAAAGAAGCAGGTAAGAGGTAACGTTTCACGTTTCCTCTTACCTGCAGGTGTGCAGGTAACGTTTCTTGCACGAGGGCAACGACCGACCGCTTACGACACTTCAGACGCTGGCAATAATCTAGGAATTGGGCTGGACCAAAATCAAGCAACCGCCAAACACCCCGAAATTTCGCCGTCTGACTGTCATCTGCTTCTGTCGATAGATCATTGCCTCCTGGTTGGCGCTTCGCCGAAGTCGATGAGGTCTGTGGCACAGGATTTCTTTAGATCGAAACCGACCAAATTCTACGGAGATTTAATCCATCAGTTCATGAAAAGCGGAAGAAACTCATTGAGAATAACGACAATTACTTCTTTTAAGTCAATCATTTTTCTTTTGTGGTGTAATCCCTCTATTGCTAGGAGACAAATTTTGGTGCAAAATTTATGACTCAATCTAGTATTACTCACTCTACAGTGGTCCACCTATGCGCAGATCAGCGATCCCATTTCCCCAGAACGTGGGAGAACGGAAATCGACGAGGTCAGCGAGTTAAGTCCTCAAACTTTGTGAAACTTTTCTTAGCCAAGAAAGCCTTTAGTGAGTGCAACAAGAGGACGTCGCTTTAGCTACATGGAGTCTGGTGTTATCGTGAAGAAGGTGTACTGAAGGTTGTCTCGGCCGCTTTTCCCGAACATTTTTTTTCCGGAGCCGAATGCCGTAAACGACCGCGGCGACCATGTGCCCTGCTGGAGTACAACATTCCCTTCAAGTCCCAGAAGCGGCGTAGAAGAATCTTTCCCAGGCGCACGTTCAACTTTGATTGCGTACTCTGCTGTCGTCCAGTTCATCGTAGAAGACGATTGCTCGAAAATGGTCTTGTGAAGTTAGCAATGCACTAAATCCCACTGAAGAGCCTCGCACTTATATGCCTTTGACAGAGAAGCTTCGAGAATGTTCTACGACTATCACATGGTGGATCATGCGTATCAATCGAAAGTCGGAAGCCCTGGCTTTTTGAAGAAAACCCTATCAAGATTTTCCGATCAACCTAGTGCATGTGCTGAACACTTATCTTGAAACTCCATATTTTTAAGACCAGAGGCCAGATTCATCAACGATACCGCCGGTATCACCTCACGGCGGATTCACCACATCGACCTACGTAGTAAGTGATACAGAGGGATACAGAGATACAGATACGATAACCGATACACCGTTGCCGGCCAGTATGCGGTTAATGAATCTGGCCCTTGATGTTAGTCCAGCAAGTAGTGTATCTACATTTCTCTCTCTCTCCCTCTCTCTCCCAACACACACACGCACACCAACACACCACACACAATTCATAGAATTGCTGGTGTTTCTACAATATGTTGGTTTCCGAAAACCGTTGCATTGGACACCTCTTCTACTATGCACTGTCATAGAAAATGAGAAGTCTGCCCATGTAGTGAAGACTTTCCTTTCATCTCAGTCAGCGCGGGGCGTGTCCGAAGAAAATTCTGCAAACAGTTGCACATGAAGATGCTGAGCTTCCAAAGAACGTGTAAAGAAGAGGAATCAGGAGGAAACTAGATATTCGTGTGTCCACTGCCACTGCATACAAACAAATTCTCGGACACACACGAGTGTCCTTACTCAAAAGAATGTTCGGCTATTTATTTATTTATTTATTTATTTATTTATTTATTTATTTATTTATTTATTTATTTATTTATTTATTTATTTATTTATTTATATATTTATGCGTGTATGACAATACATGACAAAAGAAGCACAATTAGCGATGGAACACAGAAAAACTTCAAAATGGAAGAAACTGCTATTTATCGAGTCTTAAGATATATCTACTGTACACTATCAACGAGACTTTTATATTAGTTTAACGAGGATGCCAAAGCATGACTTTTATTAAACATCATGATTTTAGAATCGGCCCCATGTGTGAAAAAGGAGGCGAGAACATAACTTTTGGTGGTGTGATAATGGTGGACTCTCACCTTCCACCCACTTCTGTCTGTCGTTAGTTTCGTCCAGCTCTTTGTTCGCGATCGAACACGGTGACGTTGACGATGTGATACGAACGGGAGCCCACCCCGTGGGTTCATTCCCCTACAACATACACGTCAGCCCACTGTGATGAAGGCCATCCTCGTGCACGTTTCCTGTCTGTCGAGGGTCAATGGAAGTCAAAGTCGATTTGTTCCGTCCTTCGGCCTTCATCTTCGTGGTGTGATCGCTACACTGTCCTTTGGTGCTCGAAGTATGTATTGTATTATACCGCGCATTATCATTCATCATTTGCTACACGTGTTTGTGCGCTTTATAAAACCAAACGGAACAACGCAGCCTAGTGAGTTAGAGCGTCTCCCGATCAGATGGCCAATTGTAATACTACTTTTACTAAGTGGTAATGATGCCGCAGCAAAGCACTCTTCTCAGCAAATTCGAGGAATGCATTGATAGGAGAAGAATAAGCAAGTGAACAGTCATCGGCTGGATCAGCGCGTTTTTAAATGAGTAGAATACAGGTGTAGAAGAATGACACAGTGAGTACTTACTTACTTACTCCCCATTAGCGGGCGTCAGATTTGAGGGCGTCCTCGTAGCCAATAACGTCGCTGTGGGTGCCGTGGAGTGGTGAGGGTCACGGACAAAGTTCTGCCATGCCAGACGATCCAGAGCCATTTCACTCCCGCGCTCTAAACACAAGCCTCGTTTACTCAAGTCGTCTTGTATTTGTTTTATCCACGTCTTCTTTGGTGCAGCCCGCTGGACTTTTCATTCACTTGGTCTGATTCTTCGCAGCAATTTTGCTGGATATTCGCTGAGCCGCTATTCGACTTACATGTTCAAACCACCTTAGCCTGCGGTTCCGGATTTCGGATTTCACAGTGGGCTGGTTGCAGCAGGACGGGTGCGGGAAATTTTACTCGCTTCGGCCGCGCGCCTCGGGTGCGACGACGCTGTCCGCGGCAAGCCCGCGATGGCGCGACGAAAAAGCGTACGGCTTGTTAGCTTCGTGCGCGTGGGTCCTGCACCGATTATCAACGGCCGGCAAATTGCCAATCGTCGTCTCGCCCTTGCTGATTGTATAACTTTGAGCCATGTTGCAGTATATATTAGGTTGGGAAAAAAAAGTCTTTTCATTTTTTTCAAAGATTTATTACTTCACAACTACAAAGTCAAATCAATTGAGATAAACTCTATTTTGTTCTACTACACTTCTCCAAAGACTGGGTGATTTTCCAATTCCTCTCGCTTAAAAGACTGCAGTTCTGGAGTCGAACCATTGATAAATCCAATTTTTGAGGTCTTCATCCGTTCCAAAATATTTCTCTCCAATTTCTTGCTTGAGAGCACGGAAGAGATGGTAGTCGGTAGGGGCGAGATCAGGGCTATACGGTGGATGTGGCATTACCTCCCAGCCCATCCCCTTTATTGTTTCTCTTGTGAGTCTTGCAACACGTGGTTTTGCATCGTCATGCAGGATCATCACCTTCGACTTCTCCGGCCTGTTTTCTTGGAGAGTTGCGACGACTTTGTGGAGTTGGCCGCGGTATGTGACAGCAGTAAGTGTCTCTCCACTTCTGAGAGTTTGCCGATAAATCACTCCTCTGATATCCACCAAACACTCAAGAGAATCTTCCGTTCGTGAACATTGGGCTTGAGATCAGACTTAGGGCTCTCTCCCTTTTGTACCCATTGCCTTTTCCTCGGAAGTTGGCACACAGAACCCAGGACTCTTCGCCTGTCACAATCCGCGGAAGAAACGATTTTCTTCCTTATCTGGACAGAAGAGAAGCAGCGATGGAGAGCCGTCGACCTTTCTGAGTGTCTGACAGGGCATGTGGAATCCAAGCTCCAAATTTCCATGAAAGCCAAGATTCTTCAGATGGATCCCCACTATCCTATGAGACACTTCGAGCTTCTCTGCCAGCTGACGTGTCGTCTGCCAACTATCGGTACGAAGAAGATGGTGTAGTTCACTGTCGTCCAATCCAGTTGGCCTTCCTGACCATGCTTTGCCCTCAGTGAATAATTTCCCTTTAAAGACTTTCCGAACCACTCATAACAGGCGCGATGAGTAGTAGATCCGAAGCCATATATGTGGTTAATTTGGTCTGCTGCCTGACGTGCTGTGGATTCTTTAATGAATTCTTGAAGAATGCCGTGCTGAAAACGGCCATGAGGTAGATCTGGCATTGAGTTCGGAAGATTGGATGGATAACGAATTACAAGAAGAGTCTTAACCTGTGTCTGCGTGCGAACGGTAGACAAGTGTGATAGGATTACGAAATCAGCAATCAATATTGGCTAGTGCGTTTACAAGGGGAAGGGTAAAAAAAATTTCGAAGTGTGAAGAGACTTTTTTTCCAACCTAATACAAGTATCCGCGCCAAATTGGACACTCTTCTAAACAGGTCTAACACTTTTGAAATCAAAATGAGCTTCTTCAACGTTAAACTGGAGGCTCTGCAAAAAGGTTGGAATAATTTCGTTCGAGGAATGAACCTCTTGAAAAAATGAACCCTTTCGAATTTTCAGAATGACTTCTTTAATAATTAATTTACCTACTCAGTAAGTTAAATATTGAAGAAGTCATTCTACTACTTCTTCTACTTCTTCTACTGTCTACTCAGTAAGTGAAGACATTGTTTGAAATTTTATAAAATTCTAATTTTTTTGAAAAAAAAAAGTTTAAAACTTGTTCTAAAGGGCAGAAAGGCGACCATTTTTGTTCCATAAAAAGAGACTACGCCATGCCCTCGTCTAAGACGTCGCGATATTTGGTTGATTGATGGAAGATTTTTTTTCTTGCATGCAATTTCACACCTGTACTACCCAACCAAAATAATTTCAAAGGGTACCATATCTTCATCTTGAAGCTTCTTGTAAGTGTCACTCATACTTTTGGTCAAATAAAAAACGCGACGAGTCAAACAGATGCATGGCGCGATCCCTTTTTAATGTACTAAATGATTGCTACCTTATTGCGCTTTAGAACAAAATTAAATTTTTTTCTCAAACTACAAAAATGCCTAACAAAATTATTACACTCATTCAGGCATGTCAACTAAACAATTCCAAAGAAAATTATAAAAAATTCCTTAAGCAAACAATTATCCTGCTCTCCTTTGAGATCCTGTAGTTTGACCGAAAGTCGGTCGCTTTGATTTCAAAAACATCACGCTTGTTTAGAATAATTCCCAATTCGACGTGAGAAGTGTCAAATTTGACGTGAAAATGCTATAAATAAGGTTTCTATTTATGGTCCTAGGCTATCATATGTATATACTATTATCACTAACCTCCTACTAATAGTGAAGTCCTTATCACAACAGTAGTCCCAACAATAGTCAGCTGTTAATATGAGTTAGTTTGCTGCTAGTCAACAGCGAAAATTCGCAGTAGCCAGTTCTCGTTCGCAGGTTCATGAAGCAAGAAGCCCACTGACGGAACTCGTGTGAGTAAATCTCGTGCGCACCGCCAGTTAATGGCTGGCGATATCGCGCACGCGGCGTGCGCGTGGCGGCCGACGCGGCCAAAAGTGAGTAAAAGTTCCGTCCCCCCAGCAGGACTTGCGGATATTGTCGTTTTTAGTCCGAGACGTTTAGTATACGTCTTAGGCATCTCATGTGGAAGGCTTCTAGCTTCTGCAAATCAACTTTCAGAAGTACCCTTGTTTCCGCGCCAAAGCAATATTGGCATCACAATGGATCGAAATACGCGCATTTTTGTTGCGAGCGACACGTTGTATCTCCTCCATAGACACCAGATTAGTGAGCCGAAGGCCATCGCAGCCTTGCCAATTCTGCAGTGGATTTCCGCGGTGCTTGACACTTTGTTCTGCTGCACTATAGAACCGAGGTACTTGAACTCCGCGACTTGTTCGATCTGGGAGTTGTAGAGTATGCATGGTGAGCCATCGGTTGTGAGCGCCTTTGTCTTTTCATCGTTTATAGTTAGCCCGTATGGAAGAGCAATAGCGGCGATTTCTCGAAGAATATCATTTGCCTCTGCATCAGTGTCTGCAGTGATTATCTCCAATTTGAACTCCTTGTCATCCGCTGAACACCTTCTTCATAATTGCATCCACAACGATATTGAACAGCAATAGGAGTGAGTAGACAGATGAACAATAGAGCTTAACTTACGGTTAGTGAGGATCCGAGATTTTCGTAAGTGATTGAAAGTTCATGAAATAAGGAAGCGATGAGCTGACTGCTGAGGTTACTGCTACGAATTATTAACATATGGGATTACTAATATGACCCAGCGTTTCACTGTGATGAATCAAGAAGCGTCACACAGCGCACCAAGCTAGAGGCCTCATAAGTATTGTATCACGTCTTGTTCTTTCAGCGATTTCTTACTTTCTTTCATATGTAAGGAACGGATAATGTGCTTCATATTCCAGGTATACCAAGAACTAAAAGCTTTAGATGATAATTTTTGTAACTCCCTACCATCTGGGAAACAAGATAGTTGAGAACTCAGCTCATATGCCTCCTTTGAATTTTCACAGTCTGTAATGAGAAGTGCGTGATGCGCTCACTAGGAGGTCTGAATGCCCAGTTACTAGGCTTCACAATTGTTTCACCTTCGAGAACTTCCAAGCAACTATGTGTCACAAAACACTAGACGACATAGTAGGTTTTCAAGTCTGCGAATTCGCGTTTGCTCAGTGTATTGAGGCATAGGAGAGCAAAGTGATGGGAAACTCCTCATTAGATCTCGGTGAACACCCTTTTCAGCATGACGGGACCTTCAGTGCAATTACTTCTCGTAACGAAACTGTGAGCGTTGTCCTGATCAGGGATGTACGGAATTACCGTTTCCGTATTCCGAATTCCGGTTTCCGGCATTTTGAGCTCTTCCGTTCCGTTCCGTGTTCCGCCTGTTTTTGGGTCGGAAGGCGGAAACGGAAATGGACACTGTTCCACACTAGATTTCTATTGAACACAATCAGCTTATCAATTAAAAAAGTTCTCCTTCATATCTCCTTTTTCCTGTGAGAGAAATACTGTTTGACAACTCTTGTATTAATATTCTTGAAAATGGTTAGACTACCATATAAAGCGCTCAAAAATTGCAACGGCTGGATGGAGGGCAAAATTAATGTGTCAGCAAAGGCCATGTATGCATAGTATGCTACGAAAATGCACTCAACATTTGAATGATCATAAAATTCCTAATCCATTAGTTGCAAATAGCTCCAAAGTTTTCTAAGCATATAGCGCAGCGTCATGAAACAAAGAGTTCAGTGAAGGCTGTGGCATGCGGTTTGTGCTCCAAGATTACATCAGTGTTCCTGACAAAAGGTGCACATTTCAATTTTTGATTTCGTTAGGAGTGATATTCATCCATATGGAGTTATGCGATTCATTTTTTAATGAAACATCACGAATATCTACCATGGGCTGTTATTTTGGTTATTCTGATTAACTTTGAATTCTGTTACAAGAATATTGCTTCGAGAGCCATCTTGGAACTGTCCAGCTGTGTAACCTTGGGCGTAGGGTTTCTAGGTTGGCACAGACTGAATATTCCTGTGGAAATGTGAATCCACCATGGCTAATCAGTCAACCAGTTAGTTAGTTAGTTCCAGAATCAACCCTGAGTACTAGTTTTGGTGATTACAATGTGACTGCTAATGTTGAATATGCAGATATCTCACCACGTCATCAATGATGCAACTGGTTTCTAAAAGTGTTGAGAGGAATCTCTTTCCTTGTAGGAAATTGATTCAGGTAGATACTCCGGTCTTAGACTTCACCCGAGTCAGTTTTTTAAATGCGGGTCTGTAAGTAGCCTCAAGTGTTCAAGTCGCTTATGTGTACGGTTCAAAAATATCGGCATCAAAAAGGTCAGCGAAAAACCCGTCACAGGGACTTGATATAGAAGGACTGCATGCTGAAATAGTGAGAAATAGTGAAAAAAGCCCCTGAATTTGTTTTCGTTTATTGCTCAGCCATGGCTAAAAGTTACCATAGCAATATTATGAATTCGTTCTTCGTTATGTTATGTTATGATGAGGATGAGCATTAATCTGTGGAAGATTCTGCTGCTTGTAAAATTCCGAGTAAGAAAATGTGCAATAGAAGCCGCTTCTGACCCCGTTTCAGATGCGCGTTTGAAAAAACGGCGAATATGTGTCATTTCCGTTTCTGCGTTTCGTATTCCGGTTTCCGGCCATTTTTGAGCATATCCGTTCCGTCTTTCGTCTTCCGCTTTTTCCAGAAAAACTTCCGCACATCCCTATCGGGATGTTGTGAGGCCGTTTTAGATTCAAAAGGCGTTCAGCGCTTGTGTTGATTGTCAGCGTTTTGACACAGCGGCAGTGTCGGCTCACGTCCATACAGCGGAGCAGAGTCTAGGGTGGAATAGGCTTACTCGGGGGTCCGGCTTCGTCAGGTGGTCTGTGGCTTCAGTGAGTGCTCCGAAAGCGTCCCACGCATCTCCTCCTCTCCCATTCCGTTCCTCTTGTTCTCCGTTCTCCGTGTTCCCAAATCGTCCGAGGCACATGCAGCAACCTCCACGAGTCCCTTCCCGCTCACAGTAGACGACCTTCATTAATTGAGTCTTCTCGCACTTAAAATTATTGCCATTCTTATTCCAATAAACAACAGGAATACCAACAAGAAAACTGGGAAACCAGCGCTTTTGGAGGGACTTCGCAAATATTTCTATTCTCCAAAGCGCCTTTGTGCTGCGAAAAACGGGCGCGTCGAGAATGTGCGGCTCTCACTGGTACCGCTGACAACCCTTTTCATGCTTCTTGCTGGCAGAATTGCAACACTATGAGGGGCAGCGTTTCCAGGAACTGAACGGGTTGCTCGCGTGCTCGGTAGACGACCACCACGTATATTTGCACACTGCGGTGGCCGCCGCCTCCGTCGTCGTCGCACCGGCGGTCGGTGTCCTCCCGCCTGGAATCGATTCCGCGGGTGGTAGAGGGGAGTGGATGGATGGCTGGGCGGGTCGCCGGCCGTCGTAGCGGTGGTCGTGACTCACTGCCGGCAGCACCTGGGTGTCGCCGAACTCACCACGGACTCCTGCATCCGGGTACCTTCTGAATCCGAGCGACGAAGAGGACACCCTTTCGCCCTCCGTGCGTCTTCCGCACTCTCTTCTGCAAGTCACAAACGACTTCAGGGCTCCCGCTGCTGTTTGCAGGCGCTGACTTAGGTGCCTCGGTCATGGCGTCGGTTGGTGCACCAGGTTCTTGCACTAGGCGACGTCCGACGGCCAGAGGCGCTCCGCCTCCAAGCACCGCAGTTTCGAAATTCTGGCTGGAGGGTTGCATCATGTTATTCAGGTTCTGCAGCTTTTAGCATTTTATTTTCGCTTTTCGTGTGTTTGAGGCCCAACTTTTTATACAGTCCAGTGCGTGGGTGGGAGTGTTGTACAGCTGAACTGCTGTGCATACGTCTCTGTCGATTGTGGAGGGATCGCTTTTAAAGTGGTTGAAGCAGTTACTCGTTGTGTCAGTCGTCATGCCTCCAGATGCACATGTACTTTTCCTTTCCTGTTGAGACTGTGCGACCCCTTCCCTTGCCGCCCTATTCGAGTTGCAGTGAAAGATTCCGTAAGTGCAGAAATCTGGATCCAGCTCGCAATGCCGAACAGGACTATGCCTCTCCCTTCTTAATCTGCAGCATTCCGTTAAATACTGACCGGCATCTCGCTTGGTAGCAGCGTTCCTGAACTATTTTCTTGCGACTAAACTTGTTGCCGGATGTTTTTCTCCTATTTTATGCTTCTCATAGTGCGCCGTGCATTCTATAATACCTACGCCGCTCGTAATATCGCTTTCGCCCTGTACAGTCAATGGCTTCACCAAATCATCTTGTGTAGTGACCGCGAAATCCGTTGCTTTTTTTTCCTTCGCCTTCTTCATTGTGGCGCACTAACCTAGTAAGTTTACACAAAAGTAAGGCGTCGAAAGATCTGACCTGCGTATAGGGGAAGACACCGGTACATCTATCTGCTTCTGTTGTTTCGGATGCGTGTCAGTTGGACCACACAGCAACGATTTCCGTCAGGGCCATTCCCAACGCATATTGAAACCAAGACACTGTTATAACCGAAGCATGAACCCCTTCCTTGTGGGGAAGTTGAGTGCCTGTTTTTTCTGCCCTGGTAGCCGCAATGCTCGCTAGGATTTGCAGAAATTTAGAGCATTTCGCTGGACTGTTCACAAGCTGCTTTTAGAGACGATATTTAGAATTTGGCTCATTCCTCAGCACTTGGCCCAACAGTGGACTGACTGTCTCTTTTTCTGGTCTGTACTTTTCTTTACCGTTCTGCTAATCGTCATAGTTTCTTAATTGCACACATACATGCCACGTCCTGACCCGAACTTAATATTTCAAGCCATACCTTTATTGAAAACATGAACAAAATAAAAATATAAAAAATGAACGACATAAATATATACGCCAGTGTTCCATAGACTTCAGTCATTCAACTTGTCTCAACGGCTACAAAAGCTCCGGTTAGGTTGCAGTTTGTG
Source organism: Heligmosomoides polygyrus polygyrus (assembly GCA_947396885.1). Classification (NCBI taxonomy): domain Eukaryota; kingdom Metazoa; phylum Nematoda; class Chromadorea; order Rhabditida; family Heligmosomidae; genus Heligmosomoides; species Heligmosomoides polygyrus. The sequence continues at coordinate 70,310,580 of OX377201.1, read as the reverse complement.
ACACGGCTACTATGCGTATGTATTCGACGTCACACTGATTCGTTTGATCGGGAATTTCCCTAGCCATGACTCCGGCCTTTCTTTCGGTAGGAGAGAACGCCATCTCTCTCCTCTTCGTGGCACTGTTCGCTGCGTCTGAAAGCTCGTGCGACCTCAGCTCTTCCCGCTGGAATCTTTGCTAGGCAACTGCCCAACTTCCAAACTTATGGGACTGGCGACGCGTTCTGGAAGCTTACCTAACTCATTTGCCGGTCGTATCCTCTCTTAGGAAAACACTGCGCATTTATCCTGCGATAAAGTAGGGAGCACCTAGAATCAAAGTGATCCTTTTGTGGTACATGTTCCGAAGACGCACCGCAAGAGTGCAGGAATGCGCCTTTGCTCCTACCGTAATCGCGGCGGCCAGTCGTGTGTCCTGCCTGTACGGCTGGACAGGTACTTGATTGGCTGCCGCGGTTACGGAAGGAACAACAGCGTGTTCTCGCTCCCCTGCGGTGCGTCCTCGCGACATGTATCCCTTGTGTTGTGTTTGCCTTCCCAGCACCGATGAGGCTCTTTCTCTCGTTCATTTCTCCAGTCGAATTCTCTATTTCTCCGTCAATTACTACCGGCCCTGTCTTGACTTGGCCATCAACTGACCATTACAAGTTCTTGTATAGGCTTAATGCGCATTCATTTCCCTTCACGATATCTGATAGAGGTTGAATGCGTGGTCCATCTCACAAAGGCATCGTCTGACGAAGATCTTTAGCCTTTACCATCACAATGTCTACTACTGCAATGATTCAAGCGTTGAACGACTGGACTTTCAATCTCGACAAAGGTCACTCGGTCGACGTCGTGTATCTGGATTTTGCGAAGGCATTTGATAGAGTCTCGCATAGGGAAGGTCGAGCAGGTAAAAAATCTAGGATTTCTTGTCACCCAAGATCTTTGACTCTCACTGTAAGATAATTGCTAGGAGAGCTACTGCCCTAATGTACAAAATGTTTCGAGTTCTCAGCACAAAAGACACGACGGTGCTCATTCGTGCTTATAAAACATACGTAAGACCAATACTTGAGTATGGCACACCGGTTTTCAATCCGCATAAAACCAAACTAATAGCTTTGCTTGAAAAAGTGCAGAACAATTTCACACGGAAGCTCATGGTTAGAGCCCTAGGTATCCTCTATGACGGCATTCCATCGAGTTCTGAGCGAAATGCAAATTTCAAGCTTCCTACCCTTGCACTAAGAAGAAGGAAATTCGACCTTATTTTCTTCCATAAGATTCTTAGTGGTGTAAGTGGGCTTGAACTAGATCAATTCTGTACCCGCAGGCAATCAATAGCATGGGGTGGGACCACTTCAACAGTACTTCCGCGAGCCAGGCTAAATCTACGCCAACGATTCTTTACAAGCAGAGCTGGAACCGATTATTTCCGGCTAAGTAGAACTGAAAAGCTTCCGAGCGGTACTCGTGCTTTCGAAAACGTGATAGAACGATATTTGGTTCCTTAGTAGTCTCAGTTTTTGTTGTGTTTGTTTTAGCCAACTAATCAAGGTTCACTGCTTTTTTTTAACTGTTGTGCTTCACTTTCCTCGCATGTTTTTGTTTTAAAACTGTGGTACTAACACTTTTCACACGGATTTACTTTGTTTATAGGAAGTTTTGCAGATTATTTTTCCATGTACTTAGTGTGCATAGGATAAGGATAAGGATAAAGGACGGCGTTACTCAATCCCTTCTGGGATGCGCCAGCGCATTCTACTTCTACGGGATGTCGTGGAGGCGACATGAATGCGTATTTGGCCATACAATGACTTGCGGTGGCCAGCCGATGAACAAGTCAGCGCTCTATCCTTCCCAGACAAGTCTGGTACCAATTCACCGACCCCGGAGGGATGGAAGGCTTGGTTGGCCTAGGCGGGAAATCCGAACCAGGAACCTGGTATCGGGTGCACGCGACAGTCGCGCCTCCTCCGACTGCGCTACACGCGCCCACTTAGTGTGCATGCAATAAATAAATAAATTTCTACAATACATCTTTTTTTGTGCCCTTGTGTGCAAGATTATTGCCCCATACCTTTCAAACATTTCTTGTCTCTAATTTTATTTCCTCATTTTTTCGTCGAACGATTTGCTCGCTGCTCAACTAGCGCTCCGCATGTGCTGTGCCTACTCACCAAACAGAAATAGGAAGAGCAATCTGGAAAGGTTGTATGGAGAAGGTGACAAACAGACTTCTTCCATTTTTCTTCTGTTTATTCTGCAACGCCTTTATTTCGTTTCAAATAAGTGGCTAACGAACCTTTTCCATTTCTTCTGCTTTTTGTTTTTCTACCACTGCTTTTATAATATTACGTGCACTTTCTAGGGACTTAATTGCCTAAAGGACTTCACCTCTGATACATACATACATATATGCAAACGTTTCCAGCAAAATTTTGGAATGGTGATATTCTTGAGTAACTTCTGGACAAGAGTGCTGTCGGATTGCATGGTCGTGAGGTAGTCAAACCGAAAGGGTTGCCACAGCGTGGTTAACTACTGCTACTTTATGCAGCGGTTCGAAGTTCAATCAGTTCTGCGAGGAAGCGTTGTGTAGTTCGAGGGTTGCTTTAGAGCTGTAGACCCCTCATTTATTCATGCGTTTACTTCAAGTAGCTAGCGACTTGCTTAACGTATCTCCTGCTTCTGTGGGTGGGCATGAGCTGGCGCGACAGAAACCAGTTGCTCCTCATATGTTCGCCTTCCACGAAGCGCGACGTCTCCCTAAAGTCTCCCCTTTTTTATGATTGCGAGCTTAATTCGCTCCACCTCATTTAGAAACCCATCCGAAGAGGAATCCGGCGGCTTTCCCCTGCCGGGTCTTGAACCAGTTGATAGAGTGGCTCCTTTGCTGAGGGCTCGGCCGGCGATTCGCTGCTAATTGTTTTCTCCTCATTCCAGCCGTTGATTTCTCCAAGCGCATGTGTTGAAAACGAGTGTCCTCAGCCCTGTTTTTGCTCCCCTCTCATTGATTGCTGCTGTTTGAGGACTGGCTATTTTCCCAGACCACGCTAAGGGTTACTACCGTCGGTGTTGAGACTCACACACATCAGACAACAAGCTCCAATCTCGGTTTGGAGGGTTTTGCCTGAATTTCGCTTTTGTTCTTCTCCAAATCCCGGAGTGGAATCAAGATGAAGAGACGTTGACCTAGATAATGGGGCGACTCTAACTCGGAATGTCAACTTGTCTCTAATGCATCCGTTTTCCTTGTTTCGTTCGGATTGAGCTGCTCTCCGCACTTCTCTGGCCACTTGCGAAGGCTCCCGTGACGCAATAATCGCAGTGGCTCTGCCCCTGAGGAATTGCCTGGCTTCGCTCCCAGCGAGGGTTGTGCGCTGACTTGCCGCCGGTAAATGTTTTACCGCAACTTTTAAACGCAGAAATTCGGTAAATCCGTCATTTTTTATTAAATATTCCCTTAAAAACAGCTGGTTTTAAGTGCCGGTAATGTAAAAAAAGCAAAGCTTTTCACCGAAACATCATCCCGTTCAGAAAAACCATAGCATCTTCATTTTATCATGCATACATGATCCTAAAGAAAACAAAGCAAGCGGAAGCCTAGCAATGCACAAGTGTAATGATCTAAATTGTGAGTGCTTCAAAAAGATAGAAGCTTAATCAGAACCCTAAAACAGCTTAATTAAACTCAAAAACATTTCTGGAACATCCGACATTCAATCGAATATTGCTATATTTCTTTTTGGATTAACAATTTAACTGCTTTTTGAAATTATCACATTTATTATCGTTTCATTCGATGAAGAAATTATTTACACCTTGCACTACTACTTTTTCGAACTATTAAGCTGTGTTTTGTAGCAAAGCCAGGCACTTCAGAAAAAAGAACGAAATGTGACATGATAGCGAATTTCTTTCGCTTCGTATATGGAAAAGCAGCTTAAGGGCGGGGGCATACTTCCATCGCCGCGATGCCATCGCGGCGCTCAGTTCATGGCCATTCCGCCGCACGCGGTTGAATAGCCAAAGGAAACTTCGCCGCGGCCGCCGCAACAGTGGCGATCGGCATGCGCGATGGCTTCCCGCGCCCATCGGGGCATGGCATACGTTTTCGCGCCGCGCGTGGTGTTTAGTGTTGGTCCTAGACGGATCGCCGTCGCGCTTCCTTGCAGAGCGATGGGCGATGCGACGAGCCCAGAGAAATTCAAATTCTTTCGCGTGGCTCGGCAAAATTTGTCTCCGGGATTCCATCGCGGCGACGGGAAGTTTGCACGAGGCCTAAAAGTCCACTAGATCAAGTAGACTAGCGGAGTACATTCCGATGCCTTACATCTTGGACTAAATTACGGGAACAAGACATGAGCGTATCTTCTCGTTATTCCTCTGGCGATCGCCTCTTCTGAGAGGTTCAATATCTCTAGTCCAGATTGTCTCATGTCGTGTGGGGAATGTCAGCATGAGGTACTATTCCACTGGAGCGCGCTTTCGCACTGGAGCGCACCATCTTCGCCTCCTGATATGGGCATGGTTGTTTTAATGAGGTTGAGGACCACGAACGCTAATAGCAAGTTATCAGAGAAGATAGAAGCAATCACTTCTAAACTGGGATCGGTAGTGTGTTTCCTTCTCCATTCGATACATAGGATCATGATTTTGTATGAAAAAAGTCGTTAAATTTTCCGGTAAATTTGGGAATTTACCGAAATTTTTCGTTAAAAGAATTTATCGCGAAAACGCCGGTAAATCCGTTAAACTGGTAAATCGTTAACCGGTAAACGCACAGCCCTGCTCCCAGCCCAATAGTCGCCGTTGACACAGGATGTTTTGTTTCGATCAAAACTCTTGCGCCAGGCGGGACTCGAACCCGAGTCTTCTGCTTTCCGGGCAGCGATGTTCGTCTTACACCACCGGCGCTGTTTGACCACACGTAACATCGTTGCAATGGGAAGTGGGTCTGGACACACCCAGCCAAGTTCTTTGCTAATCTGAATTCAGTTTAGCCTGAGTGCTACTTCGGACGACTGACCTGAATTGGCCTTTTCGGTCCAAATATCAGGTTTCCGACTCGCTGCTGTTCCTAGGACGGAAGGCAGGGTGCTTGCTAAAATCTGCACGTAAGTCCCATCAACTTCCCTAACCGGTTTTGGAGTGCAAGTCTGACTGCTCCATCTGACTGGGCTATGCAACTGTTCAGTTACAGCTGATACAGCGCGAACAGCCTTTGCTTTGGTCAACCATGTTTTCCGTCGCTAGGATTTCACCACTTGTTGCCATCCAAATCACACGCTTCCCGAGAGCTGCGCCCCTCATACATCCTTGGTGTTCATTGTCAGCTTTCGAAGCTGGTGCACTCGGCTGAGTGAGCGGTTCTTGTGCGCACTACATACGAATAGATCTTGGGTTTGGATAGCCTCTAGGTGAACTTCGGCTCTCTGAAGCTATGGGATAGGCTGAACTCGCTCAAGGAATGGTTGCTGTTTGTTGTGAAGTCCAACACAACAATCCGCTGATAAAGGACAGTATTAATCAATCTCTTTGGGATGCGCCACGCCGGGATATCGTGGAGGCAACTTCGATGCTATTTGACCTATAGAAGACTTGCGCTGCCTAGTACAAAGGCGACAGTGTTATGTCCTTCCCGTACAAGTCTGGTATTAATTCGCCAACCTGGGAGAGATGGAAGGCATGGTTGGCCTGGGCGGGAGCCGAAGCAGGAGCTTTGCTTCGGAGTGTATGCGACAGTTCTCCGACTGCTCTGCCTCGCGCCTATACCACCAACACTGGAAGTGCTTTCTTTGCTTTCTCTTCGTCTCAAAATGGTTTGCTGATCTTTTTGCCAATGTCACATGCGTTTCAGTGGTGTAGGTGCTCCCTGATGGTTTTGGGTCTCCATAGAAACGCGGCTGCAATTCATCATCTGGTCTTCTACGCAGGCATTTCCATATTCCTTATAGTGAGAAAAGCACTCGTTAATATTCTCAAGTGGCAGGAAAGACTTTTAGCTTCAATTCAGTTAGATATTCTCGCCGTTGTTCAACGGGAAGCAATCCGTGGAAAGGCTTAGTAGCTCTCGGAACTTCTGGTTTCATGTAGGCACTTCTGTGGTACCCTGTTATTTAATTATCCCACTAAATTGAGAGGAAATAATTGCGCGTTGACTAGTTCCTTAGTACAAAAATTGCTGTAATGGCCTAAAAGTGCCTATTTGAATGCCGCAGCTTGCGCATATCACTACACCTACCGCGTTAACGACGAGAGTGTCTGGCCCGTGGGACGAAGCGCGGCGCACAAGCGGGTCCGATGTAGCGAAAACTTCGTCTAGGAGGTTATCCTTGGGGCAGATATAGGTAACGCTCACCTGCGCAAAGCATGTCATTAGAGCAGAGAAAGTAAGGAGAATTCAAAGGAGAAAAAGGAACGAAAGAGGCTGCTAAAGATAAAAGCAATGATCGGAGATTATTACTCCTGCACAGAGTTTGGGAAAGTCGGTGGTCCTGACAGGACTACCGATTAAGAGGGAAATCGACCGTAATCGTCGAAATGGACATCGGCATGGCGTCCAGCATCCTGAATAATCTCTCGTGACGAAGTTTGGATGGAACGGATGTCGTTGTTGTTAAAATAATATACCGTCGCACACCATTGAGCGGCAGTGTCGTCAACGTGCTAAAGGCGAGGAGAGGATTTCGTGCCAATTGCTACATCCTGCTGTTCACACCTCCTGCTTCTTGCCCTTCCTGAAAATGTCCATCCTTGAACTCCTGTATTCGGTATACTGACATTCCGAACTTTCTTACTTTTCTACGTTTATTTTGACAGTACATGAAGTTAGAATGAATGTGCTCAGATACTGTGCTTTTGGCTCGTTCGATCCGCAAACCTGTTAAGGGCGAGTTCTCTTACTTTTCTCTTATGATTTTCTGAAAATCTGGCTGAAGACAGCGACTACTTCTGTACTTTTTATCTTTGCCAGTTGGGAGAATTCAACGGATTTCCAACGTGAAAGGTGTTAATCGGACAAGTTGCTGGGTTCTTTCAAGCCACACATCATTCTTCTTATCTGTATCCTAGTGGCCGCGTGGTTGCACAGTGGTAGGAGGCGCCGGCTGTCCTCTCCACCGAGGATCGAAGTGCTTGGTTCGGGTTTCCCGTCCAGGCAGGCTCAGGCTTCCATCCCTCCGGAGTCGGTAAATTACTACCAGACTTGTGCGGAAACGATAAACATATACTTATCTGTCAGTCGACCATCATACGCCATCGTCTAATTGTAAGCCAAATACGCCATCAACACCCACTTAGCTGCCGCCGTAGAAGGAAGGAACGACGCATGTTTAGTGCTAGGTAGTAGACCGAACAGATAGGCAGCCCTGCTAAGAACCAAAGGAAATTTGAACGAAGAGGAACAATAAAGCACTAAGTAGGGGTGAAGATTGCATGAAAAACAAATTGCAGTATAACCTCACATTGCTTTGCAGTGAAGTCGAAGGAGTTCAATTTTTTCACGATTTCTCCTCACAGGTTCGTATATTGCATGCCTGCAAGCTTGCACCTTTCCTGCTAGCTTTATCGAACTTGTCGCTTACACGTCTGTGGTTGGCGTCCTCAAGCTCCGACAAGTTCTATTGCATAATGGGCACAATAGCCAACTGGTGCGGATATTGCTAGGATATGGCCAGTTGTAATACGGCTAATGACGTTTGACCAATTCCAAAATTTCAATATTTAAATGTGCCTGAGGGGCCTAAAAGAGGTGTTTTTATTCCTGGAGGCCGTATGCTCTTTCCCCTGTTTGCTAGTGTCTGTGCTCTTCATCTGAGCGCACTCTGAGTGTATGGAATAAATAAGTAAATAAATATTGGAAACGGTAGTTAGTACGATAATCAGACGTAGGCAAATTGTCCCAGTTCTTGCGAGGTCTTTGTCGGAGTCGTTTATGAGCTTTCCGGAGGACAGTGACGGCAAGTTTGGGAATGAACGACTGAAACGTCTCAGCGCACGACGACCCAACTTGGCTTCGTAGCATTCAGTCTCGAGATGCTGGGAATGTTCCTAACAACGACTCCGACTAAAAGCAATCATGAGCAGGCAGCCCTTCCAATGGACTTAGTCTTTTTACTCAGACGTTTCAGAATTAGCAACACTTGTCGTTGTTCTATGAGCGACACCACGTTTGTTGAGCTTTCAGGTGGAAATCGTCATCAAGCTCTTTCTTCCTGCACCATCCAGGGCAGTTTACGGGGCGGGTCTCTTCACGCAGACAGCCAGTTTGCTCCTGCAGATTTTGGTTTGTCGTCAATACCGCACAGGATTGCTTGAGGACGTTGGATATGTGCGTAATAGTTTTCAGAAACATAGGCGTCCTCTCCGCTGCATGCGGTGCTGCTGCCATCTCGTTCGAACCGAACCCCCTCGCTTTCGGCACTTCTTTAAAAAGGCCTTTGAAGGTGCAGCTGTGGCGAACTGGCGACGATGACCGATTAGTAGCTGATAGACTTGTGCTACTTTCACCATTCCTGGCGGTTTTGTTCGAGCTGGTGTTCAATTTGTGAGTAGTAATTTAGCAGGAACTCCCCCCATAGATTTGCAGGCTACGTATTTTCATAACTGGCGCTTCTAGTGTCGCTCACCTTAATTTTTGATGATTCCCCTCCGCATTGGGCGTGGAGCGCAGCATTTAGAGGTGTCGCGCGCTCCCAATACCAGGTTCTTAATTCGTATTTCTCACCCAGGCCAACCAAGCGTTCCATCAACCGGGGTCGGTGAATTGGTACCAGACTTATTCGGGAAGAGGAATACTGACTTGTCCATCGGCTGGCCGCCGCAAGTCATTGCATAGGCCAATTAGGAATTCAAATGACCCTCACGACATGTCTTGGGAGTAGAATGCGTGGCGCATTCCGGTGCTGCGAAATATGAGAATACGCGGTTTTTCCTAACTGATACGGTAGAATGTGGAGTCATGGACTCGCTTTAAAACTTAGCAATGGTTTACACTCCATATGCGATAGCGCTGAACCCAATCAGTTCCGTGTAACTGCTGTATATTGCACATGACGCATTCTTACGGCTTTGTCTCTTCCTCAACTATTCTTCACCGCAGTTCTTATTTATGGCGAAGCGTTAGTTACTGTATGTTTGGTCTATATGATGAAACGTTGTGAACAGCAGTTGGATGGGTCCCAAATCTCGCCCTGGCAGGTCTGGAAAGAATTCATTAACTGCGAAGAGGGTAAAAGTCCGAAAATGCTGGTGCGAATTCGCTCTTAGAGTCTGTTCAATGCGCAGGAGAAGCACGCTCCCTGCGACTGCGCCGCATCACTCGCATCGTGTACTTCCAGCGCAACAATATGCATTTCCAGTCGATGTTGAGCAGGGCACAACCTGCCTTGTAGCAGTATGTATTGCCGAGCAGTCTTCCTCGGAGCTTGCTTTGAATTCTGCAGGCACGTGGTAACCTTAGTGGCTTGTACACTACGCCATGTTCCGGATTCGTTTCGATGTCGATCTTTCTGCAGCTCTGCTTTGAGCATTCTCGTAGTGCTGCTTAGTACATGGCATCTATTACATAGAGCATTTCATTTCTTGAGGTTCTGTGCAAGGCTTTGGAATAACTCTTTGCAGCCGAGTCTAAGAGTTTCTCAAGAACCTGAAATTGCAGCGACAATCCGCAGGCACTAAATGTACGTTAGATGCTTTAAGGAAGCCCTACGCAGGGATGGCTGTTTCGACTTCGAACTCCTGCGTCCTTCAGACTTGTTCGCGTTTCCAGTGTCTCTTATATGGTCCTCTCAACCATAGCTAGTCTGCCTTCACCTTCACCGTTGCCTGTGGTTGTTGTGTTGTGGCGAAACTCGATAAACGCACCGTTCTTTCGCATCACTGCAACTAGTTCTGCTACTAGCGGCAGCGGCTCCCTATCACTGATATTCATCAGCAGTTCAAAATTGCTTTTACAAGAGACCCTAGTTCCACTTACCGGTGCACTGAAGTTGTCGAGCAGACCACCTTGGATATGGCTGTCGTTGGTACTGAACCGAGCAGCCATCTTCACACCGGATGCCAAGCAGACCGTCCGCAGCAAATTCGGCCTCACGAAGGGGAGCTGTTTTTTCAGATCGTTATTGCTGCCGTCCGCAGCTGCTGCCCGAACTTTTTGGAGGTCATGTACAGCTGGACGCATACAATGTCCCTGCAAATGCAATGAAGGGGAGAGCCCGATGAGTCCGATGAGACCTATTTCCGTTCTGCAGCGTTTTGTTTTCATTCGCGTCAGCCTGTTCACCTAGATAGCAGACGATTCTCATGACACGGTGCACTTTGTCCCCGCCTGTAGTACATCTGCAGAAGAACGCAGATCTCTTTTGTGCGACTTTCTCAATAATGTATCACCTCCATTAGTGCCACAAAGGAGTGAGGAAAGCACGTCACGTCGCTAACCCCCTAGTCCCTATAAGTTTCCTCTGGGTTCGCACGTTATTCTACCGTCCTTCAGCCAGCCTAGACGAAGACCTTCTTTCGCAGTTCGGATGGAGTTGGTCCATACTGGCCGACAAGACCGATGTTGAATAGTAGCGGGAAAGTGATTTTTAGGCGTCCTTTCCGCATTCTCTGGGGCGAATATGAGGATCCTCCAGTTTATACAGACTTCTTCCTAGGCACTGCATGAATTCACTTCTAACCATCAGGAAAAATGGCATCATTAAGTGCGCTTTTCCTGTTTATCAAATTTCACAGGTTCAACCAGGATTTTTTCCACTTGGGGGCCTTCCCACTGTTCCTTCTCCCTCAAATCAGAAGCTTCTCATGAGGTGTATTTCTTTTCGATTTATTCGCATGCCTATCTCTCTTCCTATTTCGTTTAGCTTGTGAAGCAGTCTCCCCCGCATTTTCCATTATTGCAATTTCCCCGTTTCTTAACAACACTACACTCGTTTCAGCTCCTTTCACGCTCCGAACCTCTTTGTGCCTTCCCATGCCATCAGTCAGGTGTCGTATTAACACGCATCTGTAACGATTCACTAGGCAGTTTTCTCCGTTCCTTGCCTAACATCCCCTATCGTATTCTATACATCCAGGTTCAATTTTTGGTGTCAAATAGCCTGAAGGTTCGGAGGCCTTGCTATTTCAGAAGGCGTGTCTCGTATTAGCCATAAAGAAATCCATACATATTTACGGTACATAGGATGCACATCTGTGAATTGTTTGTTCAATTCAGATCACTACCAACCTTTCCCGTGGCTGCTCCTCCTTGAATGCATCTATGAGAAACTGACAATAGTCCGCTTCCGATATTTCATGGCAGAACGAGGAAAGACCTGGTTAAACTGTCGAACAAGGCTTTGCTGATAAGCAATCAGTGACCAGTCTAGCTGTCTAGCTCTATATGGCTTACGCTAAGGCGGCTTCCTTAACGCCTGGCTCGACAGAACGGAGTTCATCAATTAATGCTGCCGTGGAGAATGCAGAACTCAACAGGAGCGTCTCAGTAGGATCCTACATTTCAATAGGATAACTCTAGCACTTCAATAAGATTTGTGTGAATCCACGACAACATTAATTAGTCAATGTGTGGCTGTCAAATGAGACAGATTCGAACGTCAGAATTAGCTGTTTAACCTACGCGGCCAACCTCTTCTTCATTCCGTAGCGCTTTTTCCTCCCATTGAGACTAACACAACGATTTTATCTTTTCTCGCTACCGAGCCAAAGTTTACAGGGCGCGAACTCAGCATTCTGGTGCTATGTTGGTGCAGCAGAAGCTTTCGCTGCCCAATCTAGCAATGTTTGTCTCATAGTGCTGTTTGTCCAGCGAAGATTGGAAGCACTCCAACCGGGACGGAGTGCGAATCGTTTATGACTGACGCATTTTCTACGGTGATGATGTACGTGAGGGATAGACGATAAGGCCTACTCGTGTGTCTGGTTCCGAGTTAAATTTCATGATGTAAACGAACCATCATAGCTTCACTTCTGTAGTTGGTACACTAGTCTCTGATTCATTAACGGAGGGTAAGAAAGCACCTGCAAGTGTCATTCGTTTGGAAGCCCGCTGTGGTTTCAATGGTGGAAATGAAATGTATGCCGCTTCCTGGCAGACACCTGTACTCGATCCGCTGCGCTATGCGGCTGCTGTTTCAGCCATTCGTTCTTCGTTTGAACTGAGTACATTTGGCCCAGTATCAAGGCAAGGCCATCCGTCGTTCCAAAGTGCTATCGCGGTCGGCTCATGCCGCTCACGTGAATTGGCCCTAAAGCGAACGATTCCCGGAGCCCGTTCAGTCGCTCGGGACCGCCTATTACCGTCGTCCTAACTGCTGCCTGCCACCACTGTGTGCATTTATACTCGCGGGTATTTATCGAATAAAACTGCTGCCGAAGTTATGTTTGAAACGTTCGCATCAGCACGGGAAATCTGTGTGATTTTTTGACGAGGTGAACGATCGTTGTGCCTGTATCGGACGGTCCTGATTTGGTGATAACTCACAGAGACCGCTGAACGTTCACTGGTGGCATGACAAGTACCGACGACTTAATTCACTACATTCAGCGGCTCCCATTCATGCTGATAGTGCGCACTAAGTATCAGCTTTGCGCTCTGGAGTCACGAGCTTTGATTTGCTTCTGCGAACGCTTCACGCGATAGCGTATTCACACTTATGAACTTCTCCTTATTAAATTCGCTTCCGGACGTCGTGCAGTCTCTATGAGGTCTTCCATTCCAGTGGCACTACTTACAATTGTCAACTCTCGTCCACTACACTAAATGAGTGCATCCCAGCTTCACTTATCCTACTACATATTAAGTAATTAATTAACGTCACACAGATGTCGCTGCTGGTTTTTAGGTCTTTAATGCTCGCAAAGGTCTGCTTAAGCTGAGTAGTGTTGTATTTTGCTTGGCGACCATTCATGCTTTAGTCTTATGCTTGAAACGTCCTGCATTCACTTCATTTCATTTTCTTCCTTTTATTCACGTGTACTCTGTGACACGTCTTTGAATAAATGAATAAATAAATAAATAAAATTAGAATAATAAATAATAAAACAGAAATAATAAATGTGTATTTAATACTATAATATAATGAAACGAAACTATAATTTAAAAGATCGTTTCGATACTAACATGGCCAAGTTAACAGGGAACATTTTATGGGAACATGTTGCTCGTGGGCGTGTTGTCCTACATTTCCTCTGGCCTCTCCCCTGCCGTGCACCCTCACTGATGGTGAGCATTTTTCTCAATGCGCTCGCTGTATTAAATCTGACCACTGAGTAATTTTTTCCCTTATGCTTCTTACTGGTTAGTATTGTTCATGTTCTACTGGAACCATTGAGTTCACACATCCGTATAAGGGTATTTATAAATACATAAATAAAAATTGTTTTTAAAAACCTTCTTCCTCGGCGGCTTCTCGGAAGCCATTTTTTCCTCATCTATAGTAAGCCGTATATAAAGTGCTACATAGCTCGCATTAGCATGACACATGTGCAGCAAATGAACTTCGAACAGGAGTACCGTAAAGTTCCCTAAGGGTATAAATCTGAAGAAAAGGATCTTTCCTAATGTGATCTATCACTGCATCGCTGCTGTAGGCCATTAGGACCATTTGATATAAATCGCCTATAGTCACTTTTTTCCTTCATATTCATCGCTAAGTTAGGACGTCGGCGTCCTGCACTAATTACCTAACAATGTCCTACTGCAGCGGGCCTTTCTTACCCCAATCACGGAGCCAGTCTTTTCAACTGAACGCACGTGGTCTTTTTTCCAGGCTCCAGGACCTAATTCCAACGCGATGTCGCGCATTAGCCGCGTGCGACATCGCGGCACTGAAACGCGGACGTGCGCTCGGTGACGCATGGTTAGCCACGGAGCACGAAATGTTCTCAGTGTTTAAGCTCCCAGACCGCATTTCTAGCAAGGAACTTAAGATTCCACAGAATGTGGTAGGCAACGGTCTGCAGTAGGACAATCGATCCAAGAATGTGTGATAGTGACCTCTTCCATAGTATAACCATAATCGCGGATAAAAATTGACCGAAAAAGTTGTAGATGGCAAATACTGACGCCAGAAATCATCACATGACCGGGAATCCTGTATAAACTGTTGCTGATCGTCTTATTGAAACCACAATCATATACCATCTCCAAGAAACGTTGAAATAAGGCAAAGGCGTGCCGCATGTCCCTGTAGGAAGCGTTTCTAGCCGTCGGAAGCATCGGACCGCGACAACTCGTCCAAATTCGTCGCGCACCGCGCGCGACGCCAGGGGGGGAGGGTTCGCGCGGCGTTGGAGTTATGTCTGCCCCCGCTTTTTTCCACCACGGTTCTCTGTACTTTTTCTCTTATTACGCAGTTGTCCTATGCTCTTTTGAAACCTACATATATATATATATATATATATATATATATATATCGATATCGATGTTGTTTCATTCGTGCTCACTGCGAAGGATTTAGCTCCGCATTGTTGCTGGCAGTGAAGTAGTCTTATTCAGAGCTTAGAGTGACTGTACGAGGTTGGCCACTCAAGCTCCGTCTTAGTTAGATTTTATTCAAGCACTTCTCCATCTCTTTGCTATCTTTCTGGTTTTGTTTAAACATTGGTTAGGAACATGGTATTGGATTTCTTTTCGCATTTTGCTTTTGTAGCTCGCGTTTTACTTCTTGATGTACGAATTAACAGCACAACAACTAGTAGTGTGTTCTAATAAAACCGAGAAAACCTTGCCCAGAAAAACAGGAACAGAAAAAACTCGGGACTCAATTACATTTAGCGAAAAACATTGAAAAAAAGGCTATCAAGAGCATTGAGGAGGAGGCCTACCATCTGTGAACCCGCGCTATAAAGTGAGAAAATAAGCAGAGGAAGGGCAGGACAGCCAACCCATAAGTAACATGCTGCCTACAGAAAATCAGGTCAGCTTGCCCATGGTAAGCTATGGTGTCATAATACACCGCAATGTAGAAAAAATAACAAAGTAGTAAGTGCTACATAGTGCCTACGAAGATGACTACCCGTAGGCCAGTTGTATGAGTATGAGGCAGCACTTTTGCCTGATGCTTGAGACAAGCTCTGAGAATCTTCCAACCAGGCCTGGATCGAGGGTTAGGTTGGCTTGAGCCGACCCGAACTATGAACCGATTCGAGGTGCTCGCTGCAGCGGCTGTCCCCTCCGACCGCACACCATCAGCCATTCCCTATTCACATATCATGCCAAACGTTCGACCTCTTTTTATCTCTCCATCTAGGTGCCTTGGTGGTCTTCCGTAGGTCGAACTTATCACTGCAGCTACTCACCGACCACAAGCAGATATGTAGACTGTTAAGAAATGTACCACTTCTATATGGATGAAGAAGTCTCTTCAGCTCCTTTTCTCGGCCAAAGGACTACGAATGTTTCCTGAAGTGCAGTTCTTATAGTACGTCATATCCCTTCAGGTCGCACACAATTGCGCTGCATCTCACGGCACTCTATGAGTGCTCGCCCTTTAGAGGATTTCATAACGACGAGACCTTCGCAACAGCGCAGAGAGCATCACTTCTGCTGTCGCGTTTTCTTGAAAGCGCCATACACCAACGCAATCCATCATCCAGTCTTCTTCTTTTTCTTCTTCAGCGTTTCTCCCGCTTCGTCGCGAGGTCCGCTGCCCTAGAGTCGTGATGCCATCCTTCCCGATCCTACGCTTGAGGAGGACGCCAGTTACTTTCATGTCGATTTGTAACGTATCGTACCAGCGTTGCTTCGGGCGTCCTCTATGCCGCTTTTCTGACACTTCCAATCGAAGGCCTATTTTGCGGACGCTGTCTTCTTTTCCGCGCAGGACGTGGTCGTACCATCGCAAACGAGCCTCTCGCATCTTCTTGCTTTGGCGCGACACCGAACTCCGAATGGTATCGTTTCGGATGCGGTCCATGCGCGTGACACCAACCGTCCTGCGCAGCATCTTCGTCTCCATGACACCGAGGCGCGTTTCAAATTCCTTGGTCGCAGGCCAACACTCAGCGCCGTACATCGCTATTGACCGAACGACTGTTCTATAGGTCTTTGACTTGAGGCGCTCTGGTACCTTCCTTTCACAGGTACACCTGTCACCGAGCGCCGTTTTGACCATGCTGCACTCACGCGTCAGTTCACTTCAACCACCAGACCGCTGTCGGACGCTGCTGCTTATTCCAGTACTTAAACACCGAAGCGCATATAAGCTTTGGACAGTTTATCTTATTGGAGCCGGACTCGTTTACATCAGTCGTTAGGTACTTGGTCTTCGTGACGGTCAATTTGAGTCCGAACATCGCCTGGCGGTCGCACGAAGCTCTCACCTGCCGCTCGAGATCGTCTTTGTCTTCGCAAGCGTGCATCAGTCATCAATATAAAGAAGCGTCCATGGGACGGGGTTCTGGAGGTTTCGTGTGATGGCATCCATGACGACAACAAAGAGGAGTGGAGAAAGTGCAGAACCCTGGTGCACCCCAACAGAGATCGGAAACTCCGTTGAGGTTCCAGCTGCAGCTTGCACATTATTTTTTGGGCAAGAGCAGAGCATCCGCACCGAGTCTATAATTTCCTCAGGCACGCTGTGTTGTCGCAAGGCGTACCATATAATCTCATGCGGTGGGCGATCGAACGCTTCTCCAAGCTGAGAAAGGCTATATGCACCGGCCTCTCGCGATGCTTCTCAACAAGGAGGCGGACGGCGTGTATAGCATCAATGGTCCCACAACCAGACACGATTGCTTCAGCGCCCTTTTGCGGTCTGTCAGAAGATGATCATCTCATCTTTGATGCCGAAGAACTTCTCAATATCCTCGGTTTGGCGATGACGTGTATTAGCAGGTCGGTACAAATGTCGCTCACCAGCGCGCGACTCGAGCTTTCCGTAGACATCGTTGTAATGAGGGCTTTTAGAAAGGCCACGTCTTTCTTTGCAGCTTTCTTTGCCTCCTGATGCTTCTGCCAGTTATCGCTGTTTTGCTGCCGAGAAACACATGATAAGTCGACTTCTTCTCTCGAAGCTTCGTTTGGATATCATCGGCCCACAGCCAGTCTGCTTGTCGACTTTGCGTTGCCCAGGCTTTGAGTGCCGGGTTTTAAGCTTGCAGCTTGTCGTATCGCGTCGGTTGCTTTTCTCCAGTCGTGACTGTCGGCAGCCGGACGCGAGAAGTCACAGCTGCTTCGTTCTCTTTCATTCGCCACCACTTGCTTCTCTTGCTGCACCACATCGTTCAGACCGCTCCAGCTTCGGAGGGGTGTTCTTTAAGGTGCAGATAAGCAGTCGATGCTGTGGGGCGACTATCTCATACGATCTCATACGATCTTCGCGTCTGCGACAATACTTCGGTCGCGATCCTTCAGAATGACAAAGTCTATCGGAGACTAGAACTCCACTATAGTATGAGATGAGGTGGGAGTCGCGTTTTCGGAAGGCGGTGTTCGGAAAGGTGAGGTTACGCGATTCCGCCTACTCAAGAGTACGCTCACCGTAGGCATTACGTGACCTATACCCGAAACCACGGTCACAGCTGTAACCGTCCTTCGTAGCACCTATGTGACCATTAAGGTCACCAGCGACTATGATGACATTTATCATCTATCTATCTTTCGACGGTACTTCTGCTGTCTTTTCATCAAGCAGGCTTCAAAACTCATCCTCGGCTTGATCGAAGCAGCCGGTCTGAGAAGAAGTGGTAGAATCGCTCCTTAACGGCGACAATGGTCTTCATCAGCCGATCGTCAAAACGTTCAACGCTTACAATCGAGTCACGAAATCGTTCGGATACAATTACACCGACACCGCTGGTGGTCCTGGGACTTCCACATAGAACGGCCTTGAAGTCGTGTCCTATGTATGTCTCTTGACTTGCTGCAGGACCACCTCGTCTCCTACACCACACAGAAATCGACTCTTCTTCGCTCCAGTGCTTCAACAAACTCGCACGAGCGGCCCGTCAACGTACCCACATTCAGCGTTGTCATGCGGGTCTTGCTTACGTTACGGGATTTTGGGACTAGCTCAGTTGCCCCCCGATGCTGTGACATGGGTCTTCGTAGGCCGGCCTGTCACAGGGGCCTGTCGCCTGCAATCGAGTGTCCGTGTTCAGCTCAATCCATAAAGCGAGCAGTTTCCGGTTGCACCACATGGAGGAGCGGACATCACCACCAATCCATCACTCTATCTTAATACCAAATATCTGTCATGTCTGTTAATATCTGTCAATTGATCAACTCTGATTGACTCCAAGATCAATCTTTGCACATATGAGAGGCATGGTTCCTTAAACTGTGTACCACCTACACATTTCTAGTTGGTGAACGCCACGTCTGGGACGTAGTTCGTTTTCGAAGACGAGAAAAGTGTTACTCACTTGTTTCCCGCTGTTATTTTAGTTTTGACTCAAAGGTGTGTATGAAAAGTTCAAAATACTAACTTGTTCATTGGCCAGCGCAAGGCGTTGTGTGGGCGTGTGAAAGCGCCTCACGATATCCCTAGGGAATAGGTGAGTGGCTCTTTAGAACCCAAGGCTTTCCTTTAACGAGAAGTTCCGTTTTGCAGTCGTCGGAAATCCTCTGCTCCTAATTGATCCTCGAGGAAATGCACAACAGTTCATTTGAAGTGCCACCCATGTACTGCATCGGTTTCTCTCTCCCTCCATTTCGCATTCTAATCAAAAAGACAGGTCGACCCCGTTCAAGGCATAGTCCGCAAAGGACAACACGGGAACTGGAGAATGCCTCATCCGCTGTGCCCATCGGGCCTCGCCTATCGACCACCACTTTTCGGGCGTCCTATGACAGACCGCCTGCAGGAAAAACGCCACTGCCGAAATCCCCCTAAGTGATAATTGGGAGCTGAGGATTTTGTTTGGCTGCTACGTCTGCCCACCAAAATTGGTTCTGTGACACTTCTATTTCACAAGCCTTTGGGGATGAGGTGCTCTAGACGGCCGCTTTTTCGTGACGAAGGTGCAGGTCCAAATGCTAAGGGACAAGGTCAACCTCTGGTTTCGTCCAGAGAGCCTCTGCAGCTGATCTCGTATCATCGATGGCTGCCGCTGATCTTCTGGTCGGCCACACCTCGAGCGACCACACCTCGCGCGTCTCCTCTCCGCTGTGCACCCGTTCGTATTCCGGGACAGCACACGCGGAAGCGCTCTCTGGCCGTGCACTGCAAGTGACGTGTTGCACGCGAATCGCCCTTCGTTCGCTTTTTCCGTCGCCTCGCCACGCGATGCCGCGACGGACTCCCTTGTTCGTCCGTCCGCCTCAACTCGAAGGTTTCAGATCGAGGTCGTCTTCAGATGTCGTACTCACCGTCCTCATCGCCTCCCCCCACGCCCAGCCACTCTCCGGTAATGCAGAAGGGCGGCTACCAGTCGCCGCCATGCATCTGCGGCTCTGTGCCGCTGGTGTCGTTGTCGGCGAACACGCTGGCCGACTCGCTCGGAGTGTCACCGCTCTACAAACAGCAAGAGTGAGTTTTCCGTCACGAGTTTGCACCTCCTAAGCCACCCGTTTCTTAGCCAAATTCGCACTGCTGTTTTCTCAAAGTCTCACCAAGCAATTTCCGAAACGTGATCTTGGCGCTAAGTGGCTCCATGGAGGGGGAGGTACGGCGGCCACAAAAGACGTGCTATGTTGCACGAAATTGAAAATATCTGGTCACTCTGGTGTGATCTGACTCCGTGGTGGACTTCGACGGGTCTACTGGTGTAGGTTTGTTCCCTAACATATGTGGTGATCCACCGTATATAGAGTGATCTGGTCTGTATTCTCCCCGTGAGCCACTTAACGCCGTGATCTTCGTCTACAGGTCATTTGTTTACTGAAAGGATTAGCGGATAGGTATTTGCGATTCCTTTATTCTAAGCTATGGCTCCTCTTGCTTCATGGGGTGGAAATACAAAATTTGTCAGACCTCGTGTCGTAGAGTTCTAAACAGTTGTTTCTGTCCGTACAGAAGGGTCTTCTATCTGCGCAAATTTCCGACGCTCACTGAATTCTATGCGCAGGAAAGTTCGCTCCATTTAGTGACTTTTTCAAATTGTTTCACAGAGCGCGATTTGCACTACGCTTCCATATCCTACGTCTTGTTTAATTAAGTACTCGTGAAAGCACTACCAGAGGGTATCGGAAGGAATGTTGGCAGCATGCGTTGTGTTTGATTTTGAACAGGTGTCCATCCCGATCAGATGTTCGATCGGAAGAACAGGCACCGCTATGTCAAAAGAATGACCATGCCACCAGGAGAGAAAAGCACCATGAACATGATGACGGTTCCGAAGCTCAGCACTTGACGATAACCTGAAGAATGAGGAGCAGGGGAACTCGGCCAAAACCTAAAATGAAAACGTCAAGCATTGGAGTATGTACTGGTAGCTGTATTAGGATATCTAAGGTTCTAGCCAGGTTAGAGCTACCAGGCGTAGAAGAGTTTCTTGGTGAACTTCCTGTCAGTCTTGCGCCTCGCGCTCTTTGACTACCGTAGTCTGCGATTACAAGACATCAGGACGGTCGAGGTGGAAGATCTGGAGAACCGTCGTTTGAAGAGCGGCGACTATGAGGGCGCAGACTGTTGACCGGCTGTAAAGGAAGTTGAATCCCGCCTCATCTCCTAATGAAACGAACGTGTTCCACTAGAGGGCTGGTGTCGCATAGGTGGGTAACGCTCAGAACACATTTAGATTTTGGCATGGTGCCGATAGCTGTTGAAGTGCGCGAACATCGCCTGCGACGGCCTCTTTTGTAGGAAGAAATGCAACGTTCGTGTAATAGGCCCTAGTATCGAGGTGTCCCAAAAGGGGCCCCGAAGCAGAGCTGCTTCACACGCAGCACGTGGCTTCAAAGTAGGCGTGTTCATGTCGGTCACGAGTCTGATTAAGGCAAAGGTTATACTTCGGAGACACATCGGCGACGACGACCCGTCGTCGACAACATGTCGACAGCTGTGACCACAGAGTGCATCGAATTGCGCTTGTAGCATCGGAGCGCATTTTCAGCATCGGAACCCGTTTCAGTGTCATCATTTGGTAACCAGCCTTCCAAACGCGAACGTAGAGAAGTGGAAAAAGCAGGTCGTTCCTTCCGTCCCGCGACACTGCAGTGGCCCGGACGCTAGAAATGTATGAAAATTTATCAAGGCCGCCCTTCATGGAGGCCAGTAAACAATATGGACGGCAATATTACAAGCAGGTGAAAACTCAGGAAGGAATTTTGACCCTTTTTACTGTTTGCTTACTTTATCCTAATCGGACTGAAGGGAAACATAGGTCTTCCGGGTAGCTAACATCATGTCATGTTATGCGTAAAGATCGTATTGGGAGCAGGCAGACCTCCGGTCCACGAGTGCGTGGCCAGTAAAGCGATAGTTTTGGTCCGCTTGGTCTGAGCCCAACAGTACTCATGATCTTGCCTCTAATTTCCTCAGAACGAGTATTCTGTAGGATGAAATGGTGTACGGAGGAACGAGTGCGTTTAAAACTTTTGCTCCAGGCGCCAGGGTTCGAGTACCACCTGGCGCAAAAGCTTTTGATCGCAACTAGACATCCTTCTAACAACTTCTATCTCCTACTCACTGTCACTCTATGGTCGCCCAAAATGGCTTCTATCGCCCATGAAAACACTGCAGAGCTCAAGGACTGCCGTTTTCAGATGCGGATCGACGACCAGCGACAAATTATCGCTGTGCTGCGTACGGCGACAGGGTTGGCGACGGGAGTATAACACCCCCTGCGGTGCCGTGTTGCGCGGGTTGCTACATACTGCGTAGCTCCTGCTCAGCATTGTCGCCGACAGGGTGTCGTCGAAGTATAACATGCGCCTATGTATGCTACCAAAGCGCCGGAAGACCCGTCCAGCGATAAAGGATAAGGATAAAGGACGGCGTTATTCAATCCTCTTTGGGATGCGCCACGCATTCTACTTCTACGGGAGGCGTGTTGAATGCGTATTTGGCCATACAATGACTTGCGGTGGTGGCCAGCCGATGTACAACTCAGTGCTTTATCCTTCCCAGACAAGCTTGGTACCAATTCACCGACCCCGGAGGGATGGAAGGCTTAGATGGCCTGGGCGGGAAATCCGAACCAGGAACCTGGTATCGGGTGCAGGCGACACCCAGCGCCTCCTCCGACTGCGCTCCACGCGCGCCGTCCAGCGATAGAGGAGGAAAACATTGAAGAACACGAACAAGAAGGAAAGCTAGGAATAGCTTTCTTCTTAGCAGACCACCCTATGGATCAGTTCGTTCATGAGCTCACCCATGCGTGGGCTTACAGGACTTTTCCTTCCAGTCTGCAGATTTCGTCAAGACGCCTCGTTTTGACGACATGCTTTGTGAAGGCAAAAAGCAGGCTTTCGTTGATCGTTGAAGCGACGACGAATCGTTGAAGCTCCTTTGCCAGACACTGACACAGATTGTCCTGTTATTGTATTGCAGCAGATATAGCGCCCCATAGGAACGACCCTCGTTTCAAGAAGCATGGGAAGTACTGCTATGCCCAGTATCTAAATCCTATCGCGTTATCCAAAAGTTGCCTCCCAGCCATGCGGAAGAACTGCAATGGACAACTGATGGCCGCCAACTGGCGTCACATTGGATGGGTTCACAAGCATCTTCCGCTGCTCGCAGCCCAAATTAGGAAACTGGGCGGCACTGGACATGCCAGCGGAGAAACACTGGTAGCGTTTATCCGTAATATCTTAGGTCTTCTCCGGCTTGCGGTCCGCAGCTTGAACATTGTGTAGGTGTCGAGCTGCTTGCCATCGTTTTGGTCGTCCCACCTAATCCTCTAAACCGGCCATTAGCCAAAGACTAGAGGGAGAGCGAGACCTCTCCGAGAACAAACTCCCAGTACTCCTGGTAAGCTCCGACGTTCTTTTGATGACTCAGGTCCTCTCATAATTGATGATTCCGTCTTTGAAATTGTCCACA
Organism: Heligmosomoides polygyrus polygyrus; assembly: GCA_947396885.1. NCBI lineage: Eukaryota > Metazoa > Nematoda > Chromadorea > Rhabditida > Heligmosomidae > Heligmosomoides > Heligmosomoides polygyrus. The sequence continues at coordinate 70,287,652 of OX377201.1, read as the reverse complement.
AAACCTCTTGCGCGATGGCTGGCTTTCTATTTAGCTGCTTTACGCAGGAGTGACGCGATTGTTCCGTAAATTCTTGCAGTTCATAAGCATACAGCGTACAGCTTACGATTAGTCCTCCATCCCTTCTATCGAACAACGTGAGTGCCACACTACATACAGGGTGCGTAAAAAGCATTGAAGCACTAAACATAAACGTTAGAAATAACAACACATTACAAGTTTATATACAAAACGTCAACAATGATCTGCGAACAGAATAGCATCACTTGTATTTTATAAGGGCTTCTTTGCTGTGAATGCAGGGCGAAGACGACGAGGAAAGGCACCTACGGTGCGCCGCAAGTAATCCACGTCGATTTCGTTCCATGCTTTGACCTTCAGTGACTTGATACTTTTGTGCATTCAACTTGTAAAAGTGTTACATACTCTTCAAGGACCTCCAAAGTGCTAATTCTGGCGGAAGGCTCGCTGCGAGGGAGGCGCATCCGGCCAGTATCATGGTTTGTGCATTCATCACAATCGCCTCTCGTTTTCGTGGATGCAGAAGTGAAGATATATCAGTAGCACTATCTCTATTGATATCTTAAGGAAGCAACTGGTTCCTTGGCTTGAATCCCACCTTGGCAGCAAGCCGTATGTCATCCAGCAGGATTAGACTTCTGCGCAAAGTCGAGGATTGTTCAGGACTGGTGCCGCGCCAACTTGAAGGACTTCATTTCGGCAGAGGAATGGCCTCTGCATAGACCGGATTTGAATCGGCTGATTTACTCTATTTGGGAAGTTTTGGAGAACAAGGCTTGCGCTGCTTCCCGCAAAAGTATGAAGTCAGTGAAGGATGATCTGGCCAAAGCATGGAACGAAATCGACGTGGACTACTTGCGGCGCACCGTCGATGCCTTTCCTTGGCGTCTTCGTCCCTGCATTCGCAGCAAACAATCCCGTATGAAATACAAGTGATGCTATTCTGATCGCTAGGTTATTGTCGACATTTCGTATATAAACTTGTTGAAAATTTATATTGTGCTGTTATTTCTAACGCTTACGTTTAGTGCGTCAATACTTTTTACGCACCCTGTATGAGCTGATTCCGATGGTAGCATATATCATAACACTCGTTCTGATATGAAGATGCTAAAGCGCTCTGCATAAATCAGGAGTGCACAGAAAAACCCAGCACCCAGAAATCACTTGGCCAGCACAGCATTGGCTCCAGAGATCAGGCTTATAGACTGTTTGTTTCGTAGTAGACACATGGTGCTGCACCCCGAAAGCAGCTATCGCTTTTTAGAAGACACGGCTACTCGAGCGTTCGACATTTGGTTGTCTTGAGTTTGTGAACGGGAGCTCACCTCTTGACGATCTTTAGTATTCCTGGGTTGACTAGCTACTAGGTTTCATCACTTCGATTACCTTTCCGTTTTATTTCTGCTCGATAGGTCTAACCTGCTCATGCCGTGTTCTTTGCACAGATTACGCTTCTTACGTATCAGAAGCATCAGTCTACCTCATTACAACGATCCGTATGGCTCTGATAACCGTAAAAGATGGTGCATTTCATCTTTGCGTTTTCAAGTTTCTTCTAATGCTTGGAGCTTACAGTTCGGCTCGATGGAACGCTGCGGCTCAAGTCTACCACAACTCCCGTGCGCACTCTCCAACCCAAGACGGCCAGTTCAGCTTCTCGCCAGACGGCGCTGCCGAAAACATGTGGGTGAACCCGCAGCAGCTCGTCACCAACTTCATCCAGAAGAGTTCCACTGTCAGGTGAGGTCTGCTGCTTTGCATTTCTGTCGATTCCCTGTGGGGAACTGGAACGAAGGTAGATTTAGAGTGGAACTAACCACGAGATGGGAACTTAAAGTGTGTAGGAAGCTCGGAAAGGGTTGAAGTAATATTGCACATTGCACTGCTATTCGGGAAAAGTGTGATCCCCAGTCTCTACACCACTCACAGCTACCTTGCCATGACATAGCCGAGTCTTTCAGCACCCTTAGGCCTTCAGAGGAAGACTCGGCAGGAAGAACTGATGGATGGCTTAATGAATTGGAAGCCCCTGTATACGACTTGACTCATGAGCATTTGCTGGATGCATTTCTTCTCCTGGTCTCTAATGGTTGTTGCATTTCAGGACACCGCTTTCTTTGGAGGACATAGCTAACATGAACAGGAAACGGCATATCCAGGTAGGATCTCTGGAGTCACGAGGCTCTACCGCGTCGTGAAGATTTAAAAAATATCACGACTATTCCCTTGATTCCTTGAGATGTGGGTCATAACTCTTCGCTCCCATTCGCTTTGGTGATAATGAGGGATTTGCTGTCATCATTCGAATTGAGTCCTTCTTCATAACATTCAGAGCCGTCACAGCTATGTAGGGGGTCAACTCATACCAGCTTTATGGGGAGGCTTTCTCACTCAATATTGTTTTCAGGAGGGAGGAGTGATCAGAAACGAAGCTGGTGGTCCTCTGGAGTTGGAGGCGATCGCTGCTGTTCATGAGCTCTCGCATGAAGTTAGGGATATCAGCGTCTCAGAAATGTTACCGAGAACCAGCGATCTGATCTTCGTCAACGTGAAAACTCAAGAAGGCCAGTTTTCCTCCGTTTTTCTCTTCATCAGGTCCCTTCTTTAATATCCACGTTCATTTGTTCTGCCTTGTAGTTGTTGGGTGCAAAACAACGAGGTTTCCTCCATTTCGGGGTTCCTTAAAACGCGAATGCCAACAACATATAATGAGGAATAGAGTTACGCAAGTAAATGTAGTCAATTATGTAGATAGCAGACGTCCAGGCAGTGGAAGTTGGATGCGCAACAGCTTCGTAAGGTGGCATGGGGTCCATACTGGGGTCGCCTTGCTCGCTCAGCACTGCAGATTGTGTTTTTTAAAAGCGACCGATTCGAAGGCAGAGTAGGCACTTATGGTTCACAGGATATCGACTTGATTCCGTGAAACCGCTAATTTGGCAGAATTTTGAGTCCGTTGATTTACGGGCTTGGGAGATCCTTCTCAACTTACTGTACGGCATAAATCGTTTAAACTGCAGTGCGACACCAAAAGTCATTTTTGGGGGAAGGGCAGGAATAATGGGTAGGATGAGAGGATCATCGAGGCCCTAGGAGTGAAATACTCTTTTCCTAATTTTTCGAATAGGATCAAACTCTTCAATGTATCGTAGTTTCCTTTTGTGGGGAAAGGCATCTCTTCAATCTCTTCCCACCAAAACTTTTTCAGCACTTTTACCGTTGCTTTTAGGACAACCATATACACTGGAGCTGACGCTGAAAGGATGGCGCATCGCTTCATCTCACACGGACTGCATGAATGGAGACTATACAAAGGTGTGTTCTATGTGCCGTGTCCTTTGAACTGCATCGGGATCTTACATCAGTGAACAGCGTAACCAGATCAACTTTCTGTTTCATAAGAGAACTATGCAAGGGTTGCCTCTTTCTTCGCTATCAGGAGGTTCTGGATTTCAGTTGTTTTGTTGTTCGAACTCGAACCGATCACGCGAATAATTTTGGTTTCTTCGAAGTTATTCGATGTTCACGTTTTGGGTAAGCTGTTAGGTTAGAAAGGGGTAGAACGTGAGTTAGCACACAGTGGAGAGAGTTAGGACTTTAAAATAGAAGGCAGTGCAGACTTTCATACCGTGGTAAGATGGGTAATTCGAAAATAAATAAACAGTTGAGAGCATTCGAAAAACTGCACACCTAGCAGAAAGCTTATGTAGTCGTTGTCGTAGAAAGGGGGACTGCAGTTTTCATATGGACCAGACGCACGAACGTTGCTCTTTTGTCTTCTTTTCAGAAGCGTTAAGGGATACTATTCAAAGATTCAGTAGTACATGCTTAACGAGCGAGAAATTTGCCCCTGTGCGTGCAAGAGACCCCCGGGATGTTGGTCATCTAGCGTACTTGTAAAGGGACTTGCCACATAGTGCAGTTCATTTTCTTGCCGACATTGTACAGCACCCTATCAAAGCACCTCTACGCGCCTGGGCAACATCCCGACAACTGCTGCAGATTTCCATCCTTTCACCGATTCAGGTCGAGCTGCACACGCGCTACTTTCGAAACGCTCGTGAGCTTCTCAGCTTCATCTCGCCGGACCACGCTACCCGCTTCAGCGAGTGCTTAGCGAGCAAGCTGAACCAGTTGGCTGCGAATGTGAGTAGCTGAGGATTAATGTATTCTTTCTACTATACTGTCTCATGTGGAATTTTTCCACTTCAAGTTGGGGTTCCTAAGAACTAGATGTAGTGAGTGGATGATCGACTTTTGTTTGAGCCTTAAAGATTTCTGTGTTCCCAGCACTCCACCGGCAGCTCAGAGGAGCCTGCTGTGCTTCTATGATCTCGAAATCCAGGTCTTCCGATAATGCTATCTCTTCGGAGAGGCGCCATGGTTTCAAAGATGAATTTTTCGATGGGGTTTGTGGATGAACGTCACGTTCTCGGTGAATCCGGCCACTCCTCCTGGAAGGCATTCGGCCTGATATGGTCGGTCGCTGACATTTGGTAATCACAGCTGACGAGTTGAGTAGAGTTCTGAGTGCGTAAAGGAAGGCAGTCCGGTTTCAATATTCATTAGGTGTCAGAGTGGCGGACAGCAGATGCGGCATCATTATGTCAATGTCTCCAGCATTTTGGGATGGAACATCCTGTCTGAGAATGCCCCACCTGTTGGAAGTTTCATGTCCTGTTCTCAGCTAGTCTTCTCCTGCTGGGCGGTCGCTTAAGACGTACTACACTCGCCGCGTACAGAAGTGGCGAAGGTTATAGTACGGGGACAATCCTAGCAGCCCACGATCAAGGTATGAAACATTCCTGTTGACAAGGTGTACTCGTATACTCGAGACACTCAAGCCAAAGGCGATGACGATCTGCACGATAGCCACTCGAAAAGTTCCCACCGATGAACACACAGAGAACTCGATACGGAATCGTCCCCAATCCGTCAGGCTAACCTTCGTCGACATGATGTTCAGCTTGTTCAGAGCTTAGAAGGATGCTGCTTGTCGTAGTTGAACCACAGAAGCCGGCATCGTTTAGGATTTAGCGCTGAGCCATATGTAGGAGGTGCTCGGTAGAGTGATTTCATTCTCGTTTCGAATGCTCACTGCTTTCGAATGTCAATAAACGGGGCGCGAGGTTATTGCACTGTGCCACACGTATACCACATGAATGTCATCCTCTCATCTAGATTCGACGAAGCGACGAGTTTGATGTGAATCCAGTTTTGGTGCACCGAAACATCTAAATACCCCTCTCCATTCGCGTTAAGATTTCGAATTGGAGAGTAAAGTCAGGGGCAGTTGTGCTATAGGCCGGAAGGACTATTCGGTGTTCGTAAGGAGAGTGAATGAGTTTCATGGTGAAATGAGGAACCGATGCCATGCAAAAATGAAGCCTGTTTGGGAATGAGCGTCGGCCTGGATTCAGCCGAAGTTGAGCTTTTCCCTTCTTCGGGGATCACTCCATCTTTTTAAACTATTGCCTTCAATTCGCCGGTATTGGAACTGTCTGGGAACGATGAAGCGTTGTCCAAGCAGCGGTCATTGAAGGAGTAGACCAATGATGCTCTCAAATAACCTCCGCGATATTCTGCATAAGTGGAATGTGTGCGCATCTCCCGGAGAGATATTCTTTATTCTTTAATACGTGCTCACTCTATTCCTTTTAGGAGGCCGCATGCGTGAACGCCAGCTGAATCTGTAACATCATATCTTAGCACATCATATTCGAATGGAGCGGAATCAGGGAGGGTTCCTGGCGCTCTTCCTCGCCTACTCCTTTTCGGAGACTTTATTTTTCCTTGTATTTCCATATTTAACAGCAGCTCTGGCATTCTTCATTGTTTTTCCTTATAGAAATCCCATAGTGTGTTTGGGATGCCTGTGAAATCCTAACCTGATACCGGTTGAAGGAAGTCGCTCTTAGACCAACCGTTCTTCGTCCCGCATCCCCCGGTACATTCGTGGCGTGAGCATATGTAGCTCGGGCTCATGCGATCTAGCTAGTACGAGTGGCTATTACATGTTCCTATTCGTGTGAATCCCTATTCTATACTCTTCTATGTCTATGTATTAATATGAGAAAGGTCAAGAAGACCGGATGATCTTATCAGTTTTCTAGTGATAGACTTTACAACCGGTGTTACAGTGTGCCTCTCAGGTGCTAGAACTGACAATAAGTTGAACGTTTTATATATTGAATTTGCAATAAAATTTGCAAGTACGTGCTCGCTTTCCATGCATCAGAGGACAGCACCAACTGCTTTACTATGTTCACAGCCGAAATTTGGTCAACTACTAACAACCCAGCTCGCACATAAACGGCCATGTAGTTCTTCCTAACTTTGAATTCATGTCTTTTTAAAGCAGGCCAATTACCGTTGCAAAGGCGTTCCTGCCTTTGAAGAAAAATTCTCGTCGGGTCCGAACCTCCTACAAGTGTGAGACGCTGGCCGCTGCCTTACATTTTTCACGTTGTTCTGCGAGGCAACGATGCCATAGTCTCCAGGCCGTTCACGATTCCGATTGTCTTCGTTGTTCGCTTCCCCTACGTATCAACAGGGTGGACCATAAGTCCTGCAAAAAGTTCCGCACTTTTGTTACCGGGAAGGGTGTCGATATATGTTTTGAACCAGGTGTTAACCATTTTTTAGTGCACTCCATCCGGAGTATCCCTTATAGTTTTCAGAAATATAAGACCTTTTTGTAGAGAATGGTGGACGTGCGTTTAAAAAGAGCCCAAATCCTCGACCTGTCCAAGTCGGGATACGCAACTTCGGAAATTGCTAGAATTCTGAACATCAATTGTTTGACGCTATATCGTGTGATCAAGCGTGGGACTATCCAAGATTGTCCTAGGACTGGGTGCTCGGTGAGAGTAACTACGCAACGACTGAAGAACACTGTTAGATTGCGCGTTACACGCAATTCAGCGAGAAGCGTAAGGAAATTGGTGAAAGAAGTCCACGTCTCCCACACCACCATGCGAAGGCTGGTCAGGAACAAGCTATACCTAAGAGGAAGCGGTGATCTGTCTGGACAGATAAGGATGCTCCCCATCATCCTTTCCTAAACCCGGCTTTCATCGTAAAAAAAGTTATTAACACACCACTTTGTGGTGATGTTGTAAAGGTGTAATCCATTACAAGCTGTCACAACGATGTTTTGTTGCGATCAAAACTTCTAGCGCCAGGCGGGAATCGAACCCGCACCTCCCTCCCTCTGACCGGGCGGGAATGCTCTACGCCATTACACCATCGGCGCCGTTTGATCGAACGCGATCAGACGCTAATCCATTACAGCTTTTGCAGCTTGGTAAGGCAGTCACAACTGAGTCTCGCTGTCGTGATTTAGACCAAATGTATGAGAAGCTGCAAAAATTGTGGCCAGCAGTGGTGAATAGAGGGCCGCTCCTGTTCCAGGATAACGCAAGGCCACACCTAACAAATCACTCGGCGAAAATTGACCCATTCAGCTATCGAAATTCCCGCCGTATTCTCCCGACCTTTCCCCTACTGACTACCACTTTTTTCGAGCTCTTGGTTCTCATTTGCCTCAGAAACAAATGACTAATTTGGCCGATGTTGAATGTGCCCTCCTTGATTTCGATAGTTTCTGTGATCTCAGTTTTATTGTAAAGGATCAGATTCTTCACCTTTTCATTGGCAAACTTGTATAGATTCTTGTGCCTTATATCGATTAATAAAGTCGTGTTTGAGCTGAGTTAAAGCATTTTGAAGTAAGCGGTCCGTTTCGGCGATTAAGTTTGCCATTTTTTTAATTGACGTTTACCATGTGCAAATGAAGAGAACTCGCGGAGCGTTGAACATGTATAAATCGAGTGATTTTCTTCTTATTTTTCCAGACAAGCTGACCCATGTCACTGCAGCTAAATCACTAAAATAGAAATTAACCGGCTGATACATTTTGAATCTCGACTCAACGACACTCAAGCATTCCTGGATTTTAAGACATACATTCGCAATTATGATGACAACATAGATCGCTTGTCCCACCAGCAACAAGCTTTTTAAGGCGAAAGCGAACGTGTGGGAAGGATTTTCGCCGTTGTTTGCACATCTCAACCTAATTCCATCTAAACGTATGATTGTATGTAATCTAAAACTGTTGAAGCACAGTTTTATGGTCGTAACATAAAACCTTTCATCTAATCACAGATGGTCCAAACCGCTGCTTAAATTGGAATTTAGGAAAACCTAAGTATAAAAGGCGTCGACTCTGTAAGCAGTAAACCGCACGGTATACTCCAATTCAGCTTTATAATTCTTACATGGAATGATGCCACACCTTTGTCACTCTGTAAGCTCTTGGAACATTCCTTCCGCAGACATCGTGATTTTATGACAAGGCTTGCATTTTTCTGAATGGATTTTGTTGCCAGATGTTCTCCGCCGCACTCGTTCTGTATTCTCGCCGGTTTTCACAAAGAACAGAAGAAATTGCCTAACATGGCCAGAAAGTGAGAGGGCGGAAAACGGAAGATAGAGGTTCTTCGCATGGAACTTCGGAAATAGGCCTATGCCATGTGAAGGAGCGCTTGAAACGCTGATTAGAAATTTACCCTCCAAATGTGCTAAATGGGTCTCCTAAGCGAGTACTGGCCGGTGAAAGTTCGAGTTGTCGAGTGCATGTCGTTTGCGCTGATGAAGCGATTTGCGAAGTGCGGTGTAATCAGCGCAGCCATTCGAGAGGGCTTGGTCCCCATCGTTGCTGGACTTTCTGCATTTTTTGGCTTATCGTCCGAAACACCCTTTATCCTCATTTCCAACACATCTGGCACATCGGTAGCGTTCCAAGAAGTTGGACACTGACTCCGTTCATTAAAGAAAAAAGCTGGTATTTTAATCTGGTACCGCCTTTTCTTCCTGCAACGGCTCGGCTGTTCGGAAACCAGAAGGCACTCGACCATTTCTCGACTATGGTGGTTGTTTCGGGTGCTGATCACGAATCTGCCATCAGATGTTGACTTACCGCACGCGAAAATCAAAATTTATTGTCATTCCACTTCAAAGAGCTCGGGAAAGGTATATGATGGTTGTTGCCAGGTGTTTGTTCAAAAATGTGTTGGAAATTAGGATAACGGGTGTCTCTGACGATAACTCACAGAATTCAAAAACCGAACTGGTTGCATTATCCCGCACAGCGAGGGCACTACCACTGCACCGCCACACCAACTGCCGTCATTGCTAATGGCAACGCTAATTACGCGATGCTTGGCCCGCGATGCTTCATCAGACATGCACTCGACAACTCGACAACTCGAACTTTCACCGGCCAGTACGCTTAGGAGATCCATTTAGCAAATGTGATCTACATATTTCTAATCAGCGTTTCAAGCTCTTTCACATGTCATTGGTCTCTTCCCGAGGTCCCATGAGGAGCTGAAGGCATTCCTAGTTAGAACGAATTAGTTAGAACGAATATGCGTCCACTTAGAAAGCATCTTCTGATTTGAACCGAAGACTTTTATTTTCCGCATCTGCTTACTTCGATCAATATGAACTGGTCTTCATGCGCAGTTGGGATTGGCAGAGAAAGAGGTGCTGCGATTGCTCCTACGAAAAGAACCTTCACCACTCAATTCGTCGGCTGCGGAGCTTTGGTGAGGTGCCAATTGTTGCGCATTTTGTCGGCCAGAGCTCCGCGCTCATCAGCAGCAATGTGAGAGATCCACTGTCTTCCCCCGCCTATCACAACAATTGTCGTCGGCTCTTTTCTTCAGATAGTCCTTACAGATGAGGTTGAGTCCTCAACGACCACCTCGACGCACTTGAGTCTATCTATCTCCACAAAGATATGCGTTATGCACAATTCGTAAAAAATGTTTGACGAGCTTCTGAATACGGTACCACTGCCTTCAGTGTTTTTGTTGTTCTTGCCAATGCAGTTGCTAAGAATCAGGCAACGCACTGAGGAAAACAACAGCGTGATTGGCTAGCGATTGTTAAAAATTGAAGAATTAAACGGGAAAAGGAGAAGCGCCAGAAACTGGAAGAACTAACCATAAGGAAAGTTCGATAAGCGCTGATTTTCATGATATGCAGATGGGAGGGATACTACTGCCGTGGACCGCTACCACTGCGAGAGCGCCTTTTATCTCAAAGCCCTCTTTAAACTAGGATACAACGGGGCTATCCCTAAGGTAGGTTATAAGTACCCAATAACCTGCCTTCTAAAAGCAAAATTTGCATTGGACATCAGTGTTTCCACTGTTATTTGTGTTTCCAATTAATTCAAACCTCACGTTGCAACAACTTAACGTTTAACAGGGCACATAGAAAAATGGTTACAGTGAAAAAAGGCATTGGTGCATATATCCTGGGATAGTTCAGACGAGCATCTGGGAGAAGCAGCGAGAAAATTGCCAGTGAAAGCACTCTTTGGAAATAAGCTAATATTTTCGCATTTTTTACTTGTGGAGCAGCGCGTAAAATTTTCAATAACGCATAACTACCAGCGTGCCTGCTGCACGCTAGTAGTTATGCATTTACAGCGCTTCCTCCAGAAGCCGGATTCATCAATGACTTACAGCAGCCCAACAGAGAAAATACAGCCGAAATCCTTGGGTAGCACGGAATATCAAGCGATATGGTGAGCGATGAGCCGCGTTGTCCGAGCTTTCCGCTGTGTCCCTGTTAAAGTTACGTAAGTCGTTAATGAATCCGACCCTTGGTTGCAGCATTACAGCATTGCACGTGATCGACAAATCGGCAGCGTTCTTCTAAAGCAGCGGACCGTCGCTCAGCAAATGCCTACTTAGCAAATGCCTACTTTAGGGAAGGCACTCGACACTCCTACAGCTGTAAAAACTGGGGATGTTTCCGTGTACCACGGGTATCGCTGCTTTTCAAATGAAGGCGAAGCACTCGCTAGAATGAGAAGCTACAACCGTGATAACCGACATGAGTATAGCACTCACTTTGGAGTAAAGAATCGTAGATACATCTCAAAACAATAGGCAAATGCTTGTTTAACAAGGCAGCCAAATCTATAACAGTAATTACTAAAGATACAGTATAGTATAGTATAGAACAAAACTATGGTTTCTTGGTCAGACAAACGCTTCATGAACATTTACTCTCTATCACATAGTCGTGCACTTACGCATAATTAATAAGTGATATGTAATGGAATGGAAATGCATTCAACCAAGAAATTCAAGTGAGATCTGAGGCGGTGCGGAAACGCAAGTCACAGCTGGAGTCTGTACAGAGGATAGCATGGGTGCACATCCCGAGTCCTTAAGGCGGTTACTGACACGAGCAGCTGTACGCGCTCTGCGAGTATTAAGAGCTGAACATATGAACCTGAGTATAATAGCAGCATTAAGCGAATAACAAGTTGGAAATGTAAGCAAGTGAATTATGGCGAACACCAAGTAAACCCGACTGGTAAGGCTCCCTCGGAGGATCGGCTACCGGACTCGCAGCGAGTTGTACGTGGATCGCAGCAGCCTCATGTACGTGGCGCACAGCTCGCCTGTGCCCGTCTTTAGACCGTTGGCCAAGTAGGTCAGCACCAGCTGGTTGGCCGGGTCCACGTGCACGAACTGGCCACCGTAGCCAGGATGGCCGAACGTGAACGCGCCCTGGAATCGGATGAACTGTGAGCGGCTGTGAGAGAGTGCAGCGACGCAAACGACTAACCGGCACGAGCGGGTTTCGCTCGTAGAAGAATCCGTGACCTTTCCTTACGGGCCAGAGAGTGACCTGAACAAAGGCAGCTTTGAGAAGGAGCATGCAAACGGGACAGGGCGTCGACTGACCTTCTCGAGGTGCCAGCTGTCCAGCGTCGGGGCGCTGATCCTCTCGAGAGTTGTGTTGGAGAGTATCGTTCCGTCGAGTGCTAGTGCGAACAGCTTGGAAAGGTCGGCAGCGCTGGACACACCGGTCACGGCCGGCATCGACAGCGCCAGCACTTCCGGATCATTCACAGCCACCGTGTCCTGCAAACAGACTATGTCGTCATCCGAACCAGCAGTTTGTGCCTGGGGCTCAACCTGTACTGCATCATGCAATAATTCCCTTCACGTGGAATCATTCAGCACAACCTATGCGTTCATTCCTAATAAAGGCTACGGGTGAAAATCTGATGTAATTTCAAGAGATCCTCAGCAGGTGTTCCAAACCGTCTCCGTCGCCTAAAGAATCAACATGTTCGAACTATGCGCATTTGCACTGGATTAAGAGGAATATTCTGAACATGCCTAGACCCACTGCGGCATGTTGCTCTCTTACAGTGTTTATTCCAAAGGCACCAAAGTCTCAGCCAGACTTTGGTCTCCACATGAAGTTCAGGGAGGTCGAAATGATTTTGCAATAATAATAACAACAATAATAATAGTAATAATAATAATAATGTGGAATGAATAACATTGAAAGAGCCCGGAATGCTGACTATGATTATGTGTGTCAAAATTGCAAATTGAAACTCCTGAGCGAGTTGTAACCTGCCGAAGTTGGGTAGCCCGAGCAATCTGCGCTTTTCTAATGACTTTGGTCTCAACTTGAAGCTCTATGGGAGATCGAAACCCTTCCCCAGTTAGAAGCGGAGCGGAGGTCTCGGCCGCTTTCAGCTTCTAAATTCAATTGAACATAACCCTGTTCAACGTCAAACGTTTTAGAAGAAATTGATGCGTTCGCCATTTCTCTGCAGAAGAAAGCAGGTAATGGGAAGTTTCCTGCTAACCATAAGAGCACTTGGACCGTTAGAGCTCATCAGTTTCATATCGGATGGCATTTTTGAAGCGGTTTCGATTTCCTTCTTAAAGTTTCGCAGATTTTCTTAAATTCTGCACGCGAGATGAGTGAAGGAAATCAGATTTTGAGCTTCTTCATATTCGAAAATTTGGAGGCATTTTTTCCAAAAAAAATTCTGGAAGTTTTCGTTCCGTCAATTTCGCGGTTCTGCTTGGCTTTCCCGAGCAGAAAACAGAAAGTTCCGTATGAATCAGGGGTGCACATTTAACGGTTAACGATTTAATGATTTTAACGAATTAACGGCGTCTTGCGTTAAAATCTGGCCTAACGACTTGACGGGAATTTTTAGAAATTTAACGGAATTTTTAACGGACTTTTTTCTCAGTGAGTTTATCACATTTGCTCTTAGTATTCACTAATGTTGCAGGTCTCATCCTCCCTATTATGACTGTTCCTAAAAAGCTATTGAAATCAGCAAGAATATTTTAATGCTTGCACGAATATGTTTTGAATTTTTGCAATTTTTAAAATGCATTTCGGGGGCGCGTGTAGCGCAATCGGAGGAGATGCCGGCTGTCGCGTGCCCCGATACCAAGTTTCTGCTTCGGAGTTCCCGCCCAAGGCAACCAAGGCTTCCATCCCTCCGGGTTGAATTGTTACCAGACTTGCCTCATGTTCATCGGCTGGCCACCGCAAGTCATTTTATGACCAGATACGCATTCAAATCGCCTTCACAAGGGCCCGTAGAAGTAAAATGCGTGGCGGGGATAGTGATTGAGTAATGCCGCCCTTTATCCTTCTATCATTTGATGCATTTTGGACGTGGAAGTTTCTTCGCCGAGCCCCCGTGCACGCCAACGAATCCATAAAGATACTGGTCTAACCTACTCGTAAGATAAGCCGATCCTCATCTGGCGTTGCTTATCACAGAATAGTTTTGCCCGCCACCTGGTACAGTCCTGACGGAGAGAATGTTTTCGCTCGCTGGACGTATTTTAAACGATTTAAGAAAACGCTTATAACAAAAATTAGGAAAGCTGCTTTTTCTGAACGTTAACACGTTGACGACGTAGCACACCTTTTCGGCAGTGTAGGACCGTGTGACACAATGTCATATCACGGTCTCAACGTTGCAAAAAAATGTTTTGGTCCCACCTACCGGGCATTCGAAAATCGTGCGTTCGGCAATTTGTTCACATCCCACTGATAGGTTCTTAATTGTATTTTTATTAAATCTTTCTGTAATTAATGGGGTGATACTCGCGTCGAGATTGTATATGCTCGTGGAACAGTCACTCAAAACGGTTTCGCAAAGAACTAGGAAGGGAGGGAACTCCGGGTTTTGCCAGATCGCATATTTTGAGATGCCCTGTCGGTGAGCATCTTGCATGATAATTCCGTACCTTTCTTATATCACACCCTGTAGATAATTTATTGCTGAAAGCTTATTTATTTTTCTGTGCTTGATGATGATGAGTTGTTTATTTTACATTACAAAGTTACACTCCACTCCTTGAATTTCAACTGTTGACCTCTTGACGCTGAAATGTATAAGGTTTCCTTGATTTTTTTCACTCAAAAGAATGTTTTGCAGCTGTTTGTAATTCCTAACGAAATTTAACGATTTACCGGAAATTTAACGAAAAATTTCCGTTAAAAAATTTCGTTAAAAAATTTAACGCACAGAATTGTGTGTGCACCCCTGGTATGAATGCATTCGCCGTGACATTACGCAAAATCTCTTCAAATCTTCATTAGGGCTTTGGATAATCTTCTGGCCTCCTTTTCAATTAGATCTCTCCTGATGACGTTCTTCTGCCTTTTCTTTGGGGCTTCTTGTGGACGTTTTCCGGCTGCTTCGAACATTAGAGCCAACCTTATTGGATCTGCTGGTCTTTCGAGCATGCGCCCTCACCACACGGGCATTGCTCTTCATCGTCAGCTGGATCTGGGCTGCGTGGTCCTCAGTACTTACGATCCTCATTTCGTACTGCTTCCTGGCGATACCGTCCACATCCCCTCCTACCGTACACCTAGGACCCCACACGTAACTCCGTATGGAGGTGACAGCTGTAGAACATGCCATTGAGCTTCCTGGAGCTAGGTTTCAGTGGAGCTTCCTCCAAACTTTTCCGTTGCTGCACAACATTCGCGTGCATTAGCATTTGGCGCCACTACATATTCTTGTAAAAAAGGCATATCCTTTCTCAAATAAGAAGAAAGCACAGATTCCGTTTGAGCTAGCGTCTCCGCACACCACAGGTCATAAAGCACCGTCTAAGCGACATTCCTGATTTTTCAAATGCATGAAGGTGACTAATCAGAAGACCAAATCGCGTCCCAACCATAAGTTAGAAGTGACTGAACAGCATTTCTGTCTCATATGAATGTTGTGCGAACATAACCTGTGGAAGGTTTATACAACTTCGATCTCTGAATGTTTCGAAACGCCCTTTCGCTATCGCTTTCTAAACCTCTCGTAAATTTTACCCAATTACGACATAGCATTGGTGAAATTTAAGCCATAAAGTGCTATGAGGGAAAATTTGACATTTTCCCTGCCGCATAAAGTGGCTCGAAATCAGAAGTGATTAGAAAACATCGCGAACGTTTCACGAGCATTGAAAACCACATGACTTTCATAATATAATAGCAGCCAAACTGCTACACCAAAAAGGATGATTACGGGCTTTAGTTTACCCTGCTTTGAGATATAGTGCGAAACTGTTCTAAAAAGCATTTCGAACTGATTCCTGAACGCAAGGACAGCAAGCTTCCCCTGTGTGCACACGGCTCAGTATTGGTTCATTCCGCAACCATCAAGGTTACATACACCCATCGTTGCCCAAATCCTTAGTTTGTCAACTTTATATTGAACAGGAAAAGGCCTCTTTTCTCAAAGTGATGCATCGCACGACCCACTTGCAGCGGATACTGCAGAATACATATTACGGAAGAGCTTTTCTACAATCCGAATGCCCGAATATTTCAGTAGAAAGCTTTCCGCAGCCTTCGACTGAGAGTAAGCCTAGAGATACCTACGTAATTGATCATCAACCACTTGGTGTTGTCACGCATTCTCCAGATGATTTCGTCCATGCGAGCGTACATGATCGCGAGCATTGCGATCAGCTTCGGATTCTTGATGCAGTCTCGGAGAAACTCCCACAGGGACGGCGTTGTCACCCGAGCCACTCGATATGACTCCTTCAGTGGCACGCCGATGTCAACTGAGAGATCTGAAACTGCGAAGGCCTGAACATGAGCGTCGCTTCGAACTTTATAGCAGCCTTTGTACAATCCTGGCAAACTGAATCTGGTGTCATTTGCAGTCATTTACTTACATTTCCCATTAGTATGGAAAACGTGGCCTTGTACAACTAGAACGAGCTGCGAAGTCTAATGGCGTTGCTGACTTGGAGTAGATGGTGAGGCATAGTCTATGAGGAGCTCAGGACGTGTTAGAAAGTGATGTCCAGTCCTTCAAAACAACAGCTGCCAAGCAGCTCAGAAAACCCCGCAATTCCAGGAAGTAGGATCGTCGTATTCCAACAGCTCCACGGTGCTTCTTTTTGTAAGGATGTTTAGACTCTAAGCTGTAGATGAGGATTGGCAAAGCTTGCTTTCGATCTCCGGAGTTGTGAGAGTACAAGTCCCTACCCCTTCGATTAGCAGAGAGTGGTGGGGAAAAATAGGCAGTCTTGTTGTTAAATCGTATCCTCCAGCTAAAATGATGTTGTAATATCAGTATGGTACACTACGGTGTTCAAGATACACTTTACATCGACAATAGAGGAGTGAACAAGCCCAGCAATACAGAGCCACCACCACCGGATCCAAACCCCTGACCTCTTTCCTGCTAGTTCGCCCCGTATCCACTCGGCCTCCGGTCACCCACGCATTTATGGTGAGCGGCGCACCTCAATGTTCCACTTCGGTTACTCTACCGCTAACAAGCAAATTGTGAATTCGTTGTAATTGCGCTACCGTTCCAACCCCTGACCTTTTTCAGGTTAGATTCCAACGACATGGCAGTTTTGCTTTATCGTACCGCACTGAAGTGATACGGTTTCTTGCAATTTTTGACCTACCCAGCTGTCCGCAGGAAATGAAAACCACTGCGGTGCTTCGCACAATCCCCACAACACTCAATAAGTCACTTTTAACATTGCCACGGGACGCTCATGGACCTTTCTTGTAAGAAATACGAACAGATTCCGAGGCCGATTCCCCGCAGGTTCTTTCGAATTTAAGTCGAGAGCAAATACGCTCACCATGTGGTTCAGCTATCTCCTGCAAAAAGAACGTCTTCAAGTCCCGCTTCTTCTCGTCCACATGGCGGACGATGGCATCCACGAGGAAGCCGAACGTCACAGCGTGATAACCGCTCGCTGTTCCTGTCACAAACACTGCTATCAAACTAGGACTTGACACTATACTAGGTGCTACACGAAACTGTTGACAGTGATCTGCAAAGGACTAGCTGAGAAGAACCCAAGGCGAAAGACCCACCTGGTTCCCAAATCGGCTTCGAACGTTCGATTTTCCTCTGAACTCTCCTGAAGTCGCGAATGTCGTGGACATCAATGTCTTCTTCGAGGTACGGCAGCCCGGCCTGCACAGAAATCCCCCGTTGTACAAGAAGCGATTAAGTGCTAGGTGCTGAGCACTAACTTTGTGGGACAAAACGTCTTCAACGGTAGTGTTCTCCTTCCCGTACGAACCATATTCGGGCCAGAACTCCACCAAACGATCCTCGTACCGCACCAGACCTCGGTCCACAAGCACTGCTATACAGAGAGCCGAAATGGCCTGGAAACAGTCGCTAGCAGCATCAAGAAAGAAAGCGCTTCACAAGAGCGACTGTATGACAGCTGGTACGTTTTGCAAGGTCGTTGGCTAACATGCAACCCACCTTTGTCGCTGAGAAAAGTACGGTCCGAGTGTTTCTTTTCCACGCAACGTTTGACTCTCGGTCGGCGTATCCTAAACACACTCTGTGATTCAGCTCGGGATTGACCTTATCTTGATTCTTCATTATATTTCGCCTCCAGCTTCACTTAACTCGAAAATAAAGTATGAGGATAAAGCATCGTACCAATGAGTACCGGCTTGATTGGCTGCACTGAGCAGGACCCGAACCAAGGATCTTGATTTAGGTGTACAAGACATAAAGCGTTTTCGCACGACTCTGCGACCAGGAGGACATTAACGATTACCAAATATATCGCCTTTTGCTTTAACGGAACTTCAGAATGCACCGGAAAATATAGCTTCGTCAGGTGAATTGACTTGCAGTATCGTTGCGAGAACCCATCGGGGGACCGAACTGAATCCGAAGAAAGAGGAGGTCAGTGCCATCTGTTTTCATCTTTCTCCTGCTCTCGCCAAGTGTTCGCATTTTTCCTCATGCTTTTCTACTTCCGTTTCGCATTTTGCTGTTACTAGGCTGCTTTTGGACACAAGGAAAAGCTGCCTTTCCGCAACGTTCACCCCTCAGATTTTTCGTAGTGTTTTTGAAAGCGTTATTCATCCTCACTTTTGGAACGCGCCGCGCACTCTTCTTTTACGGGATGTCGCGGGAGCAATTGCTGTGCGAATTGCGCTTACACAATTCACAAACCCCAGAGGAAAGGAAAGCTTGATTGGCCTTGGTGGAAAATCCGAACGAAGAACATGGAGTCGGGTGTACGCGACAGTCGGCACCCCTTCCCCCCCCCCCCCTCGACCGCGCGCCAACTACCACGCGCCCAACTGGTGCTCAATATATATCAAATTAACAAATTTACCGCACTGCAATCCGTTAAAAATCCGTTAAAGAAATCAAATCAAAATTAATCCGTTAAAAAACGACCACCCTAGACCCAGTCCACGGCAGCGTTCCCCGATTCGAAGGAATTAAATTATATAATCTTCTCTACCACTATGTAATTGAGTTAGTTGCCAGTGCTGGTTAGAAACCTGCGTGAGATACGCCTCGCCAAAACCCGTGCGGACGAAGTGTGCATTTCAACATGGGATGTTGGTGCAGCAGATGAAGCGCAATCTCCTCCTGCTGGCGTCTGCGCGCGTTTCTGAGCGTCTGGATGCAGAAGAAGTTCTCTACGAGCGCAACAACTGTCTGGAGTTAGAAGATGTGACACAGTCGTCGTACGACGAGCGGGTGCAGTCAGAATTCAACATGGGATGCTGCTGCAGCCGAGGAAGCGCAATCTTCTCCTGCTTGACACAGTTGCAATTGCGAGCGTTTCTAAGCTTCCTGATTCCGAATACGTGTCATCGACGTCTGCCGTGAGCATGGGAGGATCACTAAGGGGGTGGTGGAGAAGGGAAGACTTCCAGGGCCGGATTCATCAACGACTTACAGCAATTTAACAGAGAAAACTACGGCCGAAATCTCTGATAGCGCGGCTTATCAAGCGATACGGTGGGCGATAAGCCGCGTTATCTGAGTTTTTCGCTGTGAATTCTCCGTCAATGTTATGTAAGTCGATGATGAATCCGACCCCAGTTTGGACCGGGAGAGCTACCAGGAAGGAAAGGAGTATCCTGAAGGAGGGACCAGGACGGGCTAAACCGGCAAGAAGAGACCAATAAGGGGGTCAATAGTGGAAACAATGACGTGGGTCAGGAGTTGTTGGAACCAAGAAGGTGGGATGGAGCGGGGGAAGATCAGTAATGACGAACCAGCACTTAGATCCAGTATGGAGAAACGAATAACGGAGAATCAGGCGTCTGGATTTAGAAGGCGTGTCAACGATATCAGGAAATACAAGCTGTCGGCATGAGAACGATTGCGGAGGAGCCACCTGAGGGCAGAATACTGCACAGCACAAACCAACGGCGTTACTGGACGGTCCGGAGAGAATGTTTATGATCAAGGTGCCGAAGTGGTGAACGGCTTGATGCCAATAAAGTACGCAGCAGATCTCAGATTTTAGCGAATTTCAAGTTTTACAAAGACCGCTTTTCGAAGGTCAGTGATGTTGCAAAGTCGCGCGATTCGCGCAAGTGCGAGACACGCCGTTAGGCGTATCGGAGCACTTGTAATGATAATAATTAATGATTTCTTGCACAACTGGTACAGTGGCTGGAGCCGCCTCTGCAGGGGTGGAAAACTCTAATTCTAATCCTAAACAACTCATCTATGATCGTTAAAAATGATACGTTCGGATAAACCTGTACCAGACTTGTCTGAAAGGGCACCAACTCTAGAGCTGTATCAGTTTTCCTCACACGTAACAGGAATACCCATAAGTTCAATTACCCATAAGAGTACAACAAGCAGGGTGTATAGCGCAACCTGGAGCTGTTGCAGCTATTACGCTTGAAGGAAGCAGTTCCCGTCCAGCTAAAACGCAACGAGCTCAACCCTCCATGGAAAATGGAACAACTCCAGTTCTCTGCATGCAATTTCCGGAGGACTCAAAGCCTTTATTGACACGGGGCCAAACCACGTGCGGAGTCGCGGTGCGCCACGTGCACCCAAGACACACATTGGCCATAGTCGACCGGCACCGAGCAACCGAAGTCTCTTTCTGTAGCAGGTCTGGGCCAACTGACGTATCGTCCTGCGTGCGTTGCGGATCCCTAATGCATATCTTGAGATCGAAAAAATCCGAGCAGCTTTATTCAAGCACTGTGCCGTACAGCAACGATAAGAGGCGGCACGCTCTCCTGTATCTGGGGAGGCGGGGGGGGGGGAACTACGACACGAAAATAGCGAAAAATAGCCAGACGTCTTCTCCTTGCCTGGGAATGTAGCTGCTTCCTGTTCCGCTAATTGCCAATGGAAAGGGTCGACGAATGAAAACATGGGCTCCTCCTCTACTCAATGTTGCAGTTATGATTAACCAAGAAACTTTTTACAGATGTCAGCATTTCTGCTCAGCAATCAGTTTCCTGAGCAATCAGTCGTTGACCCTTAGCTGAGAATTGCCGGTTTTTCGAAGCCTATTCGCACAAATCGCTGCTCAGGCAATTAATGCTCTGTAGACAAAGTGCTATATCCTTTCTGGCCTTTTGCTCACCCTTTGGACCCTATTTTGACAAATCCTGCTCTCTAACATCCGTCATGAACGGTGGTCTGATGGTACTGTGCCCTTACTGTTATCAAGGATTTCAATACGAGGCCCAAAGCGATGCTAGTAGAAAAGACTGGAAACCAAGAACGACGAACTAATAAAAACAATATTAGCTGAACTGCAAACATTGAAGTCGCTAGATCTAGCAAAAATTATTTACCTCCCCACAGGTCAACCACCAATCTGCCTCTGTGGTAAACGGCAACGGCAGCTCCGTCTCTTTCAAGGCCCTCACCGAAGTTTCTCCTGAAAATTGGGTTGAGAAATGTGCTAAAACTCGGGTCCAGCCAGTTTTTCGAAACATTTCGCTTTTATTAATATTTATTATCCTATTCACAAAATATGCGACACTGCCGAAGATTTGCATCACAAAAACAGCGGCATGCTCACTTACTTACTACTAGTTGGGATATCTAGAGAACCAGCGTCAGGAAGCAATGCCACCCTTTCGGCTAGTATGTACTCCGAGTGCAGTCCGTATAAAATCTCAAAGGTGGATGTCATGGCTTGTCAGTGTGGTCGCTTGTGAAGTAGAAGTAGAGCTCAGCTAGTTTACCGCCGTTAGGTGTCGTGACCAGTTCCTGGATAGGGAGCGTAAGAGGATACTGTAACTCCTACATCTGTTAACCATTGCAGTTCTTCGGTTCATATGTGTGGTGTTGTAGATCTAGGTCACATTTACGATTATGGAGACAAGAAGAATCGTTAAGGGACAGTCTGTATTGGAACGAAATTATGCAATTAAATACAGACAAATTTGCTCCACGCGCTGGGCCAGCATGGAAATCCTACAAATCGTAAGGCGACAACGATTCTCAAACTCTGACCAGGTTCTTTATGTTCAATAGGTTAAAGTAACTACAACGTTTACTATGCACAAATCAACAACAACGAACCTGAAAGCTTCGAAGACATGCTCGTAACCTGGATCTACAAAGCCATGTACGGCGTCGTCGTAGATATGTGGCGAAAGCCAGCTGGCGATGAATGGTCCCATCACGATCGGTGTCAGAATCAGGTAGCAGAGGCCGATGGTGTCGTCCTTCCGTCGCAGCATCATGACAGCACTAGGTGTAAATAGCGATGAATTGAAGCAGCGAGTGGCCTGAGGCAGGCGACGGTGAGGTCAGACGACAGATGCGAGGAAGTGGAGTGGAGGCGATTCTCGTGAGGGGCCAGCAAACACCCGTCAGGAACCGACAACAGCCACTATCGGCACGCTGCATCAAAAACCATCGGCCCTTCCCTTCGGCGTCGTTCCCCGGCAGAGGGCAGGTTTTCAGCGAGAATGAGTGACGGAGAAAACACCGCGGCACGCCTCCCCAGCAACGAACGGCCTACTGGTCTTCTCCGCGAAGCTGGGCAGTAAAGCGCTGCTGTGGAGGACACGCTGCAGCGACAAATGGATTCGGAAGAATTGAAGAACGTCGGCTTGAGTCTAGTTTGCGGTGGCGCGTTTCGAATCCATGTTGAACTACTTCGCACTTAAAGTATTTTCATTCTCGAAGAGCTCGTAGGATTTGGCCTAATGGGAGGAGTCACCGGCAGGAAAGCAAAACAAATACGGGTGTCTACGGCGAAGAAATTGCAAAGAATGGTCCTGTCATTGGTTGGTCCCCTGTGGTTCAGTTCATCGTTGCAAAGTATTAGGTCGTTGCATATGAAATGACCGATTTTGACTGAAACCTTTTACAGATCATAACTTTGCTTGTAAGCAATTTTATTATTATAAAGAAATACCATTACAACTAATACATCTTTCCCAACGCGAGAAGGGCTTAGACATTCCATTCTTGTAAAAATCAGAACTGCGAGAATTAATATTAGATTGTCCGGAAATTAATGCACCTCAAAGTTCAAAACGACATATCTCAGCTCAAACACAACTTTATTAATCGAGGTAAGAACCGTTGGAGTCTACACATCTTTGCCAACGAGATACTGGCTTACATATCCCTGTTGCCTCGAAGTCCGAAGTTCTGGAGCGGATGAATTCGTCGAAGGCACTTTCTTTCCACCTGGGGGGTCATTGAAGCATTTTTCGCTCAAGAACTTATCCAGATGCTTAGAGAAATGGTAGTCGGTTGGCGAAAGGTCCGGTGAATATGGTGGGTGTGGCAGAGTTTCGTAGCCCAACTCGTTCAACTTTTGCAGCGTCGGATGCGCAACATGTGGTCGTGCGTTGTCGTGGAGATGGATCGGTCCTTTTCTGTTGACCACTGCCGGGTACATAAGTCGGAATTTTTCCTGCATTTCGTTTATCTGTTGAGCGTAGATCTCTGCCGCCATTGTTTCGCCCGAATTCAGGATACTGTGGTGAATTAATCCAGAAGCAGCCACCAAACAGTTATCATGATCTTCTCTTGGTGCAATTTCGGTTTCGGGAACTGCTGCTGCTGAGATTCATCGCGGTTATCCATTGAGTCGCTCGTCGCCAGTTATCATAGAGAATCCATTTCTCTACACACGTTACGATACCGTCGGGAAATGGATCGTTCTTGTTGCGAAGAAGCAGCACTGACGACACTTCGAACCGGTGATGTTTTTGATGGTCGTTCAACTCGTGTGGTATCCATTTAACTAACCTCTTCGTTTTTCCGTAGATGTTCCAAAACACCTGATTTGAACACGCAGAATTCCTTCGCAACTTCTCGAACTGTCACACGTGTATTTGCTTCCAACAAGGTCTTCAACTCGTTCTTATGGATACCAGCGCGAGGTTCGCGACCTGCCTCATCCTCAACATCGAATTCACCTCGACGAAATTTTTGAAACCAGCGCATCACCGTCGATTCGTTAACACTTCCTTGGCCCATACCTGGTTGGTATTCCGAGTTGTTTCCGCCGCAGTACGACCGAGCTTGAACTCACAGAAGTTATTCTGCCGAAATTGCTGCTTTGACACATCCATTTATAGCCCACAAAATCTGCCGTAAAATAAACTATATAAAAAGCGAATAGCAAGGAGAGAAAGCGCACAAAACCGGCTTTGTAACAGCATACAATTATGCACTTTTCCAAGGTAAAGTTTTGCCAAAAAAAAATCCCGCTCTAACGTTGGAGTTGAAGACGATGCAGGTCGAAAACCTGCATTAATTTCCGGACAACCCAATATAAGATAATAAGTCACTTTGAACATCGTCTTGGTTGCTGAATTTTTTATCCCTCATATGACGACCTAAATGCTGGAAAAAATGATAATCGGTAGGAGAAAGATTTGGTGAAGATGCAGGATGTGGCAGAGTTCCGTATCCAAATTCTTCCAGTTTCAGGACAACAATTTTTTAAAAGGTGCGGACGCACATTGTCATGCAGTGGGATTGGACCTCTTCGAAGCCGGTTGTCCTTCAGTCAAAGCCGGCTGCTTTCCAATCAACCTCTGGTGCATCACTTCAATTTTGGCACAGCACTTCTCCGCTGTGGTAGTCTCTTCTTCAGTGTTCAAGAACTTGTTAGACTATACCAGCCATTGTCCACCACGCGGTCACCGTGGTCATCTTTGGATGGAGACTTGGTTTTGGCATCTCGTTGGGGCACTCATTGTTGTCGAGCCATTGGGCAGAGCGTCGACGACTGTCACAAAGGTCGCATATCACGATCTGTCCAAAAAAGGCTGCCGTAAATTGTGCAGCCCTAACGAAACACAGGTGTCGTGGCGCTTCATCATCTGCCCGGCGGTCACTTCATACGGCATTCATTTATTCAATTTCTTTACTTTTCCTATCGCATTTAAGTGGCCACTGTGCTGCTGTCAACGGCGAAATGCTGTGCTAGCTCTCTCACAGTTTCACGCGCAGCCGCTTCCACCGTGGCTTTCAGCTGGTCGTCGTTAAGGAGTAATGGCGGCCTATCTCGTTTCGTCTTCAAGGCTCAATTCGGCAAGAGCCAACTATGCCACGAAATCTACAGATGGTAAGGAAGCTGGGATTCTGCGCTTTCAGAAACTATATACAGTGCCTGAAACGGGGCAATCATATCCACGGAAAATCGCCCACAAATTGAGGTAGCAAAGTCGGCCATTTTGTATTCAACGACCTAATAGCTTACTCTCAATTTGAAAGTCGTTGACAAGCAGACCGAGTGAAGTGTCCCCAACGGGGATAAATCCGTCTGGTACCTACAGTGTAGAAGTTGGAAGATTTAAGTTCATCTCCATCTTCTGGACAGTGGATGGGATCGATGAATTTGTAGATTGCAGCTTGCAGTACAAACCAATCACTTTGTGCGTCTAAAGACCCTAGTTACGTTATGCAGAAATTGCTGCTGTAAGAGTGGATGTAGTGGGGATAACCATACCTTCTCAATGCACAAAACACAAATTGTAAGTGTAGGCTCATTTCGAAGGCCTTCCAGGAGGAGTAGCCTAGAGCAGGGATCCAATCCTCTTTGCCCTCTCCCTCAATGCGAAAACATGACGAGCAGTTAAGTATCGGATCACCAAGTATTATAACAATCCTACAGAACGCAGTGTTGTGTGAAATAAAAATTTTATGCAGCACTGGTGTGTTCTACCCCAGTGTTGAAGCGAGCTCGGCCACTTCAGATGTAATTGGACATACATGCCACCCCCACCACCCCCCCCCCCCGGAGCCCATTTGTGCCTGACAAGGAAAGGTTCCCAACTCATGGTGAGCATTTGCGATGCCATTTTGACAGGATGTAGGGCCCTGTGAGCGGTGTCCAGAATCGTAGTCAGTTTTTGCTGAACGCTTTTTAAAGACCTGAAAAAGAGGAGTGGAGGCGTGTGCGCAACACTCACCAACCTCTACGACACTACACCAGGAGCCAGATTATTCAGCGGCTTACAGAGATTTAACGGAGAAATTGCAGCCGAAATTCCTGATAACGCCGACATTTCACCATATCACTTGTTGATAAGCCGCGCTTATTCGCGTTTTTTTTTCAGGAATTTCGGCTGTAATTTCTACGTTAAATCTCTGTAAGTCGTCGATAAATTGGGCACCAAATGTGCCTCGATGGCGCAGTTGGTAGAGTGCCGCCTCGTACGAGCACACCAGCGAGCTTTTCAGTTGGAGTTCAAGTGCTGCCAATACTTTTGCACGTATTAGTTCGTTGTTACGCTTTCTCGTGATCACAGGACTCCATTTTAGACCACCAATGCCTACAACAAACCAAGGCTGTCTGTTTGCGCCTTCATATGTGCTAGTTTTTCAACTATTCATATCTGCCCCATACCATTTCTTTGGAGATCTTATACAATATTAGGTTGAAGGTCTTATATTTGTTATTTCCCATTTATTTAACAGCTATGGTCCAAAACTGTGAAACAAGTAAAACACAAACCAGCAGCATCATCTTACAAAAGCCAGTGCGGAACATTCTCCTCCCCGGCAAGGAATGACCACTTCTTCGTTGAACGCGTAATCTGTGGGTATAAAGAAGGATCCTGGGTGAACATCAACGTAACCAGCTGCCACTCACGCGTATGGCAGACACGGCCGAAACACCGGAGCGCAGAACTGTCGGTAGGTCTAGTCTATAATCTGCAATCAAAAGAAAAGTCACGGGTGGTACCCTTTTTGAATAGCACTTTATACCAGTTTCAATATAAGAATATTTTATGTATCAACCATATATAATATATCGAACTAGGTAACTGGTATATTTCATACCCTTTACCTACTTTCAATATGGGCGCGTGGAGAAGGCGGTATAGTAATATAGCGCAGTCGGAGAAGGCGCGACTGTCGCGTGCACCCGATACCAGGTTCCTGGTTCGGATTTCCCGCCCAGGCCAACCAAGCCTTCCATCCCTCCGGAGTCGGTGAATGGTACCAGACTTGTCTGGGAAGGATAGAGCGCTGACTTGTTCATCGGCTGGCCACCGCAAGTCATTGAATGGCCAAATACACATTCATGTCGCCTCCACGACATCCCGTAGAAGCAGAATGCGCCTGCGCATCCCAGAAGGGATTGAGTAACGCCGTCCTTTAGGCCTTTGTCATACCATCGCTTACCCTGAGCGACGCCTAATGATATGCTCCCATATCGATCGGGCGGCGCGATGAAATCGATATGGGTGCATATCATTAGGCGTCACTCGGGGTGAGCGATGGTATGACAAAGGCCTTATCCTTATCCTTATCCTTACCTACTTTCAATATAACCGTATTTGTGTGCAATTACGGTATCATTGAAGATTCGGCATGATATGTTGGTGATAAGATATGAATAGCTGAAAAGCTGGCACATATGAAGGCACAAGTAGACCGCCTTGGTTTGTTGTAAGCATTGATGGTCTAAAGTTGGTCATGAGAAGGCGTAATGACAACAGACTAATATGTGCAAAAATATAGGACTCGAACTGAAAACCCCGCCGGTGTGTTCCCACGAGGCGGCACTCCCACCGATTGCGCCACCGAGGCACATCTCGTGGGGTGTCGTAGAGGTTGATGAGTGTTGCGCACACGTCTTCACACCTCTTTTTTAGGTCTTTAAAAAGCGCTCAGCAAAAACTGACTGTGATTCTGGACACCGCTCACGGGGCCCTACATCCTGTCAAAATAACATCGCAAAAGCTCAGCAAGCTTCTGAACCTTTCTATGTGAGTATCTACCACTATATAATTGGGCTTGTTGACGATAATTTAGGATGAAGTATTGTTTGAATGCGTCGTCGTATGACAGTTGGTTGTTCGCTTGTCGTTTGTCATGGGCGGCTATCACTGATTGATTATCCGTCGGCCATGATCGTACTGACAGGTCCACGTCCACGTCAACAGTGATCAGGCCGCTTTGAGAAGGCAATGAGAGCCACAAGTACTACCGTGTTCTTGTTTCAAAGAGAAGCTTCTGATGCTTCATTCTGGAAGGACAAATTGCAACACACGGATTGGCATCTTCCTTGGAATACTACAACAATGAATGGAATTAAGAAAGGGAATCGTTGTCAAACATTTTAAAGGAACAACTCATGTCAAACAAGCTTTAGCAGAGGATCATGGAGGTGCTGAACTACCTGGGTATTCGACATGGTCATCCATTCTCAATAACGGCACCCCTAGACATCGGATGACCAGGCTGCCTAAGGAAGCTGAGAAGGAACCCAGGATCTACGTTAGTCGGGAGGAGGTAATTCTAAGGTGGACGTTGTATACGCACTATCACGCCACATGGCCAGCTCACCTGAATTTGCGCAAGACCCATCAGTATGGTGGGGCAGCAGAAGGAGCTCATAGAGAGCTTCAAAGGAGGGAATGATGAGTCAAACATGACGCCCCCTTATAGTTTAAACAGGGAGGACACCATCCCCTCTCTTGATTAACGCCGCGCAAATTGAGAGCGGGAAGTCCACCCTTACGACATACAGCTATTTTGTACAAAACTTCTACAATAAATACGCTATACACGGCTACGCATGCATTCCAGATGTAGAACATCCATGCTTGCTCTGGACAGGACAAAGCTATCAGTTTTGAAAAAGGTATAGGATGGATCTTTTTTCCAGACTTGCGCCGCACCGTCTTCCATTAGCCATCTTTGGTGCAACATATTGAAGGCCCAAAGGACATTAGAGGACGTTTGCCGATAGGCCCGAAATCCAAAGCTATTTTTAGGGGTGGTTTTTAATCTCTTCGGGGTACGTCTCCGTTGTCTTGTTCTCATTATCGCCTGGAGTGGAGTCGTGAAACGAACGAAGGGCCGCTTGGAAGACGTCAATGTATAATAGCGCATGTTTCCGAATGGGACGTCGTTCGTTGTAACTCATTGAAATCGTAGTCTTATCCTGTCCAAGAATGGGCGCAATGCGCGGAGGGGGGGGGGGGGGGCGACTCATCAGTACTCAAACAGAAACAAGAGGTGACGTGGGTTTCGGTTTTCCCAATGAGAATTTTACCACAAGGTGGGGCCTTCTTACTACTACTATGTGGCGCACCTTTGCCAGCATAATCCAAAGACTCTTTGCATGCCAATTTGGGGAAGCCATAAAGGTGAAGGAATAGACGAGCAGGAAAGAGGTCCTAGAATTAATTCTAGAACCTCGTTGCTGGAATCTACCGAAACCCATCGTCACTCAACACAGCGTACCCCTTTACCTCTTGTGAGAGTTGTTGTTAGGGGCGATAGAGATACATCATGGAGCGTCACAAGGAGTAGAAGTCGCAGAAACTGAATTGATGATGGGAAGAAAAGGGCCACCCCATCACATAGCATTCTCTGCACCGACTGCACCTTTCAACTCAGAGCATCGGACAGTCTCCCCCCGGCGTTTGACCCGGCTTCTCAGAAAACTACTCCATCAGTGTGAACCAAGGGGTACAGAGGTTCCCTGAAACCTAGCGATCGCTTCTCAGCACCTAGCAGTTATGAGGGAAGAACTCACAACGAGCCGAGTAGCAGCGAGCTCGGCTCCTCGCTATGCGGGAGCATAGGTCTTCGGCTAACAGCCGAGCTGCCAACGTCACTGACCGAGTGGAATGGGACGGAATGCAGATGCAGCTATGTGCTTAAATTAAGCTTACCGCTAGCGCTCTGATTGATAGCACCTCCTAATGTGCTTCGAGTCAATATCAGAAGCACATTAGGAAGTGCTATCAATCACGGTTCGCGACTGATTCCGAGAGATGCTTCCACGAGCAATAAGAGCGATCAAAATAGAATTATGGTCTCCCCTAATACTAGGCTTGATGTAGTCAATCTTACTCGTGTCTTTAAGAATGGTTTCCTTAAAACATCTGGAGAGCTGAGAACAAGCGGTATGAGGCCAAAACAGGGATCTGGGAAATTAGTCATAAGGGCTCCGCTAGAAATGTGAAACAAAGCCAATTACGGAAGGAAACTGCTTAAAAAGGTCCTCTCGGATGCTGACTCAGTGTGTAGCTCTGTAAAATGGTGCGCTTTCAATTTCACCTTCGTCGCCAAGAGGACTGAGTGAGGTACCCCTTTTCCACTAGGACAGATCCGGGAAGTGTATAGAAAAGAAGCAGTCGCCCCGCGATGCGGAATAGTTCAATCTTTTGAGCGCCCCACAATACATGTACTCTGCTTCGAACCAACGGTGTTGCTCTTCCACAGCGCAATCTCGCAGTGCGGAGGGTTTCTCGGTAACGAGCAAAGCAGCATTACCAGCTGGTCAGGGAACTGTGGTCGATAGGAGGTGTGTCCGAAAAGTGAGTCTCTGAAGAAAATCTCCAGGAGCAAAACGCGAATTGAATGAAACACTGAAGGAGCAGATGGTAGTGTGTCCGACCGAACTGATGAAGTGGGCTCCAAAACCAAACAGAAGACCCTGTGACGATAAGAGGACGGCCCGACCGAGGACGCAAGTTCATGCACTTCTCCGCCACCACCGCTAGGCAGAACGATAACCAGTAAGTCTCTAGGTCTTTCACAGTTCTCATTGTTCGGAACCAACACGCAAGGGCTGACGGCCGCCGTCCGAAGTGTGTTCGTCAGCGCAATAGTAACCATTACCACACCAACACTCGTAAAGCCAATAAAGATTACTCGAAGTCACAGACATTTACAACATCAACTACAATTTTAATTTTTCAAATCGAATACATTTGGCCCGTCCTTTAATGAATACAAATCGTCGACGATTTAAAAAAAGTTAAAAATCAGGCCTGGACAGAATTCCTAGTTCAATAGGTGGAAACAACTGAAAAACAATGCTAGAGCTGGACCAGTCTTTCAAACCAGGTGTGCACATTTAGCGGTTCACGATTTAACGAATTTAACGAATTAACGACATTCTTCGTTAAAATCTGTTTTAACGATTTAACGAAAATTTTCAGAAATGTAGTGGAATTTTTAACGAGCTTTTTTGTCCGTAAGTTTATCACTTTCCCTTTTAGTCATCCCTAACACTGCTGACCTCATCCCCTCAAGATTAGCAGTGCTCCTAAAAAATTTGAAATCGGCCAGAATTATGCAGAAACGGCACAGCCGTAAATGGCGACAGGATATCACGACTCAATGCCCCTCTGTTTGAGCTTCACCTAGGGGCTTGGCGGACGTCAGGCACAGCGCGCGAATTCGTCCTGTCTTGCGCCCAGTGTTACTCATTTTTCATTTAGAAGTTAGGAAAGTTGAGGAGGAGCCGGAAGACTTCTTAACCGAGCCGCCAAGCACGTCAACTCTAAGGTGCTGATCTGACCCGTCGAAAGACCTTCCTAACCAAATTTGACGCCGCTTATTGCAAAATGCTTTTGCTCGCCACATGGAGTCGAGATGGAGAGGACGTTTTCTCAGGACGTATTTTAAATAATCTGCAAAAAACGCTAACAACAGAAAATTTTGGAAAGCTACTCTTCCTGAACATTGACATTCCATTGATGGACTTTTAATGGCATTTTTATTAGTTCTCTCTGTACTTCACATAGAGATTGCACATGCTCGTAATAGTGACATAAAATGATTTCTCACGAAACAAGGAAAAGGAGGGAACTCCGGGGTTTGCTTAATCTTACATTTTAAGGCGCGTTGCTGGTGCAATATACGTAAGCACCAGCCTACGAAGTACCGTTCTCTTGACTGATAATTCCGTACCTGTTCGTCCAGGCTCTGAACATAATTTGTTCCTGAAAGCTGGTTAATTTTGCTGTCCACTTTTGGTTGGTAGTGAATTGCTTATGTTATACAGTAGTAGGTTACGCTGCGCTTGTTGAATTTTAGTTGTTGACCATCTGAAGTTAGAACATAAAACTTTTTCCTGTTTTTTTTCATTCGAAATATTAGTTCACAGCTAATTGTATTTGTTAACGAAATTTAACCATTTACCAAAAATTTAACGAAAATTTTTCGTTATGTGGAATTATGTATCGCCGAGAACTTTGTGTGCACCCCTGATTCGAACACAACAAGAATCGGAGAGAGTTCTGGGCTAGCTAGGACTGCGATCTTTTCGTGGCAACTTCGTACATTTTGCACCAGTTTTGACTGTAAGGAAGAATGCAGTGGGTTGTCGAAGTAGCAGTTCAGACAGCTCTTTCGTTATGTCAATTACGCACTCAAGGACTCTTAAAAGACCACGTAGTTCCGTTTCACGTTCCGTCTCTTCAAAACGATTGGTCGATGCCCGTCCTTCCCTTTTAATTCGTCTACTTAACAGAAAGAATGAAGGGAATTCTACATCTTTATTTGAGAGTTGGCACTGATCGGTCATGCCGCTCCGCTATGTACTGCAGTATTCACCTATCTTCGGTATCGCTTTGTCAAACTGTATAAAGAGTGCACCTTCATTGTTGTATGTATTCCCTTTATTTAAGGGAACCCAAAAAATAGGTCTCGCTCATTGCTTTCCGGGGCAGCCGTTCTTCAGTATCATGTAAACATTGGTTCCTTTAGGCCGTCCTTTAGTAGTTGACAATAGTATCGACTTCCAACACTGCACTGGCAGTTCTGCGCTGCTGTATAGCCACATTTCCTTCCTTGCTGAAAGCGTAATTGAACTTTGTCCCAAACGGAATGTCGCATACATTGTGGCCTTCTTTTCACAGTAATTCGGATCGGTTGTGAGCTCATTTGAGGTTAGTTTTTCGCGGCGTTTCGTCTTCTACATCTCCTGTTTTCCCCACTTCACTCCTTCATCTCTTTATAAAATTATAGCCTTTAGAGTACAATGAACCAGAAAATGATTGTGCATGCGTACCTGCTTTACGATTCAAATTGTATAAATCCGCCGCGGAATCGCACCGTTCGTTGGTAGCTGCATTTGGCGAAGATGTCGTTTTGAAAAGACAACGCGAGCGGTGGTTTCAACGTTTTGCCGCGACGAAAGTCTTGAAGGCGACGAGCACGGAAGACAGGCGCCTATCATGGATTGCGACCTTTCACAGACTGCCGTTGAATCTGATCCGAAAAGAGCGACTTGGGAGCTTGTAGGAGCTTGTCTGCTCCAGATACTACTCCAAATCCTGCTGTAAATTTGAATACTGTTCGAGTTGACACGTCCTCTACCAACTTGCTGCATGATAATGCGAGGCCTCATGACGCAAAATTCGTTCATAAAAAATCGAGAAACTTGGTTGGACCGTTCTGCACCGTCCGTTGTACAGCTCTCACATCGCCCCATTTGACTACTACGCACTCCGCTCGATGTAGCACGCCTTGGATGGGAAGATGTTCACTGACTACGACGAAATCCGGATTTGGCTGACCAACTTCCTCGACTCGTGGCCAGCTCACTTCTTTGAAGACGGTATCCAGTCTTTGCATGTACGTTTGACAAAGGTTGTTGATAATTGTGGAGGATATATAACCGAATTAAGTCTGGTTTTAATTGCTTTGTATGAATTTAGCCTCTCGATCTGAAGCGACATTCCGTGTGGGACACCCTACTAGATGCACATGAACACATCTTGAATTACTGGTGTAAGATTGCCTTTTCTGTGGGAAAAAACGCCGGACATGGCAGAGAAATCCGACCGCTCTTATCCTCAGAAGGCATGAATTTCCCGGAAACATTGAAGGACTCATGGTGTGGGTAGATTGGGTAATCACTCCACACAAAATCGAAGCAGCTGCCGATGTACTACCATCTAACACTTTATAATTGACTTAGCTCCCGCCCCTGTAGATGATGGGGCGTATCCCACTCAGGTTAGGAAGAAAAAAAAAACGGTTTTCCATTGCCGATCATATGGGAACCTGGCTGCGAGGGGTAGGACGACGGTGTCTCCTCTTCTGACTCCAGACGGTTGTGGTGCCACGAAGGGGGCACCACAACCGTCTAGAGTCAGACACGCGCAATCTCATAGAACCCCTTGCGACGCCTCCGCGTACCTCGCGCGGGCGACGTCTGCCGTTCAACATGGGATATTGTTGCGGCAGAGGAAGCGCGGCCTCCTCCTGCTTGACACAACGGCGTCTGCGCGCGTTTCTGAGCGCCTGGATCTAGAAGACGGGTTCCCTTCGTGGCACCACAACCGTCTGGAGTCAGAAGAGGAGACACCGTCGTCCTACCCCTCCCTCGTAGCATGAGATGCTGCTGCAGCAGAGGAAGCGCGGCCTCCTCCTGCTTGACACAACGGCGTCTGCGCGCGTTTCTGAGCGCCTGGATCTAGAAGACGGGTTCCCTTCGTGGCACCACAACCGTCTGGAGTCAGAAGAGGAGACATCGTCGTCCTACCCCTCCCTCGTAGCATGAGATGCTGCTGCAGCAGAGGAAGCGCGGCCTCCTCCTACTTGACACAACGGCGTCTGCGCGCGTTTCTGAGCGCCTGGATCTAGAAGACGGGTTCCCTTCGTGGCACCACAACCGTCTGGAGTCAGAAGAGGAGACACCGTCGTCCTACCCCTCCCTCGTAGCATGAGATGCTGCTGCAGCAGAGGAAGCGCGGCCTCCTCCTGCTTGACACAACGGCGTCCTACTACGAGGGATCGCATTCAGAATTGAGCATGAGATGCTGCTGCGGCAGAGGAAGCGCGGCCTCCTCCTGCTTGACACAACGGCGTCCTACTACGAGGGATCGCATTCAGAATTGAGCATGAGATGCTGCTGCAGCAGAGGAAGCGCGGCCTCCTCCTACTTGACACAACGGCGTCTGCGCGCGTTTCTGAGTCCCTGAATCCAGAAGACGGGTTCCCTTCGTGGCACCACAACCATCTGGAGTCAGAAGAGGAGACACCGTCGTCCTACCCCTCCCTCGTAGCATGAGATGCTGCTGCAGCAGAGGAAGCGCGGCCTCCTCCTGCTTGACACAACGGCGTCTGAGCGCGTTTCTGAGTCCCTGAATCCAGAAGACGGGTTCCCTTCGTGGCACCACAACCATCTGGAGTCAGAAGAGGAGACACCGTCGTCCTACCCCTCCTTCGTAGCATGAGATGCTGCTGCAGCAGAGGAAGCGCGGCCTCCTCCTGCTTGACACAACGGCGTCTGCGCGCGTTTCTGAGTCCCTGAATCCAGAAGACGGGTTCCCTTCGTCGCACCACCACCGTCTGGAGTCAGAAGATCGAAAAGAAAGGAAGCAGAGGTCACATCGTCGTCGTACGATGACCGGCAGCAGCAGAACTCAGCATTATCCCACGTTGAACGGGAAACTGCCCGCGCCAGGTACGCCTCTGCGTATATCTCCCCAGTCCAGTATTTTTTCGTGGTCAACTGTAGTTCGACAGAAGTCCCATCTAAAAATTTGGTTAACACCAGGACTCAAGTCGATACCAGACGTAGTATTCACCGAGATGCTTCAGTAAATGTTGTCTTTTTGTTGTTCTGTTACCAAAATTGTTTTGAAGATCACACGTACTTTTTGTGTAAAAGTATTTTCTGAGAACAAGGCTTAAACCTATAACCCCGCGAAGCGGGCAAGTGCGAGACACGTCGTTAGGCGTGTCGTAGCACTTGTTTACTTATGGTTGGTTTTAGGAGTGACACTCTCACATGGTTCAGCGTCTCATCGTGGCGTGAAAGTGGCAGTGGGCGTCGGATTGCGATGTAGAGCGGAGGTTTTCAATATTCTGCAGGGCCACTCAAGATTAGAAGGAGTACGACTATTCTTCGTACGCTTAGCGAGGTCTGAATCATAGTACGCCCCGAAGTCAACAAAGGGGCGATACGAACTCCGCACGGGTGACAAGGGAAATCTCAGGTTTGGCTCCCGGTTCTGGCACCACATGCCCTGAAATATGTGCAAAAAGGCCAACGGATTCAGCGTTAGACCCACATTGAGAGGTGGGCTGATGGAGAAACCCATCATAAGTTTACTTGTTTTTCTCTTTGTATTGCTTTGATCGCCTACGCCAGACTATGGTCTATGACTCGAAGTAAATAAATAAACAAGCCATGATCAGGAGTCGCAGCAGAATCTGTGTAAGGGCCATAACGTAACCCGAAGGTGGCGCGCAGAACTCTTTCCCGAATTCAGCGGTAGGTATTCGAGTGCTATCAAGGACCGAACGACCTATGGCAAAGAGGCTTGTTTGACTGGGCACCCTGAATGTGGGAGCGCTGAAAATCCAGGGAATTGGCTGACCTGATGAAGCGAAGAGGGATAGAAGTCCTGTGTTTGCAGGAAACACGATGGAAAGGGACGAAGGTCAGGGGGATGAGGGAGGGAGTCATGCTGTTTTACAAAGGAGAGGATAACGAAAGAAAAGAGTCGAGATAGCTATCGCGGGGTCACTTAAGCAATCGGTAGCTGCTCTCCCAACGATAAATGACGGCTTCATGCCATTGCGACTGGACTCGAAAGATGGTTACTGGACAATCATGTCCGTTCACGCTACGCAGATCGAATGCTCTGACCACGACAGGGATGACTTCTACCTCGCGATAGAGGAGGCCCTAAGGTCTGTTCCTGAAGGCGACTCTCTATTCATGCAGGAGACATGAAGGGGCACGTGTGGTGTGGCAAGAGTTGTGGGAAGGGTTCATGGAGGTTAAGGGATCGACTTGATAAACCCAGATGGAGAAAGAATGCTCGGTCTACCCACAGCCTATCGCCCACAGCCTGGCTTCCTGTAACACCTCCTTCGCGAAAACGGAGAGGTAGAAGGCAACCCATACTAGCGGAGTAAGGACGGAAGTCGACCACATCCTAGTGCATTGAAACCGTAAGGAGTGTGAAGGTCCTTCCAGGAGATATGTAGCATTACAGCATAGGCCCGTGGTAGCCTACCTCAGTATACCTTTACCCAGCAAATGCAGTAGGAAAGAACCTAGAATCCCATGGTGGAATATGCGGGGAACAGACCGCAACGAGCTACGAAGGACAGCACTCGAAGCAGGTCTTCCTAATCCGACTGCTTCCTTGAACGAGATCAGGAGGAGGGTGACCCAAATGATCATGCGACGTGCAAAGGAAACCATCAGTGAACCAAAGGAGGAACCAGAGGCGATAATGCAGCACTGTTCTGGAATCAAAGGGTGCAGGTGGCTTACAAGCCTACAGAAGAAAGGAGGCCTACAAGTTGTGGTTGAAGATGAGGGTAACTAAACAACTTACAGCCTACAGCGCGCTGAAGAGGCTGGCAAAGTTAGCTGTAGCAAAGGCCAAGGACGCGAACACCGATACCCTGTACAAGAAGCTGGATGTGTCACAGCGAGAGAAGTGCACCCACTAGCCATCGCACGGCACACAATTCGCCGCGATATTCGAGTAGTCAAGACTAGGAAGTGTGCTGACGGTAAGGTACTATGGAAGACAGTCGAAGTCAGAAGGAGATGAGAAGAGTACTTCAAGGAGCTCCTAAATGAAGAAATCCCTCGTACTTTAAGGGAGGAACTCCGAGAGAGGAAAGCTCTCGCTGCGAAGTTCAAGAAGAACAACTGGGAGAAAAGTCCACCCCATATTGGTTGCAGGAAAAGATTCGCCAAGCCGTAGGGAAAGACGAAGCTAGCTAGGCATGATGGGATGCCAATAGAGGCCTGAAAGGTGTTTCCGGACCGTGGAGTCAATTGGCTAACACTTTTCGTTGACAGAGTCACAATAGAGGGTAAGCTGCCGGATGACTGGAAGAACAGCACCATAGACCCCATCTTTATGCAGAAGTGGGCGCGTCTGAGTGCTCTCACTACCGAGGGATCAAACTGATCATGCACATGATGGAGGTCTATGAACGATTGGTCGACTCAATGCCAAGGGAGATGATCGCCATCTCCCAGGGGCAATGGGGCTTCATGCCCGAGAAGTGCTCAACAGATGCCATCTTTATTGCTCATTAGGTGATGGAGAAATCGAGAGAAGCGAAAGCCCTGCTGTCATTCCTGGATCTGGAGAAGGCATATAACAGGCTATCCCAAGCCGATCTCTGAAAGCCTTCTAGGGAGGGGCGCGTTAGAACGTCTAATCGCGTTCATAAAAGACATGTACGAAGGCTCCAAAGCGGCGTCATGAACTCTGCACGGGATGATAAGGAAGATGGATATCACAGTTGGGGTACATCAAGGGTTGGCTTTGAGTCCGTCCCTTTCGTGCTGACGCTTGACTGTATAGTGAATCACCTTAAGCAAAGCCCTCTCAGGACAAAACTCTACGCGAACGGTGTCACCCTAGTAGCCGGAGCTGGAGTAGAAAGTGCAGTTGTGACAGGGAACCCTCCAGACAGCGGCCTGTGGCTGAACGTAAAGAAGGCGAGGCTTATCAGCTCTGAGAAATGTAGTAGACCAATGGCTCAAATGGAGAGAATTCACAGGAATCCTCTGCGACCGTACGTGCTCAACGACGCTCAAAGGCAAGCTATATAGGACAGTACTGAGACCTGCCCTCCTCTACGACGGTGAGTACTCGGTGGATAAGACACAGAATCGGCAACTTCACGCTAGGGAAACGAGGATGCTCAGGTGGCCATGTGGATGGCCTCGTCAGGACAGGGTGCGAAATGAGGATATTAGGGCAGTTATGGAGACAGCCCTTATACAGCTGAAGATAAGGCAGCAGCGCCTGAGACGCTAGGGACTCATCCTCGGAAAGCCAGAGGATCACCACATAAGGTTGGCCCTATTTTCGAGGCACCCAAAACGATGCGAGAGGAGCCGAAGCAAAGGGTGGAAGGACGTCCTCAAAAGAGATCTCGCCGAAGCCGGCGCCAGGCAGACGCGCTTGCTAGGATGAGGCGGCGACGGACCATGAGAACAGCGGCATTGCGACTGCGCAGGAATAAACGCTCACGAGAAGAAGAAGAGCTCTAAGAGTTACACATACATACCTCTAGAGCAATACCATAGCCATTCCGCGAATTCCCTATTTTTGTATTATTCTTGCCATGCAGTCTTGTTCGTTAAGTAAAGTCTTTCATATTTTCCACATCGCCTTGTGGGACCTATGCGGATTATGTTGGGAGCGCTCTCTCATAGGCGAGGATTGCGGCTCAAGGTAGGACAGCATATTGTGCTCCAGCTCTAGGAAACTGTTGGAGTATGGGGTGACTCAATGGACACCGAATATGAAACCATAATGAGAAAAATGAGGAAGAAACTCCTCATCACAACAGCGCACACCTAACGCGCATTGCGCCGCCTTGTTTAGCTTGCTTCTCACTCGACACTTCTGATTTCCCTAATTGGGAATCGATGCAATCTCCTTTTATCCCTCAAAACGTTACAGAGCTCTCCACTACACCCTCTCTAAATACTCAACATGATGACTTATCACCACGGCAATGAAACATTGACATGGCATCCACATACACGAGTAAACGATAACAGTTAGCGAGTCAGTGACTTTTCTGATGACTAGTGACGAAGCACTCGAACTTTGAATGGTGAAGCACTGACGACGAATGAGAACTAGAGAAGGAAAGGCGATGTAGACAGAAAATACAACAAAAGAAGTCCTTAGAACTGGAGAGGTGGGAATCCCTCATCTTGACATAAAATGTAGAAGAATCCTTGTTATAACGAAGTTCAAATGAAAAATAAATAAAAAACGAATGAGGCACGTATTGAACCGCGATGGGG
Organism: Heligmosomoides polygyrus polygyrus; assembly: GCA_947396885.1. Classification (NCBI taxonomy): domain Eukaryota; kingdom Metazoa; phylum Nematoda; class Chromadorea; order Rhabditida; family Heligmosomidae; genus Heligmosomoides; species Heligmosomoides polygyrus. The sequence goes on along the minus strand of OX377201.1, from coordinate 70,248,473 downwards.
CCCGAAAAATGCGACACAAACCACTGTATGTCTTTCACTAAGGGAACCCAATCAATCTCATCCTAGGGACATGGAGTGTTTCGCCTCAATATCGCCACTCCCAGGTTTGACCGAGAACGTCGCAGGCCAACACTCAGCGCCGTAGATCGCTACTGGCCGGACGACTGCTCTGTAGATTTTCGATTTAAAGCGCTCTGGTATCTTCTTGTCGCAGAGCACGCCAGTCAACGAGCGCCACTTGGACCAAGCTGCACTCACCCGTGAATTCACATCGACCATCAGTTTGCCGTCAGACGCGACAGCCGATCCCAGGTACTTGAAGAACGCAGTGCGTGGAAGCTCGATGCCGTTAACCTTGATGGAGCTGGACTCAGTAACGTCCGTCGTTAGATATTCGGTCTTCTTCACGTTCAATCTGAGTCCAAACCGCTTCAAGCTATCACACTAAGCTTGCACCTCTCACTCGAGTTCACCTTTGTCTTCGCTAACGAGCATTACGTTATCAGCATAAAGCAGTGCCCAGGGGACTGGCCTCTGAAGATCTCGTGTAATGGAATCCATCACGACAACAAAAAGGAGTGAGGAAAGCGCAGAACCCTGGTGCACCCCGACAGAGATGGGGAACTCCATCGAGGTTCCGGCTGCAGCTTGAACTCGACTCTTTGGACTATAGTAGAGAATTCGCACCCACTCTATGAGCTCTTCAGGAACTCCATGATGTCGCAAGGCGTACCATATCATTTCACGCGGTACGCGGTCACAGGCCTTCTCCAAGCACTGGTTTCTGTTTCTCACGGGGCTTCTCTATCAGGAGGCGGCGGCGTGAATGGCATCAACAGTGCCACAGCCGGCCACGAAGCCGCACTGATTACTGGAAAGCTGAACGATGTCACGAATTCGTCCGTCGACAATTCGCTCAAAGATCTTCATGCTGTGCGAAAGCAAACGAATCGGACGATAATTGGAGCAGTCTTCAAGACTGCCCTTCTTCTTCTAAATCGGGATCTTCGTACTTTGGCTCCAACAGTCAGGTACTTTCTTCTCTGCCACAACCTGATTAAAGAACTTCGCCAACCACTCAGCCAGGTGCCAAAACCTTGACTTCCACAGGTCAGCCGCCACGTCGTCGGGCCCAGTCGCTTTGCCTGGCCTCATCTTCTTCAAAGCCGCTTCAGTCTCCTCCACTGTGATCTCTTCTGAACGGGGCCGTGGGTTGGAGCCGTAGAAGGGATGGTTGGATGAGGAAACTCTACAGTAGAGATTTCCTCAAAGTAGTCGCGCCATCGCTTCAATGCTTTCTTGCGGTCCATAAGAGGACGGCCATTCTCATCATTGATGCCGAAAAACTTTTCAATGTCCTCGGTCTGCCGATGGCGAGACTTTCGATACAGATACCGCTCACCATCGCGCGACTCGAGCTTCTCTTTGACATCTCCATAATGAGTGGCTATTGCAACAGCCACGGCTTTCTTTGCAGCCTTTTTGGCTTCTTGGTACTTCCGCCAGTTATCGGCGGTTTTTTCGCCGAGAAACACGTGATGGAGCGACTTCTTCTCTCGCACATTTGCTTTCACGTCATCTATCCACAGCCATGCCTGCTTGTCGACCCAGGCTTCGTAATGCCGAGTTCCGACTGTTCAGCTTGACGAACCGCGTCAGTCGTCTTCTTCCAAGTTTCGTCGACAGTCGTGACTGTCGGTAACCGCACACGAGAAATCACAGCTGCTTCCTTCTTTTTCATTCGCCACCACTTGATTCTTGCAGCACCGCACTCGACCTGCTTCAGCCTCGGAGGGGCGATCTTCAGAGTGCAGGTCAGCGGTCGGTGCTGTGGGGCGACCGTCTCATACGGCACGATTTCGCGTCTGTGACAAGACTCCGGTCGCGATCTCTCACAAGGACAAAGTCTATCTTAGTCTTGGTACTCCCACTGTAGTATGAGACAAGATGAGAGTCGCATTTTCGGAAGACGGTGTGGTACTTGTGAAGCAAAGGGCCCGTGGTGCCGTGGGGTTGCCGCGTTAACATGTTTCCAGGCAGCCCCACGGCACCAGGGGCCCTTTTCTTCATAAGTACCGATGGTGTTCACAATGGTGAGGCTATGCAATTCCGTATAACCAAGAATACGCTCACCATCGGCGTATCCGAAACCTCCATGACAGCTGTATCCGTCCTTCGTAGCACCTACGTGCCCATTAAGGTCACCAGCATCTATTATGGCATCTTTCGACGGTACCTCTGCCGTATTCTCATCAAGCAGGCTCCAAAACTCATCCTTGGCTTGCTCTGAGCAGCCGGCCTGCAGAGCATACACAGAGAAGAAGTGATAGGGTCGCTCCCTAGCGGCGACAACGATCTTCATCAATCGATCGTCAAAACGTTCGACGCTTACAATCGAGTCACGAAATCGTTCGGAGACGATTATTCCGACACCACTGGTGGTCCTGGGACTTCCACATAGAACGGCCTTGAAACCACGTCCTATGTCCCTTGACTTGCGGTAGGACCACCTCGTCTTCCTGCATCGCACAAAAATCAATTCTTCTACGCTCCAGTGCTTCAACCAACTCGCACGAGCGGCCCGTCAACGTACCCACATTCAGCGTTGTCACGCGGGTCTTGCTTACGTTACGGGACTTTCGGACTAGCTCAGTTGCCCCCGATGCCGTACTCGCATCAGGGACCCTCGCATACTTCTCACACTCGCCGGGCTCTGCGATTGCGCGTCGGCTTCCACGGACGCCGTAGCACTATCTCGAAGCACTTGAGCTGTCATGCACCGTGCGATCTGACACGGGTGTTCGTAGGCCGCCCTGTCACAACGGCCTGTCACCTGCAATCTAATGTCCGTGTTCGGCTTAGCTCGCAAAGCGGGCAGTTTCCAGTGGCCCCACGTGGAGGAATGGACATCCACGTTCTGCGTAGAAAGGAAGACAGCGTTCGCAAAATAGGCCTTAACTTCGACGTAACAGGAAAGCGGCCTAGAGGGCGCCCGAAGCAGCGATGGGCTGATACGTTACATTTGGACTTGAAAGTAGCTGGTGTCCACCCTGATCTAGCGCTGGATCGGGAAAGGTGGCGTCATGACACCAGAATAGCGGACCCCGCCACGAAGCGTGACAAACGCTGAAGAAGAAGAATAACGCCACTCCCAAGTGTGGCCGAGAACTCCAGTTACTGCCTCATGATATGAGGGCTAATTCAGTGAACGCACAGGTGTAATGAACAACACGCTATAAAGCGCTATGGGCGAGTGGAGTGCGGTGTGACTATATGGCAGCTCCGACTACCTTTTTTCGTGAAGAAGTTCACAACAATCTTTTGTCGCTTCCTCTCCCTCACTCAGGCTAACAGATTCAACAACAGCAGGAGAAGCGATCTGCTGATTGATTCAGTACCGAAATCTCCACGAAATTTTTACATCGACAAGGTGAAGCGTGAAGAAGCGAAGGATTGGGAGTAGCCTCGAAGCCGACCACCATAAATCACATGTGAAGACAGCCTGGCAAAGTTTACGAGGCAAGGTCAAAATAATAGAAGTGATGATGCCACGAATTTATAGCGGACAATGGCCCGGCTAGTTTTGCTTCAGGCAAATAACGATGTAAAAACATAGCTGTACAAATGCAATAATATTTACTCAACTGCTGATTTCACACCGACACCGAAGGTGCCAAAATAGATCGTCGGATATGGCTCATCGACCGATGACAAGAGTACTCCTGATGTCATCTCTCGTCTTGTCGTTGGTCACTAGCGCTCTTGCGGAGAACCGTCGTCACACCGGCTACCAAGCCGAACTCCCAGCACTTAGAAGGGAGGCGTATGTCATTTGAAGGGCCTTCGAATAGAACTAGATGTGTGAAAATTATTGCAGCCATGAGCAAGATAAGCAAGAGTAGAAGGTTGTCAAAGTTCAGGTCGTTCGGTTACAATTTACGGGGTGCTGCCGCTGTAAGCACTAATGGCTTTAGATGGAGGAGGTGAGCTTGCAGCTGCACGGTGGGAGGTTCGACTCCTCGCTGTGCAATCCTTTCCACATCTCTAATGCTGACCTGGTTAGATGTTGTTATGTTTGCCTTCAGTTTTTCAATATTAATATAACTTTCTTTGAAATCCTAATTTGCCTATACAATAAGTGAACACACTGAATTTTGACGTTTGTATTTTTTTACAACTTTAGGGAAAATGATGGACTAAAGATTGTTTTTAAGAACAGGAAGGCAGCTATTTTTTAGTGCCGAAAAACAGATATTCAGGGCCGGTTTTATCCTTCAGTGATGCAACTGCTCTTCATTTTTACAGGAGAAGCCTATCTGTTTCGAAGCTCCCTTTGATTAGCAATTGGAAGCACATACATTTTCTAACAGCTCGTTTTTTAATAGTTTTTTAATAGTCATGTTGATCAATTTCAACAGGCCAACCACTATGTGGATTACGTCATGAACTTTCGACCGTGTAGAACATGGGGTCGGCTGGAACAGTTAAAGAGATTCACCAGTCCCCCAAGATTATTGTAGAGAAATAAAGAACCTAAGTATAGCAGGAAATCATCAGAAAATCTGGAAGCGCAATCAAAACGAGGGCGATGGTGGGAGGTAAAAATCGACTAATCAGGCGAGCGCGAAAGGAAAGACGCGCCGGAACATGGCGGGAGAGCCCTGGTTTCCTTCATTGGTTTGACAGTGAGTCAGTAGTGCTTTTAGTTGCGGTCGAGCGCAGGGTCCCGTCGGCACGACATTCGGTGTTGCCAACTCCCCGTCCTTGGCTCAGCTGTGGAAAACTCGTCCGCCAGCTTGTATATTGTCTCTGATTGTATTCAATCAGTGTTCTTTTACGGTGTAGTGATCACATAGTATACTTTGTATGCTTCTCGGAGAAAATTCTTTTATCACGGCGTTTTACTTTGACGTCTTCGCCCAGTTCAGAAGCCGAGGGTTCATTCCCTATCTGAAATGTCTCTACATCACAATATTTTGTTGTTTTTCTGCTCCAGTAGAGGCTGCATCCGCATTTTCGTATCTTCATCTTTGTAGGAGTCAAGCAGAAAATTTTCGAGAGGTCTGCTGCCAAAGTGCGAGTTTCAGAGTACAAGGCAAAGCCAGACGAGGGACGTCGATGGAGCTGCAGATCCGGAGTAGAGTTTTTATGAGGCAACAATAACACCGTAGTGACAGAAATGAAATAAGTCACACCCTAACTTTTAGAGATTTTACACTTACTCCAGAAACGGGCTTCATTTCTTAGTGTCGACATTTGCGTTCTTTGAAGTCGGTTGCCAAGGGCGGTGAGCCTGTTTGCTTCTCACGTTTTTTTTTTTAATTTCCAAAAGCAATGAAGAGATGTTTACATTACACGCATCTAACAAGGAAAGGTTTCCAACTCAAGGTGAGCTTTTGCGATGCTATCTTAACAGGATATAGGGCCCTGTGAGCGGATTCCAAAACCACAGTTAGTTTTTGCTGAACGCTTTTTTAAAAATCCGAAAATGAGGTCTGAAGGCGTGCGCACAACTATTATCAACCCCTACGACACCCAATGAGATGTGGCTCGGCTTCGCATCTCGTTGGGGCGCCGCCCCATAGGAGCACACCGGCGGGGTTTTCAGTTCGAGACCGCTTGGTGCCGATACTTTTGCACATATTAGTTTGCTGTTATTACGCTTTTTTATGATCACAGCAGTTAATTTCAGACCACCAATGCTTAAAACAAATCAAGGTTGACTATTCGCGCCTTCACCTACGCTTTATGTGCTAGTTTTTCAATAATGCCTATCTGTACCACCACCATATCACACCATGTCACCAATGATACCGTAAATACACACAAATACGCGCACCTTCCGGTTGAATACTATGAACAGGGGCCATATCGGTGCATAAAGCCCCCCCCCCCCTCCAGACTTCTGCGGCGTTGCCGCTGCCCTATGCTTCATCATAGGGCAGGAACGCAGAGCTCGCCGCCGCCCGCCGCTGGCCGCAGAAGTCTGCGGGGGCCTTAAGTGTGCTAAAAATGTCGTTCTCACCTCAACGGCCAACAACTTTCCACTTTCACACCGGATATCACTTCTCCGACTTGCGATTGCGGATGCCATAAAAGGACTCCTGGACGTCATATATGAAGATGTCACCTGTCAGAAAGTAGATGTGGTTCAGATTGAGGAGTACAATGAAAATGAGACCTTTCTAGACGTATCACCCTGTTGGTTTCATAGGTGCGTTCAGGGTCAAGCGCGAGGTGCGATTCATGAAGAAAATTTACTACCCCCCCCCCCCCCCTTCCGAAGCGAGATTGTACGACCTCCCTTGTCTCCATCTCTGGTTTATTTCTTATCTTCATCATTTTTTCAATGTTTTATGTGATTTTTGTACCCATTAACAGGTTCTTCTTTCCAGGTGTGGCTTACTGTAGAGACTCGGGCGCAGCGTCGTCCACTGAGGAAGACATGTTAGTATTGACTGCTTAAATGATTTGATTGATTAAAGCACAGAATTGAATAAAGCTTTTAATTCTGATTATTGTGTGGTAAAAAATAAAGATTTTCTGTCGACAAATTTCGACTGGATGAGAGGTGTTGAATTTTTTCAATTTTATTTAGGATGTTATGAAAACGACGGCATTCTACCTGGAGGAGCGACATCTACGTCCAAAATTGTATTGTTTAAAATTGCAAGTATTACTTACTAATGGTGACTTAAGTGCTTTCCTTACGAGAATTTTTGAAGGGCTCTTCGAATCACTGACGGAGTCGCAGCCCAAAGATGGACTTCTCGCGAAAAAAAAATTCTACCTTCTGAAAGAAAGTACATCAGAGACTGAAATCGTACCATATAAAATTCTAAGCCGTGATTATTGTACAATAAAAGAAAACCAACCTTCTCAGGGATCTTCGATATGATTAGGGCAAACCGTATTCAAAATTTTTGTTTTTCATGGAAAATTAATTATTTTCTTCCTAAAACAGACTACCTATGCAGTTGAAATTCTGGCGCAGAAAGTTTCCAGCCTTGACCAAAGCTAAGTGGAAAAATCATGGTTTTCTGAATCGAACAAGTTGGATCGACCTCTGGTCAATACTGCACCGACGTCACTGGACCGACAAAATTGAACGTTCACAAAAATGATCATAACTCGGTAATTTTTTTTTCAAAATTTGAAAAAGCCAAAACCTTTTTGAAAAATAGAAGAATAGAACTTTTTTATCGTATAAAAACAGCCATCAAAAAAGAGGTCTTCATGCGGGCGCTTAGCGTTTGACTTTTGACGGAAAAAAATGAAAGGTTTTGAATAATTAATCGTAACTCGGTTAGTTTTTTGAAATTGAAAAAAACCAAGAGCTTTTTAAAAACTAGAGGAAATGCGCTTTCTAATCATATATGAACCAGTTTTGAAAAAGGGAATCTTCATGCGCGGAGGGGGGTGCGATTTTTGGCCGATTTTTGCAGAAATACCTGCCAAAAATTGCACCCCTCCCCCGCTGCGCATGAAGATTCCCTTTTTCAAAACTGATTCATATATGATAAGAAAGTGAATTTCCTCTAGTTTTCAAAAAGTTTTCGGCTTTTTTCAATTTCAAAAAATAACCGAGTTAGGATTTTTATACAAAATTACCTCAATTTTTCACTCAAAAATCGAAGGCTCCCGGCCCGTATGAAGACCTCTCTTATGAAAATGGTTTCTACATGATTAGAAAGCAATTTTTTTCTAGTTTCTAGAAATTCATTGGCTTTTTCAATTTTTGCAAAACTTACCGACTTATATTCATCTTTGTAAACGTCGAATTTCGTCGCTTCTATGACGTCGGTGCCATATCGACCAGTGGTCGATCCAATCTGTTCGTTTCAGAAAACCATCATTTTCACACTGTGCACTGAACAAGACTTGAAACTTCCTGTGGCAAGATTTCAACTGTGTGGGTGACCTGCTTCAGGTAAAAATTATTTAATTTTTCTTGAAAAACGAAAAATTTAAATACGATCCGCCCTAATCATATCGGAGATCGCTGCTAAGAAGCTTAGCTTTTTATTGTATAATACTCATGACCTAGATTCCATTAAGCATAATTTCACTCTCGCATGTTCTTTCCTTCAGAAGATAGAACAATTTTTCCGCGGGAACACCTTCTACAGTGGCGATCGATGATATCGGAGAACGCAAAAGCTCTACGTATTTCGGAGTGACCTGCTCATATACATATCCTATCATATCTATCCTAAGGCTTTATTGTTTACTATATATGTATATTATATAAAGGTTTTGGATTTGTTCAGGCTGTGTTTCTTTCCGCACGTCGTCTCTTTCAAGTAGAAAAATGCTGTTGCTCAAAATGCAGATTGCAGCCACCTCTGCTGAAAGTGCAAGGACAGCGGGGCTGCAGCCTCCTCTGCTGAAAGTGCAAAGACAATGGGGCTGCAGCCACCTCTGCTGAAAGTGCAAAGACAGCGGGGCTGCAGCCTCCTCTGCTGAAAGTGCAAAGACAGCGGGGCTGCAGCCACTTCTGCTGAAAGTGCAAAGACAGCAGGGCTGCAGTCTCCTCTGCTGAAAGTTCAAAATTGTTGATTGCCTGATTGCCGGCTGTATAAAAGCAGCAGCGAGGTATGTGGCAATTCTTCGCGGACTACTTTCTAAAGTTGTGTTTCTTGCTGGTGCGTCGTCTTTTTCGAGTAGAAACTTTCAGTAGATAGTAGAGTTTTCAATTTCATCACCGTTCATCTATTGATTACAAATGCAGTCCGACTGCTTACATATTGGGTTGTTCGATAATTAACGTCGTTTTTTCATATTTTTCGAAGTGAATTTGTTTATATTAACAAAAAACATTACTCAATGACATATTGACCATTTTGTTGGATGACCGTTTGCCGCCTTTCGGTTCGGGGGAAGATGGAAAATTCCTTTTGTTAAAAATGAGTTGCACCAGTTCTTCGCTTCAGAAGCGAAGAAGAACGGCTGAATTCGATACGCCAGGCTTCTCTGCCATCTCTCGAGTTGTCATACGCCGGTTAGTTTCTATTAGCGCCTTTATTTCGTCGTCATTTCTAGTGATTGTGCCATCAGTACGTGGTGCGTCTCGCACATTAAAATTTCCAGATCGAAAGCGAGAAAACCAACGCTGGCACGACGTTCAGTAAGGCAGTCCTCACCTTAGAGAGAGCAGCAAGTGGCAATGTGTCCTTCACTTCTTGAATCACTACTGCTTGCGTTCATTCCTCTCTCGCTTGCTAGCGAATGTCATCCGATGATCAACGAAATCTCTACGCTATGTTTAACAACTTCAGCGAAATCACAGTATTTCGAGCTCACCTTAAATGCAGCTTGTTCCGGCAACTCGCGCATAAATTTGAACGAATATGGTCTACTTGTGCTCAATACGAAATCTCGTCGAGTGAGTTTTCTCTTCGACTCCAAATTGCTTTTAGCGTACTTCACTTTTTAGGTGAGTAAGCCAGACCACTTCAACACTATCACATTTGTGGACTTTAACAAACACAAATGGCCTCGCAATGAAGGAAAGTTGGACAAATACTTCGTTGTTAGCAGTTCAGCTGAAGAGACCACATCTTTCAACTGGAATTTCTACAGCAGAGCTGATAAGACTGCTGAGTGTTCACGTTTCGTGAACTGGCCGCAGTGCCTTGTTCGTCCATTGGATCCAAATCAGCCGAGCATAATCGATCCATTCTTCTCTCCTCCAGCAACACCTCTGCAGGACGCCAAATCACCACAGACAGTCTTTGCGTTGGTTCCTCTCCCTAACGCCAATGACGCTAAGCAGTTTGCGAACTACTTCAGTCTTATAACGACTACTGTCTCCAGAAATATCCGTTATCGGCGAGATCAATTGGACGTTTCAATAGATAACCAGAATTGGATTTCTAAGAAGATCAAGCACATTGTTGCGTTCTCACCAACAAACGATCGAAGTCAAATGTTGCCGATGGACCGGTTCACCGAACTTTATGGATGTCGAGCAGCAATCGTTGCTCAATACCTTCCTCCGGACGCAATCAACGATGTCGTTTCTGTGTCTTTCTGCGAATGCCGTTAGGCCCTTTCTATTCGATCTCCAGGAAGTGACAATCGCTGTGAGGGAGAAAAGTTCAAGAGCCTATTACCGTATTACAGTATCGAGATTCCGATACTTTCTCTTCACCCATCTAGAGCTTGTGTTGCCGAAGTGAGAGCGGAATCGCATGACGTCCATGTACCTGATTCATCTGGTGACGGAATCCAAAAGGATACAACTGATTTTGTTCGGAAGATCGGCATATCTCCTCAACAACACCTCCTGAGCAACAACATGTATGCGCACGCCATTGGGATACAATGCTGTCCTGGGTGCGTATCTTAGACTCGGAAATCGGCGATTTAGCCCAATGCGTAAATGAGATATCATCAGGACTAAAAGAACGGAACATTCTGTATGAAGAAAGACTAGAACTTGGAACTGAAGAAAAGAGGAAAGAATTCGGCCTACACAGAAAATCCGACGAAAGGGAGCGCTTGAAGAAAGATCTTGCTCTTCTGGAAATTGACGGTCACAAGCTAACCTACTATACCTTTGTCCTTTTCGAATTTCAAATAGTTGAATTTCGAATAAATTCGAATTTTGAATATTCGAATATTCGATTATTCGAAAAAAGTCCATTATTCGAATTATTCGATTATTCGAATATTCGAGAAAGTCCAATATTAGAATTATTCGATTATTCGATTATTCGAGAAAGTCCAATACTCGAATTATTCGTTTATTCGAATATTCGAAAGTGGCCAATATTCGAATATTCGTTTATTCGAATATTCTTTATCAATCTCTTAACAAGTTAGTGGCACTCTTCTTCGAAAACCAGAGGAGTGTGACCTTATGATAACAAACGATGTTTGAGTTTCGCGCGTCGCTCAAAGTGCGCCGAATTGTGTGTACGCAATCTGACAAGGGAAGTCAATGAACTTCCCGTAGAGATTTCCAAAATGACCTATTGCTTGTTATAAGGGTGTGTCTAAGAAGCACCATAGTGTTCTTCAAATGTCCTGCGGGCATCTGGGTAGGTCAAAAATTACAAAAAACTGTAGCACTTCCGTGCTGGCTGATAAGGCGAAAGTGACGCCTTGAATGGCCTTAAAATACTCAGAAATTAATATGCAGATGCTATAGAGCTTTAATTATAGTTAGATGTTAGAAATCTGACAATTTATTAGGTCAAGTGAATCACTCACTGCAGTCAGAGCGTGGAGGGAGAGGTCCACGTTCGAATCTAGGAGAGGTGTTCTCGGATTGCTGTGCGTTTTGGTAAATGTAGAAGATATTCTCATTTTAACCTTATTTACGAACATGATCGAAATGTGTTGCTTCAGTCCATCTCTGGGATGTGCTGAGCAGTCTTCGGGTTTCTATAGAGAACGTTTTTCTTGTAAATTTTACTAATTCTACCATCTCTTATAAAATGCATCATTTTTGACCCACTCCGTAGTATTGCTCTTCTTGCAGCCTATTCTTCCTTGGCCACTCTCCCGCACTGACAGGGGGGGGTTGCAAACGTAGGTACTTGTATTAATCCCCATGACTTCGTAAGTAGATAATAAAATTTCGTACAAATGTTGTCCTGAGGGTTGACTGAGGTTGTGATCACGAAGCTGGCAAACGCGTTTGGTGTTATCGTCGACCACAATAGGCGACGGTGAGTATGTGCGAGAAAAGGTGCAGAATAACCGGCCGTGTTGTACTATTGTGACTCCAAAAGTCGAGTGGAGGTCGATTTTTTTTTTCGCCCAAACATCGCCTGTACTGTTATTTTGGATGCTGAGCACGAATATGGTATCCAATTTCGACAATTTGGCCGCTTACGATATTTGATAGTGTGTGTTCGTGAGTAAGGATGGGGTTGTCATGACCACTGATTTCGTCCTTTCCTCGCCTCAGGAAATTAATTACTGCCACGAATCTGTCATTTCTTTTTCTAAATTATCCATTTTTCGTGCACTATTTTCCATCTCAAAGTCGAAGACTGGAAAGCAAGTCTGATCACATAGGTGAAGAAAGCGATTCTATGTACTCACACTGATGAACTTGATCATCGCGAAAATGTGGAATCATGCGATCATGCGAAAACGTTTACTAGATCTGTGATCAGCACCTCAATTAGCCCTCTAGACGAAGTTTGGGCGAAATCTGCTTTCGATCTCCGGAGTTGTAGGAGTACAATTCCCTAAACCTTCGATTAGCAGAGAGTGGTGGGGAGGCGATGGGCAGCAGGGGTGTGCGTTAAATTTTTTTCGATAAATTTTTAACGACCACTTTTTAACGAAAAATTTGCGCGTTAAAAAGGTAAATTCGGTAACTTCGTTAAATAAAATGTCCCTTAGCTGCATTCAATTGAAAACCACTGGGGTGCCTCTCGGAGAATCCCCTACAGCGCTCAATAGGTCACTTATAAAATTCCCCACGGGAAGTTCATTGACCTCCCTTGTGAGTCGACGCGAAGTAAGCGCTGCAAGCGCGGCCCTCCGCTGCGACCTGCTTCCTTGTAAACGGCCGGCAAGCGTGCTGTAGCCATTCACGTGAATCGCAAGTGACTAGGGTTATGCCTGTACACAGATATTTTTACCTTCAGTATACTATGGGAGAATCTTCGTTTTGTATTTCTACCCCAGTTACAACAAGGGAACGATGAGAGCCGAAGGGGCTGTGGTAGGGAGGTAGAATTTTCAGGAGCCTAGAAAGCTCCTGCTTTCTGCCAGTAAAGACGTTGAAGAAGAGAGGAATAGCAATGGCTATGGAGTACAAGAGCCAGTAATACTCCGTTTCCTATGAAAGCGAGCCATCCCCATTTTCGCTATAACACTGTCCAAGTCATAGTGTCTTGTCAGATTAGATTCCAACCATGGACTGCGGGTCCGTTTCTCTTCAACGGAGCTAGAACACAGACCCAATGCCATTCATGAGACTCCAGTGCACCCTTTCTGCACCAGATCGCCTTTGTGTCATTTCTCCGCCCATGATAATCATTCTTTCACAACCTGGAAGCTTCGCTATAACATAAGGAAAGATAGCAACCTATAGAGAAAGATCTATAACAATCTAGCTCTGCCTACCCAAGGTGTTTCTCTCTTCTCGGTGCACGAATTCTTAGGGAAGCAAAGCGTGCTTCATTGCCATTATACCGCTGTTATTGTCCTTTGGTCTCGTAAAGGAAATGGATGGAGCAGCCATCCTTTATCTTCACAGTGGGTAATAAAAAATAATTAAATGTCAACCACTGGGTCATCATCATTTTCATTAGCGTCTGTCCCGCTTGGTGGCGGGGTCCGCTCTTCTGGTGTGGTGACGCCAATTCTCCCGATCAAATGCTTGATCAGGGTTGCTTCGGGCGTCCTCTGGGCCGCTTTCCAGGGACCACAAGATTCAGGCCAATCTTACACACGGTGTCGTCGTTAGCGCGAAGGACGTGGCCGTACCATCGAAGACGAGCTTCGCGCAGCTTCTCGGATATCGGGGCGACACCGAACCTCTGTCGTATGGTGTCGTTGCGAACGCCGTCCAAACGCATAACTCCAGCCGTCCACCGTAGCATCTTCGTCTCCATTACACTGAGGCGGCTTTCAACTTCCTTCGTCACGGGCCAGCACGCAGCACCATACGTCGCTACTGGGCGGACTACTGTTCTATAAACCTTCGATTTGAAGTGCTCAGGTATTGTCCTGTCGGAAAGCACCCCAGTCAGCGAGCGCCATTTGGACCAGGCTGCACTCACACGCGCATTCACCTCCATCTTTAAGCTGCCATCGGACGTGACTGTTGACCCAAGATACTTGAAAGATGTCACTCGTGAGAGCTCAGTACCATTGATCTTAATAGATCCGTGCTCATTCACATCCATCGTCAAGTATTCCGTCTTTTGACGTTTAGCTTGAGTCCGAACAATGCAAAGCTATCGCACCACGCCTGTGCCTGTCGCTCGAGCTCTGTTTTGTCTTCACATGCAAGCATGACGTCATCAGCATAAAGCAGCGTCCAAGGAGCTGCTTTTGACGATCTCGTGTAATTGCATCCATCACGACCACGAAGAGCAGTGGGGATAGCGCAGATCCCTGATGCACCCCTACAGAGATGGGAAACTCCATCGAGGTGCCCGCTGGCGCTCGCACTCGACTCCTTGCCCAAGAGTATAGAATGCGCACCCACTCAATAAGCTCTTCAGGGATACCATGTTGTCGCAACGCGTACCATATAACATCTCACGGAACGCGGTCGAAGGCTTCTCCAAGTCCGGGAAGGCAAAATGCACCGGTTTCTGTTTCTCGCGGTGCTTCTCTAGCAGAAGACGAACGGCGTGAATGGCATCAACGGTGCCACAGCCAGATACGAAACCACACTGACTCGTGGAAAGCTGTACGACATCCCGGATACGTCCGTCGACAATTCGCTCAAAGATTTTCATGGTGTGCGAAAGAAGACGAATTGGACGGTAACTGACGCAGTCCGCAGTGTAATAAACCTGGCCCCTCAGGTTTATTCACGTGTAGATCACACGGCCTCTAAGGCCCGTACATAACAAAACATAGCGATAACACGAAGGTTTTATTAACAGTAGGAACGCATGTGGACAGAATTGAAGTCGCAGATATAAGGCCTCAGGGGGGGGGGCGGAGAGGAAAAGGGAGGATCGAGGCTTAGGAGCTCCTCAAGGGCGGGGAGGCGCCGGAGCTGAAACCACACGGCCGGCGATCAGACTAGGACGAACCCTGCAGCATTCGTAGAGGTGTTTTTATATTCTTCAGCCAGTGGGATGAAACAACGGCTGTCACTGTTACAACATTCTAAGACCGTCGAGAGTTGATTCCGAATAAATGCCTACGCTCATTACATCCTACCCTATTTGGAAGTCCCTGTCCCCAGGGACTGAAAGGTGGAGAGAATTTTGTGAATTCTGCCATACGGAGCGCACTGTAGCGAGCACTTTTCTTCCGATCACATGTTGGCATTCGTGGCAGCTTTCCGTTCCAGTCTAGAGTGAGAAGACGCATAATAGATACCTGTCGTAAATGTCGTTCCTCACTCGTTTGGAAGAGCTTGATGAATATCATCGTCAGGAATAGCAGATCAGTCAATGTAGTTGAGGTGAAGAAGGGATAGGCGATTATGATAATTATTATCTTCAGCCATGGAGTGAGTAGACAGTGGAGGTGTGTGGAAGAGAAATGTTTCGGAGGGAGTGGGGGAGGGGGAACGGGCGGTACTATTGGTGAAAGTGTAACTTGAAGCAGTTGCCTCCAGTGGGGTGGTGGTCGATCGGTAGAGCTATAGTTTGCGACCGGAGCGACTTCGTTGATTGATGTGAGACTGAGTATTGGGGATGGCAAAAATAGCTGAGAAAAAATGGAGAACAGGAGCGGCTCTCTGCGGGCGCGCGCCTGTCTATTCAAAAATTTCTTATTGTAATACTACGAGGTTGGGAGAGTGGCATTCTATTAGTGGGTGCAAAGCAGTTGGCCGGTGGATAAGATTAATTGCACGTAGGGCACGATGTGGAGTTACGCAAGTATTGGGCTGTAACACGGCAGTGTGAATGTTCGCAGGATCTATTCCTAGGATAAAAAACTGGGCTTATGAAGGCAGCTGCCGTGTAAAAACGATTGCGAAAGACGCACGGAAGAAGAGATATTAATAGAACATAGATTATAGCGCTATGAGGAACTAAAAGGATGATGCTGTATTTTCTCGTCAGTAATTAATTTTTTTAATGTGTGACCTTCCTTAAAATTCTAAACTTTTCTACATTAATACTTGAATAGAATTTGAACGTTACAGCGCTTATTTCAACACCATCATTATTCATTGAATAACTTTATTGCACGAGGTGTGGTGCGACCTGGCCAGGATTTCACTTGTTGCTCAGAAATATGTAAGAATATATGCAATTTCTGGTTGGCCTCGTGCTAGAGGGAGCAATTCATGCGCTTCGACTTCGTATAAGACGAAGGAAAGAGAAGAGAGATTCAATTTAGCACATCAGAGGTGGGAATGTCACAAATTTAAATTTAGCACGAAATATTGTGATTTTGCAGCAACATGATATTACATAGGAGATTGTGATGTACAGAAATAGAGGGGGTACTATGAAAGAGCTCGTTCATTGAGGTTTTTACTAAAAACCCTAGCCGGGACCTCCATGTAATAAACCTGGCCCCTCAGGTTTATTCACGTGTAGATCACACGGCCTCTAAGGCCCGTACATAACAAAACATAGCGATAACACGAAGGTTTTATTAACAGTAGGAACGCATGTGGACAGAATTGAAGTCGCAGATATAAGGCCTCAGGGGGGGGGGGAGAGGAAAAGGGAGGATCGAGGCTTAGGAGCTCCTCAAGGGCGGGGAGGCGCCGGAGCTGAAACCACACGGCCGGCGATCAGACTAGGACGAACCCTGCAGCATTAGAAGAGGTGTTTTTATATTCTTCAGCCAGTGGGATGAAACAACGGCTGTCACTGTTACAACATTCTAAGACCGTCGAGAGTTGATTCCGAATAAATGCCTACGCTCATTACAGCAGGACTGCCCTTCTTCTTCCAAATCGGGATGGTCGTGCTTTGCTGCCAACCCTCAGGCACTTTCTTCTCCGCAACAACCTGATTGAAAAACGCAGTCAGCCAGTCAGCAGGGCACCAGCCCTTCGACTTCCACAGATCAACTGGCAGGTCATCGGGACCAGTGGCTTTGCCTGACTTCATCTTCCTCAGGATTGCTTTAGTTTCGCTCACTGTGCATCGCTTCACAGCCCTCTTACGATCCATCAGAAGATGACCGTTCTCGTCGTTAATGCCAAAGAACTTCTCAGTGTCTTCTGCTTGGCAACAGCGAGCTTTGGCGAGTCGGTAGATATAACACTCACCATCGCGCGTTTCCAGTTTTTCGCTGACATCAGCGAAGTATGCGGCTTTAGCAGCGGCCACTGCCTTCTTTGCCGCTTTCTTTGCTTCTCGATAGTTCCGCCAATTACGGACTGTTTTATCACCGATAAACACATGATAGAGCCGTTTCTTTTCTCGGACTTTCTCCCTGACATCATCAGTCCACAGCCATGCCTGCTTGTCGACCCAGCGTCGTCCAGGCTTCGTTGTGCCGAGTTCAAGGCGTGCAGCCCGAGTTATCGCATCGGTAGCGTACTAACAGGTTTCGCCAAAAGTTGTCACTGTCGGCAACCGAATGCGAGAAATAACTGCCGCTTCCTTCTCTTTCAGTCGCCACCATTTGATTCTAGCCGACCCGCATCGCTCGGCATGTTTACACCTCGGGTGTGTGATCTTCAGCGAGCAGATCAGTGGGCGGTGTTGCGTGGCAACCGTCTCATACGGCACGGTCTTTGCGTCTGTGACAAGACCTTGGTCGCGACGCCTAACAAGGACATAGTCAATCTGCGTTTTGGCGTTCCCGCTATAAAACGAGATGAGGTGAGAGTCACGCTTTCGAAATTTGGTGTTCACGATGGTGAGGTCGTGTGAGTCTGCATACTCAAGTATACGCTCACCATCGGCGTTGCGCGACCCATATCCAAAACCATCATGACAGCTGTAGCCGTCTTTCGTTGCTCCGACGTGACCATTAAGGTCACCTGGCACAACAACCATATCTTGCGACGGTACTTCCGCTGTCTTCTCATCAAGCAGGGACCAGAACTCGTCCTTGGTTTGCTCGGAACAGCCTGTCTGCGGAGCATACGCAGAAAAGAAATGGCATCGTCGCTCTTCTACGGCGACAACAATCTTCATCAAGCGGTCATCGAAACGTTCTACGCTTGCAATCGCGTCACGGAAACGTTCGGAGACGATCATACCGACACCACTGGTGGTCCTGGGACTGCCGCACAAAATAGCCTTGAAGCCACGCCCAATGTCCCTCGACTTCCAGCAGGACCACCTCGTCTCCTGCACCGCACAGAAATCTATCCGTCTTCGCTCCAGTGCTTCTACCAACTCGCAGCGGCCCGTCAACGTACCCACATTCAATGTTGCTACGCGGTTCTTGCCTATGTTACGGGACTTTCGGACTAGTTGCCCCCCCCCCCCCCCGATGCCGTCCTCGCATCAGGGACCCTCGCACACTTTTCACACTCGCCGGGCTTTGCGAGTGCGCGTCGGCTCCCGCGGACGCCGTAGCATTATCTCGAGAATTCTGAAACGCCATCAACCATTTGATGTGACACAAAATGTTCGTAGGCCGGCCTGTCACTAGGGCCTGTCGCCTGCATTCGAATGTCCGTGTTTGGCTCGGCTTGCAAAAGCAAGCAGTTTCCAGTGGCACCACGTGGAGGAACGGACATCGCCAGCAAATGTCAACCACTGGGTGACGGCAGTAAATAATAGTGTTCATTTGATTATTCGAATATTCGACTATTCGAAATTCGATCATTCGAAATTCGAAATTTTGAAAATCGAATATTATTCGATCATGCGAAATTCGAAATTTTGAAAGTCGAATATTATTCGATCATTCGAAATTCGAAATTTTTTCCCAAGGACAAAGGTATAGCGCTCACTCATAGTCAGGAGGGGGTGCCTGTTGGATTATTTGTGCAAATACTGTTTTGGTCGAGTTGGCCAGCGATCAAACTATTTTCTTGGTTTTGGATGGAATCGTTGTTGGTTTATCCGGATTTGTTGCGGTTGTTTCCACAAAGTCATATTCTTATATACATGCCAATGGCTAGTAGAATGACAAACAATTTTGATCGTCCAAGTAGTGTAAGCCAAGGCGCTAGTTGATTCTGATTGCCATTTTAATTAGAAACGTGTCCAGCTCGAGCCGAAAACATCTCAATAAAACATAAATAGCTTCGATTAGCTCTAATATAATAAAATGAAGGAAATTGGATGCGCTATAAGTCAGGCACTTCTTATGATTTACGATTTTTTCGTAATTACGATTTACGAAATCTCGGATTTCATATACGCACACCCCCGCTGACAACCATGAGCGTCATCACCTTCAGGACCACGCCCTTCACGCAAAAATGCTGCAAGGTTTTCGAATCCCATTAACGAAGGCGTGAGAATTCTCATCGATGCTGACCTTCGAGATGCCTCGATCGGACTACTCCGACAATGTCAAATACAGCATAAAGCACCTCGGCAACAATTTCGAACGCAAAACTCTTCGTTTACCTATACTTGAATATCACTGGAACAACGATAACTAGGAAAAGCAACACGCGTCATAAAATGTCACCCAGACGACAGAATCAGCTCAACAAATTAAACCATCGGACCAAGAGACCGGATATTCTTCATAATTAAACAACTGTAGAAACAAAACAATTATGTAACCAAAACAACTACAACAACAAACGCGACCCTATAAACAATACTCTTTAACAGACTTTTTGGAAACGGAAACTTTGAGCCTTTCAAAAACACGACGTGGTGGAAAGCTAGAGGCTGACCATCTGCGGCGTCAATTTGCGAGCACAACATAGCAATACGCCATCAAAATTGTTACTGCGTATCAAGAAGGGTACGCGCAGCACACGGCTTATGTCTGGATAGTAACCGACTGTCCACTGAGTTCTTCGACAGGTGTAGTGGGATGGAAGCGGGACCCATCAGCAAGCATGATCCAGACCTTGCCCTTCCACAGATCCAACGCGGAGCGGATCTAAAACAAATTCTTCAGGTCAATCAAGCATTACGATCCTAACAAGATGCCGCTGAAAAGGGAGTAACGTCTGGCTAACTACATGAAAAGTAATCCGGTATGTGAGGAGGAAACTCTAATAATCCACATTTAAGCAGGAGTCCAAGGACCTCACCCCAAGCAGCACCATGAATGTCTGGATACTATACATTGGAACCGAATGAATCATTTTCGGATATCCCTATCCCAATCATCCCATTATCCGCTCCCCGCGAAATCGCCCTTATCCGAATCATCCAAAAATCCAAGGTGC
The DNA here is from genome assembly GCA_947396885.1 of Heligmosomoides polygyrus polygyrus. Lineage (NCBI taxonomy): Eukaryota > Metazoa > Nematoda > Chromadorea > Rhabditida > Heligmosomidae > Heligmosomoides > Heligmosomoides polygyrus. The sequence goes on along the minus strand of OX377201.1, from coordinate 70,228,531 downwards.
GTAAAATTGTCATTATTCGAATCATCCAATAATCCGGACCCTGGAGAAAGGCGATGATTCAGATAAAATCGGTGGATACATGTTCGACAAGGTTCAACTTAGTGTGCACGCCGAGTGGTGTGCAAACTGGGAGCCATCGACAGCGACTAGACGGTGTAGGTTACCAACACCGATGCCTTTGTCAATACCGCTTTCTCATTTCATTGAAATATTGCGTTCAGCAAAAGTCCGACCGATTTTTTCTTCCTTTTCTGTAAATTTTCTGAAGGCCATGCTAGCAGAAGTTTATTAAAAGGTGGTGCAAGATTCTGGAAATTTTATGCGGGGGAACCGTTATAAACGCGTGCAGCTATGGATCGTGCACCTCTTTTGCCAAAATCCGCGCTGAGCTGTAAGAGGACCGCATATCCGAGTGCAGGTTTCATCGTTCGTACCAGCGCCTCCGATCGGAAGCCCGTAAAATTCTTTCGAAAAGGGTGCCACTCAAACTCTGTGGTTTGAACAAGGCGTCGAGGATCACTACGAAAGAATCGTTAGATCTCCATTCAAACATAAAAATATAAACGTAAAAAAACTTCCTCAAACGCATTTTACTTTTTAGTGTGGACAAGATTGACCTAGTACGAAACGAGAACGAGAAGAGGGTCCGGATCTATACC
>OX377201.1:70093878-70227672 GCA_947396885.1 Heligmosomoides polygyrus polygyrus | reverse complement strand
ATTCCAAAGCAATCACCTGTATCACCTGTCGTCCCGTTGATCATCGACTTGCTCGAGCGGGCGCCAGCAGCGTCTCCATTCGTCCCTGTCGCGTGCCAGAGTGGTCCAATGGATCCTCCTCGCTCGAGGGACACGAAGAGCGTCATATCGGTCGTTCAGGGCTTTCACGAAGAAGTCCGACCAACGCGTTGGTGGGCGTCCTGGTGTTCTTTTGACATCCCGCGGAATCCAATCTGTGACGACTCTCGTCCAGCGGGTGTCTGCGAATCGCATTACGTGGCCGGCCCCACCTAATTTTCGACGACTTGGCCCATGCGACAGCGTCTCTGATCTTCGAACGTCGGCGAAGCTCGGAACTCCGGAGGCCTTCTCTCACTTGCGTGAGTCGTGTCACTCCGAGCATCGTCCTCTCGATTCCACGCTGCGCGACGCTGATCGCGTGTTCATCCTGCTTTCGTATAGCCCAGGTCTCTGAGGCGTATGTTAGGGCAGAAGAACAGTGGAGTCGAATAGGTGGGCACGGAGTCGGACGTTCTTTGTCTTCTTCTCGACTTCTTCGACGCTCTTGAAAGCTCCCCAAGCCGCTCGTTTCCTCCTGCTCAGCTCTGGTGCTAGGTCGTTGGCCATGTTGACTTCGCGACCCAGATACACATAGCTGGAGCATACGGAGATGTTCGTTCGGTTGAGCGAGAATGGGGCATCAGAAACCCATCCGTTCTTCATGAACATCGTCTTCGTAAGATTCAGCTGCAGTCCAACGCTTCCACATACACGATCGAAGTCAGCCAGCATTCGTTCCGCCTGACTGATGCTCGGTGTTATGAGCACGATGTCGTCAGCGAAGCGAAGATGGTGCAGTTGCCGGCCGTCGACCTTCACTCCCATGTCTTCCCATTCTAGTTCGCGCATGACGTTTTCGAGGGTGGCGCTGAAGAGCTTCGGGGATATGGTATCCCCTTGTCGAACCCCTCTCTTCACGTCAATGACGACGTCGTTGTAGAATGGTGAGATCTTGGTCGTGAATCCACTGTACAGCTCTCGAAGGACCCTGATGTACTGAGTAGGAACGCCCTGGGTGAGCAGGGCTTCCATGACCGCTTCAGTCTCGACGGAGTCGAATGCCTTCTTCAGGTCGATGAACGTAAGGCACAGCGGCAGCTTGTACTCTCGCGACACTTCGATGAGCTTCGTAATGGTGTGTATGTGGTCGATCGTGCTGAATCCTCTCCGAAATCCTGCTTGTTCGCATGGCTGTCCTTCGTCCAGCGTTCTACTAATCCTATTCAGGATGACTCGAGTGAACAGCTTGTAGACTACGGACAACAGGCAGATCGGGCGATAGTTGCCAATGTCGTGCACATCTCCCTTCTTGTACAGCAAAACGGTCTTGCTGGTCTTCCACTGAGATGGAACCTTGCATTCGGACAGGTAGCGTGTGAAGAGCCGCGCCAAGGTGTTGATGAGCGCTGGCGGGAGGTTCTTCAGGTGTTCAGCTCTGATCCTGTCAGAACCGGGTGCTGTACGTTTCTTCACCGACGAGATGGCGTGTCGGATTTCGGAAGAGAGAACAGAGGGGAGGACGTATCCATCCTGCGGAAGATGGCATGGGGGCAGGTGGACGTGGCTATCGAAGAGATCGGAGTAGAAGTCGTGGATGACTTTCTCCATGGTCCTTCTGGAAGAGGTGATGGTTCCGTCAGGACGTCGGAGAGCGGTCATCTTGGTCTTGAAGTTGGCGAAGTTCCGGCGGGCATTGCGGATGCTCAGCCCTGCCTCTGCTGCTTCAGTCAACACTTCCGCCCTTCTCTCTTTGAGATCTTCCTTTATCGCCGCTCTGCATAGCTTTGCAAGCTCGGACGTCAGTTGGTAGTTGCCTGACGCTCGTGCTGCTCCACGCTGGCGTATCAGCTCGAGAGTTTCCGGAGACAGGGGTCTCTTGGTGGTCTTCAAGCTCTCGGCTCCCTTAGCACTATCGTGGAGATGGTGCACGAAGCGATCGTATTCCTCGTCGACGTTGTCCATGACGGCATCTTCCCAAAGGCCGACAAGAGAGGTGTAGAGATCCCAGTTGATGGTCGTTCTGGGATTCCTCTTCTTGAACTTCGCGGCTTTCTCTCCTTGACGCGAAAAGCGGAACCTCGCGCGAAGGAGGCGGTGGTCCGATCCCGTGTAGAACTTGGGGACAACGGAGACATCGGTCAGGCAATACTTGCGATTGAAGATGATGTGGTCAATCTCGTTGTGGAACTGGCCACCGGGGGATTCCCAGGTCCATCGTAGGGAGGGAGGCTTCTGGAACTGCGAGTTTCCATGGATGGTCTTGGTCGACATGATAAACTCAGACAGCCTTTCACCTTGCTCGTTCCACTCCAAACCGTGGGTTCCGATGTGAAGTTCTTCCGGCGACCTTCGTGGCCCGATCTTGGCGTTGAAGTCGCCGACGATCACCTTGTAGAAGGTGTGATCTTCCTTATAGAACTTCTCCAGCTCCACGTAGAAGGCCTCGACGTCTTTGTCGTCGTAGTCGGATGTTGGGGCATACGCGACGAACACAGTCAAGGCTGGCACGGAGCCACATCGCTTCAGTCGCAGACGTCCGATTCGGCTTGTCAGAGACTCGTACGAATCGATGTTCATGGCCAAGTGCGTGTTGACGAGGACACCAACGCCGCCTACTCCCCTGCTGTCGCATGTTCCGAGGAACAGTTCTTCTCCGGAGTCGTAGGCGGCGTGTAGGGGGTGGTGTCTTCTCGTCTCGGTCAGTCCGATGACGTCGTACTTGATCTTCCTGGCTTGAATCATCAGGTCCTCGACGGATGCTTCCGACGCAAGCGTGCGGGCGTTGTAAGTACAGATCGTCATCCTAGTCCTTCTCAGTTTGCGCAGCCTGGTTAGGCCCTGAGATTTTAGCAGCCTCTCCGTACTCGTCCTTCCCATCGCTGCAGAAATGGGGGCTCTTTCGGGGTCAGGGGAATGAGGCCCTTTAGTGCTGCTGTGTTTGACTGGAATACAACACGGGTAGCTAGTCAGGCTCTGTCGTGCGGGCGGGGTACTCCGGGCAGCCAGCCAGACTGCCCGAAGGGACGGGGCGAGACTTAAGGCGGCCTCGAATCGCCTTACATGTACTCCCAGTCTACCGAGTGCAAGCTTTTGGCCGAGCCGACACAGTTACAATCCGCACAGTCACGGACACATCCACGCACACTGTGCACGAACATGCCGCTCCCACGCACAAGGAACGCATCGACCCGACACAGCAGGAGCAAGGAGTCCATCCCCTGCATCCCACCTGCGTCTCTGGGCAGTACACGGTCGCATTTGGTTCGCGTTTAATTCCCCTATCCACCACCCGGGGACGCGCCACGTGGCCCTGCGACAAGCGGCCCGAGATCCCTCTTAACAAGAGAGCCCGAAGGCTCTCTATCGAGGGAGATCCGTGGATTCCGTGCGTTCTCATCGTTACGTTCGTTCGTTGTGCGTTCTCATTCCAAAGCAATGCTCTATAAAAACCTCCTTCTTTCTAGCACTGCACTGATAGCCCAAATATACGCATCTCGACTTCGGAAGATGGCCGATGGTAACTGTCTGAAACGCCCGAAGTGCGACAAAGTCTGTCTACTTCACAACGCCACGTCTAGGTCGCTAAACTGGGAAGTTCTACCCTATTCTCCTTATTCGTCCACATGACTTCTTCTGAATACCACCAACTTCGAGTCTTGGATAGTTACGCTCGCGAAATTTGATGAGCGAAACCGAGGCCGGCCACTTTTTCGACTCGCAGTCGAGACAGAGAACGCAGTACCCAATGTATTCCCATAAAATGATTTATTTTACAGAAGTTTGAAACCGACCAGACAACAGAGCAACACAAACCTCATAAAGAAGATCCCTGTAGCTCAAGACTTCACCCGCGCTTGACCGCAAACGCATTCGAATCGTTTTTCCATCCAGAGTTATCTTCACTACGTCCGCCATGCCTTCAGCAACAAGCCAGAGCTGAAACCTTATCTTCAGATGTTATGGAGCTCGGCTGTCTACAACAATGGAACGCAAACGAGCGGCTCGCATATCTGAACAACTCTTTCGCAGGCAGCACTACCACGAAGATCGGAGATATATGCGAACATCCGCATTGTTATCTTAGGACGAAGTATGGTCATACCGAAACTTCGGCATCCTTCACGGTGCTCACGTTAGAAGCCGTTGGTCGCTTGTTTGATGGGAACTGCTCCAATCGAAGAGGTGTTCCTAAAAAGGCTCAAACGAGTTGCAGTGCCCTTTGGAAGAAACTCATCAATAGGTAAGGAGTACTTCGAAAACTAGTCGGACCCCGTTTTCAGGCTGGTGGTAAGAACATACAAGTTTTCGTCGCGCGCTACGCCCTCTGCCGAACGATCGAGAGCAGCCACTGACGCATCCCTCCTGAGCGGGCTGTGATGGGAGAACTGGAGCTCTAACAAACTGCTGAGTTATGTTGTAATACATGATATCTATCTAGATATGTAGCTTTTAGAAAGGAAGCTTCTTATCATAACGGGAGACTAAATCTTTTCAGAATTGAAGCAATTGTTTATTTCTTCGATTAAGTCATCCAATTCCCTCTCGAAATATCCATTTTCTCCAATTAAGTGCAGGGCAGAACCCTCAAATAGCTCAGCAGAGGTAGCAAAAGAAGCTTGTGCGGTCACAAAAGTAATAGACTTCGTGATCGTAGCAGCACACACTACGCAGATTTCACGCTTGCCGCTGCAGTCACCGCAGCTGCCGCACGCTTTCGTATGTTCGGCTTGCTCCCCCCCCCCCCCGTTTTCAACACCAACAGAAATCATCATTCCAATTTCCGAGCCGTAGAAAACGTTAGAAGCATTTCGCCCAACGTCTAGCTGACCACGAGCTACCAGTGGCTGCTATCCATTCGACTTTTCGTCGTGCCTACTGAAGCGGCACAAGTTTAACCGCGTAAGCTGTGTTCAGAGCTGTCGAAAGAAATCATTTTGCCTCCACCAATAGCACTCGTATGAGGCATTTCAACGCTATGAAAATGCACCCTGTAACCTAAATCAAGAATCGTGACATGCCTTCCTTTTTTTGAGTGAGCGAAATCTGAGACAAAGAGATCTCACCGGTTGCCTCTTCAATGCGCTCTTTGTGCGACGCCACGACCGCTGCCAATTGGCTCGTGTTGGGCTGCACCACACAGTACACCACAGCTGGATCCGTTGAAACCAGTTTTGCCTACACCATTGGAGACCTATTTGATTGCGCTCAAAAAATGAACAGATGAACCAACCGTTTTCCTCAGCTTTTGCACACGGTTGGTAATCTCTCTAGCAAGGCCTTCTTCAACCAATGAGCTGTCCTCTGTGACATCCAGCATCACGATTGTCTGACAGAAAAAACGTCAGCAGAGCAGGAAGAAATAAAGCCTATCTATCTCTCTTTAGAAGAAGTCGGTGACGATTCACAGCAATAAGCTCACCTTTCCGTCAGAATGTGTCTCATAGCCATGACTACTCGTTCCATTCTGCGCACTGGTGTAACTCACGCTGACTTCCTCCGACGAAAGTTCGTGGCCAAACACAGTCAGCTTTCCTGAAACACGTGTTGTTGACATCTCTTTCAGGAACTACGTTGCTGTTGACGCTCGCCACAGTAACAAAATATAAAATCCAATGTATGAAAGGGATAAAGGAAACGAATTTAGTACGCTGTCACTCTTTGTTGACTACCTTACTTGTGAACATGTGTTCGCAGAAAGCAGCAGAAGACGATTACGTACCAATGCCAACCTATACGCCACCCAAACGGTATCCTATGTGAAGTTTTTTTAAACCGAGAACGGTTGCTGTAGAGGCTCTAGGCCGACACGATATCTTGTTGTGATCAAGCTTCTCGTATTCATCATGTCTATACTTCCGCTGCATGCGGCTCTATAGCTTAGGAAACAAATCTCTTCACGCAATTTCCACAACATTGAGACACATCTACCCTTGTTAGGTGCATGGTAGCGCAAGTCGGTAGAGCGGCTGCACACTGAATCGATGTTTTTGGTTCGCGTTCTACCTAAGATTACCAACGCTTCCATCTTCTCAGGGTCGGCGAATTCGTATCACAATTGCCCAGGAAATATAAACACCCAACTGTCCACTGTCAGTAGGCCTACTGTCCTCCACAAGTCATTGTACAGGCCAAATACGCATGACAACTCGCAGAAGTAGAATGCGTGGCGCATCTCAAATAAGGATGTCTTAATGTCTGGCTCAACTGTATATAACTGCGCAGGGAAATTGAAGCTTAGACCGGTGCTGAACCGCTAGAAGCTCGAACTCAACAGTTCTCACAAAACTAAAAACCTAGGAGGACAGCACATTTCGGGTTGAGTAGTAGGTTGAGGTTTCGACGTTTTCTGCCTCGACTTGTTTTCACGTCCACTGCAACGCACCCACCTAACATCATAACTACCGCGTAACAAAGCCTTTGACCGCATACACCTTTGCCGCGCAACAGGGCAGCTTCATAAACAGTCACACCTTTTATAGTCAACGGCATAACAACGACAGAATGAAGGCAACTCAGCTGACGCACCATCGGCAAGAAACTGTTCCAGCTCAGCTTCGCTAACTTGGGTCTTCAGGTAATCGACCACTTTCTTCTGATCTCCCTTCAACCTAGCTCCCAGTAGTTTGAAGTTCGGTTCGGCCTGAACAGCACCTCCGATAAGAAATCCTGCCAACGGACGGAACACTGGGCTATGCGAGAAAGCAGGAGTGATGACACACCTTCAAAGTGACTCCGTATTTCTGCTTGTCCTGGGATATCGTCAGCTGCCGGATGTTCACCTCAGAAAGGATGTAGTGCTCAAGGCTCTTAAGATCTTCCAGAAACTGGCCGTCGCGATTCACCACAATCATCTCCTTCAGCGGATACTGCAATCGCCGAGTATGTTGTGGTGCTTATGTCAGCCACACCACCAGAATTCGCTAGCTAAAGGAATCTCCAAAGATCTTTAACAGAGCACTCTCCGAAACCACCGACCTTAACAGGTATAGCTTTCCGTTCTCGAAGAACTCGAACCAGATCGATGCAGTCGCGCATCGCCTGCACTCTTCTCTCAACGGTTGTGTCTATCAAGCTGTCATCCGGAGTCGGCAACATGGTGAAGTGAACGGATTCCTCAGTCGCGCTGGTGACCTGAACAGTTGCAAGCCTGCCTTGGCACTCAACGCTTAGTCAAATCACATGAGCCTACCTTCCGCAGGTTCTTCCAGACGTACTCACAGAAAAATGGCGTAAAAGGTGACATGAGGCGGACGATAAGGATAAGAACCCGACCAAGAGCAGAAAGTGCATGCGTCTGGTCATCAGCGCCGAAATCTCCCTGAAGACGTTCATTGAAACACATTTTTCCCTTTGAACCACTATATAAGGACGCCTTTGCCTGTTGTACCTTTATTCTCTTCCTATTCAAACGGATGTAGCAGTTTGTTAGTGTGTCGAAGAAACGAGTAAGAGGAGCCACTACTGCATACAGCCGATATCTGTAAGATAAAACGACTCCTCACTGAAAACGTGGTTAACAAACGACCCCAACAGCCTGAAGACTTTAACACAAAGGCGAAAGTCTAGCACTTTAACACACCACCCAATACCACGCACGCGCTTACAGTCATCTTTCAAACTTACTCGGCCATCTCATTGCGGACAAACTGCACCAGACTGTTAGTGAATGACTCAATCCACCTGTCCATGACATTCTCACTCTTCACTTCCGTCATCGAAAACACTTTTCCACTGTCCTGCAACGAAATAATTAATAACTTATTGGCTCGCTCTTCATTCCAGTTGTCAAGTGCGAAAACATTAAAACTTGATTGCAAAACCTTCATCTACAACAGAATAAATGTGTGCCTTCATCTGAAAAAGGGTGTTATGCGGAGTTATATCGTGAGGAAAGTAGCGGATAACATTAGCCATAACATCTCTATATCTTCATCTTCACCGATTTCTATAGCGACAGCGCCTTATATCCTTACTCTACGAGTTCGTGTTGAATTGTTGAATCGTGAAGCAATGCACCTAGATTGTTACAGCACTTTATTCGGCTTACGTTTCGGCGGTTTTGCCTTCTTCGGAGAGAGGAAGCGTCCAAATAACACTTGAAGAACTACTCCCCCAAAGGTCATTTCAGTCATTCAGTCATCTTTTAAACTTACTCGTCCACCTCTGTGCGTACAAACTGCAGCAAAGGAAAGAAAGGTGAAGGAGCACGTGAACAGCCTTAAAAAGTCGCAGAGATCGACTTCAACTGGCGAGCACAGGGAAGACTGTTATGGCGGCGCAATGGTTCAGGTGTCTGTCAAGATCTTTGCATGCGAGAGCGATGTGTCCGCGTGGAAAACGCTAGAGGCATTCTGGATCGCATCGCGAGACCCCAAGATCAATCGCGGAGACGAGCGCGTGGCGGTGACGCAAGAACTCTCCCCCTTTGTCGGTCTCTATGGATTTTGACCTACACGGTCATGTCCTAGGAGGTCCTTAGGATATGGTGGAGCTCCTCGTCATCCACCACAAAGGTTAGCCCTTCGTCGTTTCTCCGCACCGCTTTCTTCATTCCATTCACCTTTGATTCTCCCCATCGCTTTCTTCAATCCATCCACCTCTGAATTTCTTTCTGCAGTATGAAATGACCTTCGGGGAAGAAGTTCTTCAAGTGCTATTTGGTCCCTTCGAAAAAAGTCCAAACGTAAGCCGAATAAAATGCTGTAATAATCTCGGTGCATAGCTTCACGAATCAACAATTCTACACGAAACATCTTGCTTAGACTCATCTAAAGTCGGACATGGAATCTACGAGTTCGCTCTCAGAATTTCTGCGAACGTTCAAATTCCACTTATAGAACCAAAAACTGTTTACTTATCGGAAATTGGCTCCCTAAGCAAAGAGCATATCCATGTTTAACCAAAAATTTCCGAAATGGCTCACAGCGAAATCGCATGCCTCCAAATCAGCTGCTCTAGGCTTAAAACGACCTAAAGCACAGTTTTGATTAACCTCAGTTTGAACCGACATATTCGGTCGCTCTCAATCGATGAAATCTTCCAACTAACGGCAGCATCCAGTGGCTACAGGGTGCTTTCCACTATCCCTACCATATTTCCGACTATGAACACTTGTGAGCCGTGCAAGCGCGTAAATGAAATATACGGTATGCATCTAACACACTTCCGCACGAGTACCTACTCATTACCATGAACGAGGCAATAGAACGCAAGGTCTGACCGCCGGCGCAGTTTGCATCTTGCTTATCTTCAGATTCTCTGTGGGACCGAAATTGAACCCTGGTCGCGTTATAAGGGGAGTCGCTTTCAATGCAGTTCTTCCGATAGTGAGATCTGCGCTACATAGGGTGTAGCATTTTATCCATAGGTCTTATGCGAGTAGCTTTGTATTGGCGTAAGGGTAAGCTGGCCGATTCCCGAAAAAGTGGCCACATCTTATCCGGAGGCGTTCTTACGAGAGGACTGTATTATAGTAACAAAGTTGTTCATAAGCGGTGTAGCAACGGTCAACTACGGGAAGCAGTTAGCTAGAAAGTGATACTAAATATGTTTAGTACAAGTGCTCCAACACGCCTAACGGCGTGTCTCGCACTTGCGCGCTTCGTGCGACTTTTCAGCATCACTGACCTATAGAAAGTAGTTTTTGTAAAACATAAAATTCGCTAACATCTAAGCCTGGTGCGTACTTTATTAGCATCAAGCCGTTCACCACTTCGACATCTTCGTCATAGACATCCTCTCCCGACCGGCCATTAACGTCATTGGTTTGTGCAGCGCAGTACTTCTGTCCCTCAGGCTGCTCCTCCGCAACCGTTCTCATGCTAAACAGCTAGCGTGCCAGGTTCCCCCTCACTCGTTTCTTCTTACTAGATCTAATTGCTGGTCCGCCTTTACTGGTCTTCCCTCTCCTCTTTAGTCCCCCACCTTCCCGGTTCAAACTCTTGGCCCACATCTTTGTTTTCACTATTGACCCCCACTGGTCTCTTCTTGCTCGTTTCCCGTCCTGGCCCCTCTTAGGGGTTGTTCCTTTCCTTCCTGGTCACTGGTCCACCTTAGAGGTCCCCGTTACTGCCCTTCTCCACCACCCATTTAGTGGTCCTCCCATGCTCACGGCAGACGTCGGTGACACGTATTCAGAATCAGAACGCTTGTTTTGTGACGTAGGGGGCCCGTCTTCTGGATCCAGAAGCTCAGAAGACCCGTCTTCCGAATCTAGAAGCTCAGAAGCGCGCGCAGTCGCCGCTGTGTCGAGCATGAAGAGGTTAAGCATTGGCAGATTCCTTGTTCTCTGTATAAATTCTCTTACGGCTCCCTTCTTGTTGGTTCCCCGTCCTGGTCGCGCCTCCAGGTCCCTTCTTCCAGGTAGATTCTTCCATCCCCTCGTGGTTCTTAATACTCTACCACAATTAAGTAGACCTCCTAGGCGACGGCGAGCGAGCGCCCATTGCGCGACATCGGTGTCACGTCTTCTAAATCCAGTCTCCCTTACTGGTCCCCTCCTAATGGATGCCCTTGCTGATCCCTCTTACTGCCTCCCCCTTATTGGTAACTCCCTACTGGTCCCTCCTTATTGCCCAAATCCTTCTTGGTGCCACTTCCTGGCCTGCCTCATTGTTCTCCCTACCGACCCCCACCCCATCCCGATGCCTCCTCCTGGTCGCTGTCGGTTCTCCACCCTCGAAGTCCCCCTTCTACTCCTACCCCTTTAGTGGTCTTCTCATGCTAATGGCACGAAGTCGGCTTCTGAATTTGGACGCTCAGAAACGCGCGTAGGTGCTGTTGTGTTAAGCAGTAAGGGGCTGTGCTTCCCCTGCTGCAGCAGCATCCCACGTTCAATGGCAAATTTTGCCCGCGCTGTAGATTATGAGGCGTATCTCATTCAGGTTACGTCACTCAACAGTCCCAGCTGTGGATGATGCTGCGTATCTCACTTAGGTTAGATCACTCAACGGACAAACTCTTTTACATATAGGTGGTGATAACTTTCTAGCTGTGTATGTCTTTATGTTTTTGAAATATTTGAAATATGTTTTTGCACAATGATCGAAAACTTCTGAGTACAAATTAACCAAAAATTTGTTAATGGTAACGGACCAAACAGCAGGCCAGTCGTTCGGACGTCTTCGCATCACACCACAAACAATCAGCAATGCTCAGCAAACTATGCGCTATAATACTTGAACACGGCACAGCACTAACCGTCACTATTGTATGAGGTGTGCAGTTGCTTACGGTTAATGAGGTATTATCTGAGGCAAGAGAACGAATGGCAGAGAAGCCACGGATACGTTATTCAGGTCACACAGATCACATCTACGGTTCCTTCTGTGTCCACTTCCAACCCTACTTATAGAACTGCTTATTCACTTTCGATATCAGCAGTGCACCTTTACCCCCCCCCCCCCCCCCCTATAGCACGACTGTCTCTATTGTTCTCTATTGTTGGGGAAAAATGCCATTCCAATACCAAAATAAGGGCAACTAACATGCTCGTAAAGCTGTGCGTTTTGCACGAAGAATCTGTAGGCGTTGAACCATGGCAGGAACACATCCTTCAGCAGATCACGGACGCCCTCCTCCCTGAAGAACACAAAAGACTTCGACATATTCCACGTGCAAATTTATAAGAAAGACACCTGAATCGAAGGTTATCGCCCCGTACGACAGGCGAGTTGATCAGATAAAGTCGAAGCGCATCGGCACCGTATTTCTGAACCACTTCAACGGGATCAGGATAGTTCTTCTTGCGCTTCGACATTTTGTTCCCATCAGAAGCGAGCACGAGGCCGTTGCAGATAAGATTCTAGAAGTGAGATCTGACTCGATCCTTTTAAGATGACGAACTGAATCCTGGTTAGTTACCTTAAATGGCGGTTTGTTGAACAGGGCAGTGGAGAGCACAAGAAGGGTGTAAAACCACCCCCTTGTCTGATCGATTCCTTCCGCAATGAAGTCTGCAGGAAAGTTATCCTCAAACGTTTTCTTGTTCTCGAACGGATAGTGGTTCTGAGCATACGGCATGGAACCCGACTCGAACCAACAATCGAAAACCTGAAGACGCATTCTTCATCCTCTCTTTGGGTCGATCAGTACAACCACGCAATGCTTTACCTCAGAGACTCGCTTTAATTCTCCGCGCCCAGTTCTAGAGGGGATCGTTAGATGATCAACGCTGGAATGAGAATCTGCTAATATCACAGATGTAGCGAAAGGCATGAAGCTCGATGACCCGAATGAATACCTTTCCCTGTGGATGTCTTCAATCTTCGTGCCTGTTAGTCTCTCCAGCTCGGCTATGCTTGAGGGGCATACGATCTCCTCCAAATCATCGCTGACCCACAAGTTGATCGGAGTTCCCCAGAAGCGATTGCGGGATACTGCCCAATCCCGTGCGTCACGTAACCAGTTGGCAAATCGCTTTTCCTTGACAAACGACGGAACCCTGAACAAACTCAATTAGATAGCAGAACCGCTGAGCCTGAATGGAAACTTACCAGTACGTCTCATCGTTGTTGGCAAGAAGCTTGGGTACAATCTGTTCCACGCGGATGAACCACGATGGAACGGCTTTGTAGAGTAGTGGAGTATCGGATCGCCAACAGAATGGATAAGAGTGTTTCACCTAAACGATTGTTTGGAAGAAAGCCTTGACGGGAAACGTGACGAGATAACGCGCACTTCGCCCTGTTTGATCAGATTTCCGCTCTCTTTCAGACGCTTGCAGATCTGCTTGTCAGCGTCTTTTACGTACATTCCCTTGAAATCAGTCACTTCCTCAGTGAACCTTAATTACAATCATTAGCTAGTAAGGAGGGAGAGGAAAGGCTCGCAAGCGGTACTCACCGTCCACTCTCGTCCACTGGGCATACGATCTTCATATCCTTTGTGATCAATCCGTTCTCAAGACAGTTTTGATAGTCAACCTGCAACCATAAAATGAATAAATTTTATTGAAAAAGAACCCTAATTGAAAGAATTGTTCTAAGTGCAGCCATATGTCTTTGTGCAACTGCCATACAAATCGCTTGTCGCATGTAGAACTTCAGCTAATAATCATATTTTAACAGTAGCGCTTAAACGCCGACTGGAAGACGATTTCAAAACACTTAATAGGCTTCAAAATGACTAATAAGAACAGGTACACACTACGATCTTTTTTTAAAATAAAAGTACACCTTAGTACTGAACCAGTATTAGAAGACGGCGGCTTGATGCTACAACTGTCACATACATTGAAGGATAGATACAGAATATTTATAAACGGGTTTGCGTCCATACTCTAAAATGAAATGAGTACATTGCAAAGTGCAAATATGGTAAATAGCGGTAGGCGGTGTGAAGATTGGAGTCAGTGGTCGATTCCAGTTATTGAACGAAACGAAATTAGGCGAATTGCGAGCAATTTTTCGAAGCACCTGCGAAAATGCGTAACGTGAACCTCTTGTTGAACAATGTCACAAATTTTTCGAAAATGCTAACTTACAAAGAGTAAAACTCATCAACGCTGAACCTCCACGTTAAAATGGTGACCACTCTGTGTAGCAACTTGTATTCTTCTAATTTTGCTTTAAAAAGACAGTTTCGCAATAAAATATAATGTGATTATACAACTATACATTTTAGCTGACAATGGGAACCACGAGAAGAATCAAGCTATCCGCTGAACTTTTTCCTCTGCCCATTTCAACTTTTTCGATGCTCCTTTGAGTTCCAAGATGAATCTCCAATCATGACCGGACGACCAAGAACAGTATACTGCTTAGATTCACCTACCTCTCCAAAGTATGGCGCCTGATGGACAATGCCAGTACCCTGGTCTGTAGTGACGAACGTGTTGCACAGCACTCGGAACGCTCCCATTTCAGACTTCAAGTGCGCGAAATACGGGAACAGAGGCTCATAAGTTTTTCCCTCGAAGGATCGACCTTTCATCTGCAGTGCCGCTTATTAAATATGAGCCTCACTACAGGTGCTTAGAAAGAACTGACCCTTTCAACTATCTCTAGGCTGTCATTCTTCAACTCAAACAGGCGCTCTTCTAATACCACGTACTCCAGCCCGTTTGAAGGATCTTAACAAAATTAATCGATAATTGTGTAAGAATAAATCAGTAACGAGACAGAAGAAAAACAGCTTCTCCTAAACCTTTCATCACTACGTATTCCAGGTCTGGATGGACACAAAGTGCTAGATTGCTCGGCAACGTCCAAGGGGTTGTTGTCCATGCAACCATCATACGGTTAGGATTCTCATCCAGACGGAAACCAATGCAAACTGAAAATTTCGCGGACACATTGGAACGAATACTTATGAAAACCCGAACTTACCAGCTGGATCTACAACATCCTTGTAGTTCTGTCCAGCTTCGAAGTTCGAGAGCGGGGTGCTACACGAAGTAGAGAAGGGCATAACCTAAAAGTAATAGAAGCTACTCAAATAGCCGAAAGAAACAGAACGAGCCGGCTGTTTGTTCTCCAAAACTACTCCCCTGGAGCAACCCACAATCCAGACAAAAACAGTTCAGTTCCTTTGAATGAAGCACCTTCTACGGGTCACAATGATTAACAATGATCTGAAGACGGCTAAGTCAGTGTTTCCCAAACAAATTGGTACCAACTCGCCACCCAGGAAGGATGGAAGGTTTGGTTCGGATCCAAACCATGAGCCACGATTCAAGGTGCAGGTGGCAGCCGGTACCTCTTGCGACTGTGCTAGCATACGGCCTCATGAAAATTAAGGGAGACGACTTCAAATGGCGTAGATTTGTGGCTAAAAATGACGTTTTAGAGGACCTCGTCGAGCTCGCTGGGAGGGTGGAAGGCTAGTACATTCCTCACTAGTAAAGAAGTTAATAAAAGCCAACCATTCCAGACACACACTCAAAGAAAGCCTTCAATCATCTCTTACCTTGACACCTCTGTAGACGAGACCCTTCTTAAAAAGTTGACTGAACGCCCACCACACACTTTCCATGAACCATGGATACAGCGTTTTGTAGTCGTTCCGAAAATCAATCCATCGACCCATCCGAGCTATTGTCGTCTCCCATTCCTGAAAGATGTAAGCTGAGGCTTGACCAGTCACCTCGCAACCTGCAACGTCTGTAAGAATAACAGATTATAATTGTAAAAAGGAAAAACGGATGAGCGTATAGAGGTCTCACGTGGGAGTATCTCATGACAATACTTCGGCATTCAGCATTATACTTCCCTATGCCCATCGCGTGAATGTCACTCGGACCTTTTATGCCCAGTGCCTTGTCCACTTCGTATTCCTGAATAGATTGCATAGAAAAATCGATGAAATAGCGGATTGAGTTGAATAAAAACAGAGTCGCCTGGCGAATAGGTAGAACACCTTCTGAAATTAAAAAAGAAACTCACTACTGGCAAACCATGGGTATCCCAGCCAAAGCGTCGCTCCACATAGAAACCATTTTGATGCGCCCACCTCGTCACTACGTCCTAAACGCCGGATTCTTCGACAACAAATGAGTTTTTCGTACATCCATAGCGAACACTAGTTTGACGTACTCTGGCTGACAAAACGCAAACACACAATGCAAGCCTTCTCTCAAACTTTGCTCGCCGAAGCTTTTGGACGAACAACTAAATCTCCATAAGAACACGGCTCATGGATAATGTAATGCCCATTCAGAAGGGACGTTCAGGCAAGACAGGAATATTTTCTGCACCTGCATTGCTTGATAAAAAAAGAAAAATATTCGCGCTCTAGAAACGGTAGAGCAAAATCGCAAAGTAAAGTAAGGATCAACTGTCATGCCAGTTATACATAAAAGATTACTGGAAACCTAGCTCATTAGGAAGTAAAAATAATTCCTACATGTCAATATGGATGGTTCCTTGGGTTCCCCGAGCTTAATTATGATGATTCGATAGGTGTGCAGGTTTGAAGCTCGATGTCCATGCTTACTGACGTTTCAGGAATAGGCTCTTCTTCAGGTCTGAACACAATAGTGCTAGGAAGCACTTACAATAAAACGGTGAGAAATACGGACCTAGGATCCGCTGGCTAACAAAGTTGGACAAAGTCTTCATGGATGGTTGTCGGCAAAAAATTAAGTGCAGGGGCGCTCGAACTCTTTACATATGGTCGGGATATGACTAGTCATCCATATGTCATGATGGTAGCGACCTAGAACCAATCCACCCCAAGTCCGTACTTCTTGTCGCTTTATTGCACGTACATGTTCATAACATTATTGAATTTAGACCTGAAAAGGGATTACATCCAAGACATCAATAAACGTCGACATCGAGCTTCCTCCTTACACCAATCGAATACCCTCTGCGCAAACTTATAACCCCTGGATTGGCGAAAGTTTAATCACCTCTGGAAACGAACCTTGATGGTACCAGCTAATATGTGACCGTAGTGTGGCAGGCCAGTCGCGAAAGGCGGTCCATCGAAAAAGGTGAAACGCGGTCTTCCTTTAGATAATCTGAACGTCAAGAACCTCACATCAAGAACAGTTGCAAAGAGTGGCACTAATTCAACCTGCGGAATTCGCTGATCCACCCAGGTTAGGTAGAGTCAACTTGTACACACTATTACTGTAGGAGTAAACGACACTGCCGCATGTTTACACCTAATACACTCGCTCGCACCACTCATTTCATGCGAGGATACTGCTCCTCGGGTCAACATGAGTTAAACTATATTTCGCTATATTATAGGGTGAAGAGCACGAATTTAGCCTGTAAACCCCAATTATCCGATCCAGTACCGACAGGGAAATGGGTTGGCCTGGACACGGATGAACCAAGAAATTAATGCACCAGGCCCTTCGCATGACTGATTCTGACTGAATAGCGCACAAGCAAACCCCAAGGCGATCTCTCCTATTCGGAAGTGCCAGTCTGCCATACAACTGGATCCCTGCTTCCACGCTCTCATACCACACCCCCTTAACGAAAATATCCGAGAGCACTCATATAATGAGGCAGAAACTGGACCTCTTGGACAAATTCAGGGGAGGTGTAGGCAGAGGGAGGCAAAACACCCTACACCCTACCTACTAGGATTGATGACACTTAGTTCAGCCGAAATTGGTGACCTTCACTGTCTACAAAGCATAATCTTCGCTAAACCCACAAGAGACGCAATCACTTTCCCAGATTACTAACCACACCGAATTACTCGTAGTCACTTCTTTTAGCATATGCTTAACGACGAGTCACTGAAGTGAATAGTGAATTTGAACGAAATGGATACTATCATATATACTAGTCGTTGAAGGACTAAATCGTTGACTTTTGCCATAATATTTTGTGCTAAACTGATCTGTATTACTCTTTTTGCTCAACAAATTTCTACGTTCTGATTTTGATAATTTTCAAAAGCCAACTTTCGATGTATCCTTTTGGACAGAACTTACTTTGTATCACATTTTGGCTAATAAATGTTCTATGTCCTATGTTCTACTATTTATATATTATAGGAGTCGCTCGATTTTTCCTATTTTACACGACGATCCCTTATTTATGAACCGAAAAGCTCTAACTCACTCCAGCGACTTCTCGAAGACGGCGTTTTCATTCCAGGTTTTGAGTGTTTTTTCTTCCTCTTCAGGGAAGTTTATAGTGTCCGGAACTGTATCCAGCCCGCTCATTTTACCTGCAAACTGTTGACCAGTCTGAACAAATGAGACACGCAAATAAATGGAACACGAGAGGAAAACAAAGAAAATGACGGTCTAGGCAAACCAAGACAAGAAACATCGGATAGAACAACAAAAAGCGTATTTTTACCCGCATCGCACCGACAAGGTATCCTAAAGCGAACAAGTTAGGTAAGCTAGCTTAACACATCACTTCCTTCGCTTTCCTAGCTATGTGTCAGCGACGTGAGGAGAGCACAGGAACAACGCTGTGCCATTTTCTATGAAGATGCGCAACCTGGATGCCGGCACAAGTCCGGCGCAGGTTAAGTACCCCAAAAGGTCAGGGCAGAAAAGCGTGGCGTCTTAAACGCTGTCAAAACACGACAGCATCATGAAGTGGCCCAGTTGCACAAACGTGACGCAACACAGACCTACTAGCGTACCTCGCTTCCGCTCGCTTCCACTGTATTTGCACACGAGTGAGCAGCACCCTCTACGTGATCAACCCCATCCACTGTTGCTGCGAAGCATGACTAGTTCCGCCTAGCTGGTCGAAATCTGAGGTTTGGCTCCCGTATTCTAGTGCAAGAAGTCCGCTCTGTATCTCTGCTCCACGCACAAGGGGCAAAAGGCACGGCTTTATTCATTGCCTCGTCTGCTGTACAGTAGTGCATCTGTATTGCACCATCCACTATTCATTCTGGGATGTATGTGGATCACAATGAACACTATTGCGCACCAATTAAGTCTAGGAGGGCAAGGCTGACAGACGTACATTGCCTGTGAATCGAATTGAGACCGAGAACCAGCGAACCATGAGCTACTGTACCACTAAGTAAGAGCCTTAAACAATTGGTTGCGTTATTGAACGACGTGCGCTAAAAAAAGCACGGACGAGTTTCCGGACGAGTCCTCCGGCGCGATTGCGGGGCAGCTCGGCCCCGAGCATGCTGAGTCATCGCGGCGGGGCAGATCCCAGACGGAAGAGTGCCGGGGCCTCCGCCGACCCTACATCTCTAGCCGCACGTACAATTCATGCGATTACTTTCCCACGACGGAGAGACTTCACATGAGATCAAAATGAAAGATGTGGCGGGATTTGGAAGTACCATTGTTGCGAAATGGCGTCGTTCGAATCGGTTCGAGTGGTGTTTGCTCCTTCACAGCAAAGGAGTAGAGATATAGCGATATATATCCTACCTCGAGATCGTCAGCTGTGTATTAGTGGGCCGATAGGAAGACACTCTCAGACGGAGAGACCAGCACCTTTATGTGCTGTGGATACCGATCGCTTAAGGATCGAGAGCGCGAGGTGTACAATTAGCCTGCGCCTTCCTGCAAAGTCAGAAGTGGACACTTCATAACGGATCCTGCAAATCCGGTTCGCCCCCACTTCTGTGAGCCAAGAAGCGCCCCTCGTTCTATTATGCGCCGTAATGGTGATCGAGAGGTGCAACGAATTCTGGGCACAACCCTATACGAGAACTCCAACCAGCGTTATCTAAGGCTTAGTAGCTGATGTGGCACAGCCACTCTTCGGTCAGGTACTCATGAGAACAAATATTGTTTAAAAAACGACATTTATGGTTTCAGACGATACTTTCCCAGCCCCAGAGCAGATGGCAATGGTGGAACAGCTAACTGTTCGATAACCTGCGAACTTCGTTGGACGGTTTCACAGTAAACTTCGAAGGGGGTTTCCTACTCGCACCCCTGCCAGTTTTTGGCCTCACAGTTAACTATGGCCAGATCGCAGATCCTGCCTATAGTAAATGGAGAAATGGCGACAAGATATTTGCGAAGTCGCGAAGTCTGCAGGCAAAATGAAATACACGATGAGACGAGGCGCTTCAGACAGTTCCTCCAGGCGGATGGTCGTCCACCTACCACAAGAGAGTGTAAGGATCACCTTGATACCTTAGCCAGCAACCTTGCCCACTAGTTAGCTCTCAGTGTGCCCCCGTCCCCTCGTTCTACTCCTCTGAAGAGCCCTATCTATGCATGTTATCCTGCCCATTCCGTGAGGGAACTGTTGGCACACTTGCCTTTGTATTGAGGTATATGCTTGCTCACAAATGCAATCTCATGCTTCACACGATGCAGTTGTTTTCATTTGTATGTTGCCATTTGTACTTCAAACGCTTTGACAGAGAGTGTCCTAAAGTTATTTATCTCAAACAAAAGACAGGTCTCAAACATGTCTCCAAACATCCTGCAGAAACTCAGTGACCGTTGTGGCTGGATCGGTTTATTTCCTCAGTGATATCACCAACAGTACGATTGGTGTGGAAATATATCACGCGATGATGAGACGTCGGTCGTGCAAATCGCCCAAGAAAGAGCATGTTCCCACGCGAGACGGCAGATGCGCGCGAAATAGCGGAGAGGCAGCGAGAGGTGGCAGACACGCTGCAAATCGACGTGACTCAGCAGTAGCGGGGCCGAGCGGGGCCGAGTTGCCCGTCAACCCTCCGGCGCAGCGGCAACCGTTGCCGGTGAACTGGTCCGCCTGGCAGTATGCCGAGGCTACGCGCGGTTTTTCGTCGCGTCGTCTCGCGCACTCCAGGCCTTCCTGCTCGCCACACCCCGGAGTTCACTCCCTAGCCCAATCTGTGCTCTCCTCCACGACAGCGGAGGAGAGCAGCGCGTGATGGGATTCTTCGGGGACCAGTTCACATGTAATCTTCGTCCTGTAACCGCTTCTCTGTCGCCGTCAGGGAAGCAGAGGGAGTAGGGTTTGGCGCTTTGATCGCAACGAAGCGGACCTTACTCGGCGCTTTCTTGCGTGTTCTCAGTTCCTCTTCAGTTCCCCCGTCGTCCTCTGTCCCTGTGCTACCTACTTAGGGTGGTCTAACAGGGAGAGCAAGGGAAAATGGTCCAACATTGCTTAAGGGCTGCAAAGCGCACAAACACGTGCAATAAATGACAGATATGAAGAAAAATGGAAGTAGAGTGAACAAGATTAGGAAAAGACAGACGGTGATGAGAGCACTGTCCTGAATGGCGGCCAAAACCAGAGCCGGGCATTACCTAACATTTCGCATGACATGCTGACAAGCTTCCAATTTGTGGGGAGGACGTGCTATTTGAATTCTGCCCTGGAGAACGTTTGCAAGAGAACCGTCGTTTTCTGCCTTTTTTGCGCTAAACCAGAGTGGAATAGAGTGCATCGAGGAGGAGTGCTACACAGCTCACATTGGAAGTGACCCCTCCGAACCGCTTCTGCGCCCTCGTCTCTGCTGAACTACAGTGCAGCATTTCCAGACTGTACGGAAAAATCAATCGGTGTGGCACAATGCACCGACCACATACTCCGCTGCTGCGGTGAAAACAAGCAGATATTTGTACACTTCGAGGGGAATTTAACATTGTGGCACCAAATCAGCGTCAACTCGTTTGCGTGACTCCCCCGTAATTTGAATGTTTTACCTCTAACGCTTCTCTCACTAGTAATGTTCTAGTCAAATCTACACCTGTAAGCCTTATCACAAAGTGATTCCCAGTGCTCCGGATCTTATTAACATTCCCAGTCCACCTCATGTATCCGGCCAGGTCGATCATACAATGAAACAAGCAGCCAGGAGGACCTGCAGCAATAGCTCGCGCTCGGTAGGAAAAACCAGTTCGCATCGCTTGAATTTGGTGCGGAAATTTCGTCTGTACCTTTTTAGCGTACGTTTGACGGCGAGTACATATAATGCAAGAATTGCTTTCTTGCGCTCGTGAGGTTTATCGAGACAATTATAAACGGCGGATATCAGGGCCGGCTCACCGTAACCTCAGTGCGGGTCGCTCCGAGACTTTTGCTGTCTGCGCCCTCATACATTAGGCCTATGTTATACTTCGGCGACGCTGTTGTCAGCGACGTCTGCGACAGTGTTACGCAGGCTGCTACGCAGTGGGTTGGTTTTCCCTCAACTGGGGAACACGAGCGTAGCGCCCCGGAAGTCCCTTCCCTAGCCTGGTTCTGCAGTTGCACAAAGGACGTCTCACCCGACGCCTAAGGTTACGGTGAGCCGATTCTGATATCCGCTGTTTATATTTTGTGGTTTATCGATGTACATTAGGTTTGCGTTAACCACTTTTTTATGCTTGTATCCGTTTAGATGTTGCAGTCACAGGGTCTGTCTTTATTCACCAGACGACTATTGGCAAGTATAAAATCGACAGCTAAGTGAGTTTTAAGTTATTTCTGCCGGCGTATTACTTTCAAGAAGTTTATACGCGCAGATCTGCTGTATGGGTATTAATTGCAACCCCTACTAGCTCTAGTGGGTCGCTGTAGACCAGAGCCCGAAGTTTCTGTGAACGATAGGAGTGATGTCCATCTCCCTGGACAGCGCTCCGCATTCTACTTTTACTTGATTCTTCATAAGTTCCATAAATGTGTCCAGGATGTAGGCAGTTTTAACACGGGCGCGTCACTCGAACCAAACCCTGGAGTCCCTTCCCCTGCCCAAATCTGTGCTGTCCTCCAGTGACGCGTAGAAGAGGACAGAACAGAGCTGTAGCATTATTTGTACCTATTCTTTACTACCAGTATGTTTGGCGCAATGTGGCTGGGGGGGTCACCCTCCTACACAACGGTTTGTGCTTTTTGAAACCGGAATTTTTTTGCAGCACTGGTGTGTTCTACCCCTACAGTGAACTGAGGTAGGCCATTTCCGATGTAATTTCACACACACGTATCCTTTACTAAGGCGGACAACAAATGAGTAGGGGGGGGGGAGGGGGAGTGACCCCCCCCCCTGAGCCACATTGCGCCGTATGTTTTGTCGCTTTGTTTTTGTGTTGGTGACACTTTTTAGGAGGTGACCCCCCCCCCCCCCCCCCCCCGACCCGATTTGCGCCTGTGTCCGGGTAAGGTGTAAATGTTAGCGGCTGCAAGAAGCCTGTCGATCTATCTCTGTGAGCGGCGCCATAGGCCCTGTTCATACTTCATGACAGCAGCGAGAAGAGCGACTCGCGCGCAGCGACGAGAGCGACGGTAACACCTGGAAAGTATGAACAGGCGACAGCAGCGACAAGAACGACGGGAGCGACAGCGCTCGAGCATTAACAGATTTCGGCGGCAATCGCTCGGTTTTAATCGATTTGCATGCTTTACATGGGTGAGGGGACGCTCTTGCGAAGTATGAACAGGCTCATATGGGTGTGGTTTCGAGCTATGGAACAACAACTGGAGCATCGCAGACATTGATTGATATGACCGTACTCCCGCATGTGCAAAACTTGATCCGTCATTGTACTCTAAGCACCCTTCGAGAGAACCTGTTCCACTTTAGCGTCTTCATCATCCTTTTTAATCTTCATGGTTATGGTGAGGCGGGTAGTGTTTATGGAAGTGGGAGACAGCCTGGCTGGCTGGGACCTATCATAGCGATAGGGGGTTGCTAGAAAAGCCCAAAAGTTTTATTCAAAGAGGCCGAGAAGGCTTGGATCAGCGTCCTTTCCTAATATACTTGTTGGAACTGAGAGTTTATTTGTTGTTCGTTTGACTGAGGTAGGGCTTCATGACAGCCGTTAAGTCAGAGCGGTAATGGAGACAAGTCAACTCGGTGTCTGTGGTACAAATACCCTTTCGAGGTGAATAACAGAGTTGTATCGCTAAGGTCTTTAAGGGACCCAAATGCTACCCATGCATTTTCAGCTATCAAGACTTGTTGCGAATGGCGTCGTTTTTTCAAGGAGTTGATTTTCTGCGCTTTTTTCATGTGGTGAAATTATAAGTACTCTTTTTAGAGAGAAGCAGCACAAATATCCCGTTACTGGTATGACCAGGGGACCGCTAGCGTTTTTTGTGAAAGAGCACTTTGCAAAAAACCACCCGAAAGATCTCGCTGAGGGAAAGAATGCAATGAAGGAGGCTGCAGCTGCGTGGAGAATGCTGGATGAAGCGTCCAGGAAGGTGAGCTAGTTGTAGTTCTGCGTAGCTTACATAGAACTGCAGACTTACATTAGGTGCTAGGCCGTCGATTATGGCTAAATCTCTGAGATATGAACAAAAAATTGCAATTCATAGACATCTGCTATCTACACTGGATAAAGGTACCCATAACTAACATCGGCGCCTTCGCTTCTGAGCTGAAACGGCTCGCCGGCAAAATCGACGGTTGAGTCAACTGTGGTATGGGAACTGCTATCTACACTGGATAAAGGTACCCATAACTAACATCGGCGCCTTCGCTTCTGAGCTGAAACGGCTCGCCGGCAAAATCGACGGTTGAGTCAACTGTGGTATGGGAAGGCGCAAATTCTTTTCGCAAAGTCCTCGCGAAAAGAATTTTATCTACGCTTCATGTTCTTTTTACTATTTTCAACAGCCTTTGCAGGTTATTTTTTTTTCTTCCATTGTAAGAAACAAGGCGGACTACTCTTCGACAAACCCCTTTTCCCATTAACAATGGACCAGGCAATGAACTCACAACGATCTCAATTTATCCATTTTCAAACTGGAGTTCCCACATTCACCAATGGATTGAAAAACACTCAAACTGAACATGTGTCATGTATGTGGTCTGACTTAATCTACTGTATTTGTTTTGTTTATTATTTATGGCACACATTTTGTGTAGTAAATAAATAAATAAATAAATGTTTCTGACAGGTCACGGACTCAAGATGACTGAGCGCATTCTATAGTGCACGCAGGACATCAAATTGCTCATTACACAAACAGCGCTGTTTGGTCGCAACAACATCCTTACATCACGGGCAATTGCTGTTAAGGCATTGCGAAGAGTATGTCGCGAATGTGGCCGCTCGTTGTGTAATGGGCAAGCATCCTACTCGGGAAACAGAAGATGCGGGTTTGAGCTTAGCTTAGTGCAAGAGTTTTTGTCACAAAAGGCATCCTGTAAAATAAGGCTACTCAGTTCCGTTTATCACGACCAGCTTACCCCTAGTATATCTCACACATATTTATCATAGTTGTGCTTAGCAAAGAGCATCTCTGAAGACAGGGACAGCATTAATAGTGTGAAGTTATTCTGCCTTCACACTATCCCCACAGCTACATATTTCATACTATTTAGTCCTTTTAGGCGATTCTAGATAAATCTGTGCACAAAAGCAGCAACAGTCATTGGCCAAACAGGCGGACGCGTACTTCTTATGTATGTATACATCGGATTACAAAGAAAAACTTACAAACACGACGTTCCGTCCGAGACTGCAGCCCTTGTTTTATTTTCATGTCCGGAAAACAGGGGTGCAGTTTTGAAACCCGCCTGGCGCAAGAATTTTGATCGCAATAAAATGCCCTGTAACAGTACGTAGTCCTATACCAGTTGCTCTAGTGTAAAGGAAATACGTAGAACATCGGCCTGAGTTTTATCCGACATTTCCTGTCGTTCCTGATAGAGGAAATCTTTCAACTGACGGCATCTAATGGCTGTCGGATGCTTTACACTTTGAACTTGACGTGTTGCCGTTTATGAACACCTTTGTGGTCCGAGCATGCGCAAGAAACGTTGATGTACATCTAATACATTGTCGCACGAGTTCGTCTCGTGATATTCACGAAGCGATAGGTCGGTCTGTTCACAAACGCAGTAAACCTCTTGCTCGCCTTCAATTTCCATGTGAAACCGGATTTGCGCCCTGGCCGCGTTTTCACGGAAGTCACTGTGAACTGAGAGTTTCTCTGACAATCAGATCTGCGATATAGCGGGACAGCATTGTCTCCAACGCGTCTTAGCCGCAGTTAGTATGCACCGGTGTAAAGGTAAGGCGGTCGTTCCCGAAAAAAATACATTCTCAATCAGGAGTCGCGACTTATCTGGATGCGTTATAGCGGAAGGGTGCTTTGTAAGTCACCTGATATTGCAGTTACATTAGGTTAGTGATTCGAAGTACTTTTTCAGAAGTACGAGGAACTGTCTAAGCATTATCGCGAAGATAAAATCAGAGAGTTCGAAGCATTGTCAGAAGAAGAAAAGCAGGAGTTGATCAAAGTGTCTGTAGAGGAGAAAGAAGAAAAGGCTAGAAGAAGAGGCCGTAAGCAAAGGAGAGAGGTGAGGGTTGGAGGATTTGTAGTGTTCTGTTGTTTTTTTTTTTGAAAAATATCATTTCCGCTCCAGAACTGGGAGAAAACTGGCCATCCGGAGCGTCCGCCATCAGCGTACAATATCTTTGTTCGAGAGAGGTATAACCAGCTCAAGGAGAAAGGAGAAGTAGTCGTGCCAGTTTCCAAGACAATGCAACGAGTGAGCGCAGAGTGGAAGGAAATGGAAGAGTCTACCAAAGAAGTGAGCGCTTGAAAGATACTTCAAGTTTGTACCTTTACTGCCTGTTATTGTGCCCTTTTCAGCCCTATATCAAGCAGGCGACCAAGCTGCTCGACGACTACAAAGCTAAGTTAGGCGTCTGGAAATCCAAGAACGGCCCGCAAGCCAGTGCAGGTTCGAAGGAATCCGACAAAACTAAGGAATGAAATGTTTAGAGGATTGGTATAGCTGATAGCTGACGGTGCCGTGCAGATACTCGAATTGTCTTCCTTGTAGGATCACTTACTCATTGCAGGTGTTCATATTGCCTGCGAAAAACGTGGGAGATCTGTTCCAGTTTTTATCCTATACACACTCCTTTAGGTTACTCTGTTCATAGGGTCGTACCTTCGGTAGTGTTCTGCAAATTCCCGTTTTTCAAGTCGTTGTTACTTACAATTTATAGTGAATCTCAGTGTTAGTTTCCATACATATGGAGCAAAATTCTTTCCGTAGAAGGCTCACCGGCACCTCCTTGAGTTCCACTGCTAGTTTCGCATGGCTGCTTGATCAAAAGCTCTTTCAGTGGTTAAGTACCTCATAGTAGACAGAGGATAGCCTACGGTTGGTCTCAGAGGTTCGTTAGTCGTTGATATTTAAGCACCAGATCAATCATGCAGTGAGGAGTTGTGTTTAGTCTGTCCCGTCATGTTAAGATGTGTATGGTATTCCTAACTCACGAGTTCTCATTTTTGGGAGAGCGATAGTTGACAACAGGTTTTTTTGCTAGACATTCTTTGACACGACTGAACGCTGCTGTTTATACTAACTTTGCTTTACAGAAATGTTCTCGCTTCACTTCTACGTTGTATTCTACTTTGTAAATAAACTTCTATTAGAGCTTCTTTCAATATCCGTCTGGCCAGCGTACGATGGTGTGTCATTAATATAACCATACAGCTCAAGAGCTGCAGATAATATTCATTCTGCCGCTTTTATATTGTTCAAGATAGCGCCGACAGCGCAACAGACGCTATCATTACCAATAATGAGTACCTGGTGCCAGATTCATCAACGACTCACAGCAGTTTAACAGCGAAAATACAGCCGAAATCCCTGATAGCGCGGCGAAGTGTTTCACCATATCCCACCATATCCCATCGCTTGATAAGCCGCGCTACCAGGGATTTCGGCCGTATTTTCTCTGTTAAATTGCTATAAGTCGTTGATGAATCCGACCCTTGGTGGGCATGGCCAGAGATACGGCACATCCGAACGCCGAATTCGACAAAGTACGAGGACTACTCCAGGGTAACACTGGACGTCAGACTATCTTCTTCACCGTCGACATATATCACATAGCGAATCCCTTCATCCTTGGGTTCTGTACGAAGCAGGGCATGGGGAGAAACTCTGGAGTGTGCCCCATCTAACAAAGCCACGTTAAAGGTGATTACGTCCTTGAATTATTTTTCTTGTCCAGCAACATTGCGGTGTATTCACTGAGAGAATGCTCAGCGCAGCACCTGAAACGCGTTGCGCAGAACTTCTTCGCAAAACGGCTGAGCTTAGTGAGTTTATTAAAAGTTGAGCGGTCTACAGGTAGCCAAGTTTGGCTGGGACTTCGCCTAAAGCCAGGAGAACAGAAAACCATGGTAGTATTCTTTTTATCTTTCTGCTTTCTTTCAGCTTTCCTACCTTCATGGCAGTAAAAACTGGGTTTACAAGCTATATGGGATAGGACAGTAGGATATGACAGGGTACTAAAAACAGTTGCTATGCAGCATGTTCACCCTTTACCGCTTCCACGCGACTTACAAGGGAGGTCAATGAGCGTCCGTGGCAATTTTGAAAGTGACCTATTGAGTGTTGTAGGGGACTGTAAGAGAAGCACCGTGATGGTTTTCAAATTTCCTGCGGACATCTGGGTAGGTGAAAAATAGCGAAAAACTGTTACACTTCTGTGTAGGCCGATAAAGCAAAACTGACGTCTGGAAGTGTCGTGGTTACAATCTAACCGGCAAAAGGTTTGGAGCTGGAACGGTAGCGGAATTACAGCGATCTCGCAATTTGCTTGTTAGCGGTACAGTAACCGAAGTGAAACATTGAGGTGCGCCGCTCACCACCAAGGAGGCAGCGACTGGACGGCTGAATGATAAGGTGGCGGGCTTTCAAGGAAAGGGTCAGGGTTCGGATTCGAGGGTCGGGGTGCTGCATTGCTAAGCTCGCTTGATCCATTTTTGTCGATGTAAAGTGTAACTTGGCCACGGTAGTGTACCATACTGACATTATAAACTTATTTTAACCTGGATGATACGATATAAGCACAAAAATAAACACGCAAAGCAACAGCGTTCATAATACATTCGGTTGGCCATTGAGAAGAACAGGTGATTTTCGTTTGCGTACAAAATAGCAAGTATTCCATGCCTTGACCGCCTTCGTTAGGCATTGACGGTGGGTCTGTCAGCATTACTGTACTTCACGACTCCAAGGATCGAGGAGAAATTGGAAAATTTTGATAAAAATTTTTATTTTTATTTATTTCCTTATTAATGTAATTTTGTTTTTTATTTTATGCTTTATTATTATTTATTATTATTTATATTTATATTTTTAATTAATTAATTAGTTAATGTATTCATGTTTAATATTTTCGACTCCTATTCGAACTCTGGAGAGAAAGCATAACAGTACCAACTTGACTTCTTCATGCTCATTCAACCATATTGCTAGTGATCTCACGACGTCACATACAGCAACCTCCTCACTGTACAAGAAGACTAATACTACCCACATCGTCGTCATCCTCCGGCGACCAGCCTACATCCGCGCTTCGTTCAAGTCAAGCTAACATAACCAATGAGAGAACTGGCGACTTTTCTCCGCAGTTCCTCGGTAGCTTTCAAGGGCCTGTCCCAACTTCAAAATAGATCATTCTTTATCTTGACCGTCTTCCTTAGGCATTGACGGTGGGTTTGTCAGCATTACTGTACTTCACGATTCCAAGGATCGAGGAAAAATTGGAAAATTGGATAAGAAGGATTTATCTTCATTTTTACTACTGCACTTCACGTCCAAAAGTAAGGAAGAGGTTGAAAAAAAGGATAAAAGATTTATCTTTATTTTTCACTCATTATTGTTTATTTATTATTTTTATTTATTATGTATTAATTATTTATTATTATTTATATTTATATTTTTAATTAACTAATTGAGAAGATCGCCATAGCAGATGAGTTTCGGGGCATATTTTTCACAACGCTATGCATGGGGATATTGACTGGCTGATGAGGATAAAACACTTCAGGAAGTGTTTTCTTTGATGTATATTCCGTTGACGTTTTCTCATTGGTTATGTTAGTGTTGGAAGCATGAAGAAGTCAAATTGGTACTGTTATGCTTTTTCTCCAGAGCTCGAATGGGAGTCGAAAAAAATCAAACATGAATACATTAACTAATTAATTGATTAAAAATATAAATACAAATAATAATTAAATAATAAAATATAATAAATAAAAAACAAAATTAAAATAAAGAGGAAATAAACAAATAAAAATAAAAAACTTGTATCAAAATTTCCCAATTTCTCCTCGATCCTTGGAGTCGTGAATTACAGTAATGCTGATAGACCCACCGTCAGTGCCTAACGAAGACGGCCAAGACATAGATTACTTTCTATTTTGTACGCAAACGAAAATCACCTGTTCTTCTCAATGGTCGAATGTATTATGAACGCTGTTGCTTTGCGCGTTTATTTTTGTGTTTATACCGTATCATCCAGGTTAAAATAAGGTTATAATGTCGGTACGTGGCCAAGTTACACTTTACACCGACAAAAATGGATCGAGCAAGACTAGCAATGCAGCACCCCGACCTTCGGATACGAACCCCTGACCCTTTCTATGAAAGCCCGCCACCTTATCCACTCGGCCGTCCAGTCGAGGCCTCCTTGGTGGTGAGCGGCGCACCTCAATGTTCCACTTCGGTTACTGTACCGCTAACAAGCAAATTGAGAGATCGCCGTAATTCCGCTACTGTTCCAGCCCCAAACCTTTTACAGGTTAGATTATAACCACGACATGGCAGTTCCTGACCAGTTTTTTTGCAATTTCTGACCTACCCATATTTCCGCAGGAAATTTGAAAACCACTACGGTGCTTCTCTTGCAGTCTCCTACAACCCTCAATAGGTCACCTTCAAAATTTCCACGGGACGCTCATTGACCTCCCTTGTTAGTCCGAAGTGTCTGTTCTGTGTGGCGAGAAGCAGACGGACGGAGAAACGTACATATAGATGTGTACTCGCTTTTTATTTAGAAGTCGTGAGAGTTCCACCCCGAAGTGCCCAATCTGCAGAAACGTAAATAAGATCAATCAATATCGGTCGGCAGATCGATACCTTTTACTGCCCTTTAGCTATTTATCGATAGACAAAGGAAGAGACACAAACAAACACACGCACACTCGTTGCGCGAAGCCTGCGCAAGGTCTTCTGAATCCTGATATACGTTACTCCACCTTCGTTTGCCGGCTCCGCCGGCGTCTGACATTTCTGTCCAGTCGCCGTGCTTTGAGCCACGAGATGTGATGAATTCCAGAAATGGCGGCTTATGACAAAAATGCTATCTCTTCTGTATATAGCATAGTATGGAAACTAGTTAAACTACTGCTGAAAATTGACGACCCTAGGGCAAGAATTGGTTACATACGTAGCGCAGGTCCCAGCAATCTTCTTCGCTAGTCTGTCTTGGCCCACCGCTGAAAATTGGAGGACTTGGGCAGGCAGAAAAAGTATAGTAGCTTGACCACTGGCCCGCACCATTGGCCACTGATTTTGAGGGAGCGTACGGGAAGAATTATACACGACAACCTGTAGCCGTATTCATGA
Source organism: Heligmosomoides polygyrus polygyrus (assembly GCA_947396885.1). Classification (NCBI taxonomy): domain Eukaryota; kingdom Metazoa; phylum Nematoda; class Chromadorea; order Rhabditida; family Heligmosomidae; genus Heligmosomoides; species Heligmosomoides polygyrus. Next base: position 70,196,892 of record OX377201.1, on the reverse strand, counting down.
ACGTTCCCGGGATCTTCCCGGCTTCCCACGGGAAGCAACCGAGGCAAGAGAGCGAGGCAGGAGAGAGAGGCGAGAGATTATATCGCTTATCTCGCCTCATTAATACGGCTTCCGGTGTAGTCGAAAACTGGGGGGGGGGGACAGGAACTTGATTTCTGCTGTTGACGAACCACTACAGGCAGTGACTCATGCCTTCCTCCCTTATTTATGGTGGGATTTTCTGTCTCTAATTTTCCTACCTACCTCCAACGCGTCAGAGAGAAATTCAGTATCGCGTTCAAAAGATCGATAATATTGATCGATATCGACCATCTGATCAAAACTCCTAATCAGCTGTGGTGCGCTTACGTGGGCCAACAGAATCAGGCAACTCCCACATAGATCTCCATCTGTAATCATAATCAGCTGCGTATGCTTCAGCCATAAAGTTGGTATCGATCTGATCTTAATACTTGACACTGCTCAATCTTTCCATAATTGTCTCCTCACAACAGTCTTCTCACAACAGTATTATGAATGGTTGTCATAATCATGTAGAAGTACTATAAATAATTTCGCGAATAATGCATAGTTCCATTGAATATTGATTCATTTGCACGCTGCTACGTTCTGCTATCGGGGTAATAAGCATCCAACTCATTTGCTACGACAGAACTTTCACGTCGAATTGGACGCTCTTCCACGACGTTGCGGTTTTTATTCGATTAGCAGAAGTTGAACAACAAATACAGTTGTAAGGAACACATATATCCCCACTTTGGTGGTTCATGTAGGTGGCATTTACACTATCAATCGAATAAAAGCAGCGGTGAACCTTTGGAGTGCATGGCGCGATCTAACCCTTCAACGCGCTATATGCCTTCTTCTTAGCGTTAGTTTAAGGTAAAGTTTAATTTATTATTTTTCCTACAAATAAAAGTTTTATGGAATTATTACCCTTATTGAGGCAGGCAAACTAGGAAGCCCTAAAGAATGTTACATACCAAATTTTCCTTAAACAAAATATTATGTTAGACATTTTATTGACTCTCTAGTTAAACCTGCCTGAAGGTCATTTCGACGAAGAGTGTCCAGTTTGATTTGAAAGTGTCTAATTGGACATGAAAATGGAAAAGACGTCGTTTCAATGAAGACAACCCACAGCCAAGAAGCAAGCATATAGCGCAATAAAAAATGAGATCGCGCCGTGTACTCCAAAAGTTCACCGCAGCTTTCATTTGATTGATGGTCTAAATGCCACTTACATGAACCACCAAAGTGGGAATATATGTGTTCCGCACTGTTGTATTTGTTGTTCAACTTCTGCTAATCGAATAAAAATCGCAGCGTCTTGGAATAGTGCCCAAGCGATAAATAGGAAGCATGAGTGGGCGGGAGAAGCTGATGCATGCGCTCAACCCAACGAACTTCGAATGGGAGAATCTTACTTACAGCCCGCAGCTGAGAAGCAAGCATACAGCGCAATAAAAGACGAGATCGCGCCTTGCACTCCAAAAGTTCGCCGCAGCTTTTATTCGATTAATAGCTATTTTTCGATTGAGAGTGTAAATGCCACTTACATGAACCACCGAAGTGGGGATCCAAGCGATAAATAGGAAGCATGAGTGGGCGGGAGAAGCTGATGCATGCGCTCAACCCAACGAACTTCGAATGGGAGAATCTTACTTACAGCCCGCAGCTGAGAAGCAAGCATACAGCGCAATAAAAGACGAGATCGCGCCTTGCACTCCAAAAGTTCGCCGCAGCTTTTATTCGATTAATAGCTATTTTTCGATTGAGAGTGTAAATGCCACTTACATGAACCACCGAAGTGGGGATCCAAGCGATAAATAGGAAGCATGAGTGGGCGGGCAACTTGCACGATCGGCTGGCAAGACCATAAATTCGCTGGCAGTCGTCCACTGCTAGGCTGTGGGAAGCAGCCGTCTGGCATACGCCGTGGTGTCCTGGGTATTATCTCGCTCTGGTCCCTCCTCTGCATGACGGACAACTTGACGGAATAACCGAACTATACGTGGTGAGATTACTCTGCGCTTTCTGGCCTAAGCGCACTCCTCCGCCTTTCGTGTGCCACCGGGGGCCGATCCATCAACGGTTATCCTCGGGGTTATCCGGGGATACGGGGTAGACGTACCCACGACGAGGCATTCATGACAAGCATTACCCGCCACATCGTGGGTATATCAGTGGGTAGAGAATACTCGACGATCGTCGTGGGTACATCCGCATACTCACGAGGATTCCGCATCCCATTAACAAAATGGCGCTCCGGTAAGGTCAGCTGTTCTCGTGAAAGGCTTCGTTCTATCTTAACCCTGGTACTTCTTCATGAATGCGAATCGTACCCGCTACCCACTGTGGGCAGCGGGTACGACTCCCTTCGGTATCTCTACCTGTACCCACTGCTTGATGAATGTGGCCCCGAGGGGCGGTCTTTACGTACGAATGGCCACCGCGCCCGTGAAGGCGACTGCCGCGTGCGCGATGAGCTCCGCTGCGGTCGTGTGAGTTGCGGCTCATGACCTGCTGCAGACGCTAGGGTTGAGTTTTTGATATCCCCTCCTGCTGTTGCAGGAGCTGCGGGAAAACATGGTCTGGTTCAGAAATGAGTTCCAGTTCAACTAAGCAACGTTCTAATGCTCAATTTTATATGCTGCTTCTTCAGGAAAAGCTGAAAACATGACACACTAATCGCAGTGAAACTGACTTTGTATACACTTTCTAACACTTGATGTGCAAGTTTTGATGCGGGTCTAGGTATCACCGACCGCTGAAGTCACCCAATTGCGACGTCTTCTGCCGCGCTACTCGCCGCGTCTTGCGGCGACCATTCGTACATGTCCAGACAATTATAAACGGCGGATATCAATAAACGGACAATTATAAACGGGGGCCGTATGCTCGTGCTCCCCCGCTGGGGGAGAATCAATCAATATCAGCATATCTCGTCACACCCCGATCCCCCATCGGGGGAGACTCGGGGTAGAGGAGCATACGGTCCCAGGACCGACTCACCGTAACCGCAGTGCAGGTGGCGCCGAGACTTTGCTGTCTGCGCCCTCCTAGCTCAGAGATCGCGCGTTCGCGTCCACGCTGCGACGTTCGATCGATGTCTTGTACGCCCGCGATGGCACCGTGTGCAAGTGGGTCGTGGTGCAGTAGATGGGGGGTTTACTTCATACGAGGGATGTCGGGGTTCGGTTCCCGGCCGCCGCGGCGTTTTTGCACTTCAGCGAGTATCTGAGACCTGGGAGGTTTCGACATCTACACGACGTTATGCGTTTTCTGCGCATTGTTTCAGCCGCATGCGCTTCGCCGCTCGAAGAGCGCAGAATCCAGATGCGGACTCCCCCTGAGCAACGAAAGCAGTTTCCATACGAGCAGTATTATGGCACACACCCTGGAGTCCCTTCCCTAGCCTCCCAATCGCGAACTCCCCCTGAGCGAAGAAAGCAGTCTCCATACGAACAGCTTGTATGGCACACACCCTGGAGTCCCTTCCCTAACCTGGCTCTGCGCTCGAAGAGCGCAGAACCCAGCCGCGAACTCCCCCTGAGCGAAGAAAGCAGTCTCCATACGAGCAGCTTGTATGGCACACACCCTGAGTCCCTTCTCTAGCCTGGCTCTGCGCTCGAATAGCGCAGAACCCAGCCGCGAACTCCCCCTGAGCGAAGAAAGCAGTCTCCATACGAGCAGCTTGTATGGCACTTACCCTGGAGTCCCTTCCCTAGCCTGGCTCTGCGCTCGACGAGCGCAGAACCCAGCCGCGAACTCCCCCTGAGCGAAGAAAGCAGTCTCCATACGAGCAGCTTGTATGGCACACACCCTGGAGTCCATTCCCTAGCCTGGTTCTGCACTCGAAGAGCGCAGAACCCAGCCGCGAACTCCCCCTGAGCGAAGAAAGCAGTTTCCATACGAGCAGCTTGTATGGCACACCATGGAGTCCTTCCCTAGCCTTGTCCTGCGATCGCACAATGGACGTCTCACCCGACGCCTAAGGTTGCGATGAGCCGGTCCTGATATCCGCCGTTTATAATCCTGTTACATGTCCCGCAGCCTGCCGCCCCTACCACATGCAAATTCGTGACCACCACCCACGCGACCGTTGTCGCAGACAGTGCGAAGCTCATGCCGAGCTCGAAGGTCCCACAAGACTTTTTCGGGCGGACGCATCAAATTGGCACCGTCAAATTAGGTGCTGGTAGTGCAATCACGGACACACCCTTATTTGACGTCTTATCACTAGTAGACGTACTTAGGATTATTCGGACCTGAGGGCATGTTTGCTGCGATGAGGTGAAACGGATAAACTACTGGCCCCAGCACTTAAGAGAAGGGCTCCTAACTTGAATTATTGGAAACTTCTTCCTGGATTATGGATTGAACTTTATACCAAGTCGCTGTCCTAAGGAAACTGGTGAAAGATTCCTCCGAAGATTCCTTTCCGGACGAAATTCAGGCCGATTTTATTTACGCCACCACTGGATTTTTCTAAGAGAGCATTCTTTACACTTCCCAAAAGAAACCCAAGCAGTACGCTTCGTGTTTTCTAAGTGGATTGAATTCAGTCATCCATGTCTCTTCAAACGAATCTACAAGAAATATTAAGGCAAGAGTGTTAGGTGGATAGCGGTTTTCAGACACTGATTGTAGATCGCTAAGACTCCATTAATCGCTTCTATCCAGCTAAAAATTGCGCACTATGTTGCTGGAAATATATTGAATCAGCCTCAAAATGCTCAACAGGGTTCTCAAATCGTTAGTTCAAAAAGCACAGAAAGGTGGAAAAGGAAACGAAAAGGTAGGACGAATGCTGGTAAGTGCTGGAGAAAGATCATGCAATCATTATCCAGCACTTCCGTGAGCATTAAAATATTTGTACCCCTTCGAACTTCCTTGGAAGGATAACGAAATATTAGGGAAATTTCCTAGCGGAGCGTTTAGTTTTATTTTTATTTTTCACAACTTTTCGATTAAACGAAATGACTGAGTGACCTGATGACCTTCTGGTTTGCACAGCACTTTGACATCCCTTTAACGGAAGTTGTTATTCAGTTAGCTCTTACCTTATCGTAGAATATCCTGATGGAATAGCATCAGAAGTGAGCGTTGCGCTCACTTCCTCACAAGGCGAGTAGTGTTCAAGAGCTTCGGCTACGGAATCTTCTTGCAGCTTCGTGACTTGTAGAGGGGCTTAAAAACTTTTCGGGTCGCAGAAGGATGCACGCAAGCTAACTGCAGGTTTCCCTTAAAAAGTGGACGCCGTGTACCAGACATCTCTCCAAAGGATGAAGCGCTGATTTGCTCATCTGCTGGCCACCCAATCTATTGTATTAGTTTAGCATGTTCAAAATACAAAAGGGCTTGCTTTTTTCTACAGCACTATGTGCTACTGTTGCTATTACAATACAATACAATGGTGTGTTCAGTGTGTCCATGTTTTTGTTACACTTTTAACGGCTTTTATTGCTCTTACGTTTCTGCGCCTTCGCCTTCTTCGAAGCCTGGAAAAGTGGGAGATATTCGCAACACTACCAAATCGAGTCGGCAAACCAGTCAAAACACCCAACAGTCAGCCTAAAAGTGACTCTCTTGGTGTATTGGTCAATAAGACCAAACGATAATCAGGTATGTCATGCGAACATTCATTGGAGGTCGAACCTGGGGAACTAAGAGCCTTCCGAAGGCCCGGAACCTTAGGACAGCGACTTTGTATAAAGTTCAATCCATAATCCAGGAAGAAGTCTCCAATAATTCAAGTTGGGAGCCCTTCTTTTAAGTTCTGGAGCCAGTAGTTTATCTGTTTCGCACCATCTCATTGCAGCAAACCTGGGGCCGTATGCTGAGGTCTCCCCGGCGGTACCCGGCGGGGGGTGGGTGCCACGCCGGCGCCTTCCCGGTATGGCCTATGTTATACTTCGGCGACGCGTCGCCGACGCTGCGACACGTCAGCGACGGCCCGTCACCGACGTCGGCCGACGCTGACGTCACCAGCGACGTCGCCGACGTCGCCACAGACGCCGCCGACGTCGCCACAGACGCGTGGCTGAGATGCCATTCGGAAGACCGAACGCGTTGGGCTTATTTTCTTACTCCACCTAAATGAACGAGGAAGTAAAGCCAACCCCTCTAAAGCGAGCAAGGTATTAAGTCTGGGAATAGACCGCTACAAGAACGGCGGCTGGACATGTGACTGTGCCTGCAATAGTCCATACATTGCCCTTGTGAGTTACGAAATCGGGCGGAGTAATGTTGCACGGCCAGTGTTGCGAAACACAACCCACTCTTCTCGAGAATCACTGCAATACGCCAGGCTGCATCTCATACCTGGAAAATGGAACGTTTTCAAGAAACCATGACAATGAGTGAGGGTGTCTTGCTCTCTGACATGGTTAGAGAGAATTGTGTGTGCGGAGGAGAGCTATCTGATCAGTGAGGAGGGCGCGCTCTGCTTCCCTTTTGACATACATGTGGGACACCTTCATCCGCATTTCTGCGGCAGGTGGGACGGAGTACGTCTGCTAGGGGCCATTCTCTCCACTGGTTAGGACTATTTAATGTGCTCCCTCCAAAGGAGAGATTACCAAAAAAAAAATTCTCACCCCAATCGCAGATAGGATGTGAGGTAAGAGAAGATAAAGGTTCAAAGATTTAAATATGTGAATCCATATTTCAGGACTGGGTAGTTGAGCCAGTCGCTGTCGGAGAACCACCAGCACAACCTTGTGCAAAGCGCTTGCCTCAGAGGACCAGTTGGGAATGCAACGGAATGATGAATGCTGACATTTAGTAGCTTTTTTTAGTAGGAACACTTTTTTGTCAACATGATCGTTCACAGAAGTAGTACAAGCTAGTTTGCTCCGAAGCAGGCCAAGTCTCGGTCCACCTTTGGGCAAAACGTGAGCCACCTGTGACCCACAAACCGTTCACGCTCTGGTATCAGGTTCACAGGGCGAACAGTCCTGCGAACGCCATCTGACTAAATGGACATGAAGAGTAAAAAAGGCACCATTTGTGCCCGCAAGATGGGCGTTTTTGCACTTTCGATTTCGTAATTCGAGGTCCGCCGAGGATGTTGACAGTGCCGGGAACGAAGAACCCACCCACAAACAAAATACTCCCTCTGAGCGCATTTTTTCCCAGCCTTGAATGAGGCCGGCGACGGCCCGTCGCCGTGCACAGCGCGGCGACCGACCCACGGACGACGTCGCCACCGACGTCGCCACCGACGTCGGCGGCGGAAGTATAACACCCCCCTGCGGAGCTCTCGGCGACGTCGTCGGCGACGCTGTGTTGGGCGGGCTGCCACGCAGTGCGTAGCTGCCCGCAAAGCACAGCGTCGCCGACGTCGGCCGACGCGTCGCCGAAGTATAACATTGGCCTATGGCCTATGTTATACTTCGGCGACGCGTCGCCGACGCTGCGACACGTCAGCGACGGCCCGTCACCGACGTCGGCCGACGCTGACGTCACCAGCGACGTCGCCGACGTCGCCACAGACGCAGCCGACGTCGCCACAGACGCCGCCGACGTCGCCACAGACGCGTGGTCGACGTCGGGGACGTCGTTGACAGGAGAGCATCGGAGCGCATTTTTAGCATCGGAGCGCGCTTTCAATGTCATCATTTGGCCACCAGTCTGCCGATTGCATACATTGCGAGATGAAAGAAGCAACACCAAATGAGTTTGCAATTAGCAGAACTGCCATGTACTACCACAAAAAAGACCACCCTGGTACGCTCGTAACGGGTATTTATGTCCGCCATGAGCAGGGCTACGCCCCCTGGCATAGCTGCTATAATTTGCCTATAGCAGGCTATCTGACCCACGATACCCTGAAGTCACTGCCCGCGATATGCCGCGGGGTATACGCCATTGGCCAATAGCCTTTTCAGCCGCCCAGTAGCTGCAGTTATGCTGATTAACCTCTCCATTCAGCTTTAATGTTGCTTCATCAGTCCCCAGAATCCGTTTCGGAAAATAGGTCTGCTGCCCACATTTAAATTCTGTAATCACTAAACTCGCATGCTACGTGTCTTTCACGTCGTTGTCAAGTTCTAAACATCAAAAAAGCAGATAAAAACAGACGTGTGCATGGCGCAATCTATACGTTCATACGTCAAAAAATTCCTATTTGCTTAAGATTTTATATGAGCATTTAACTTCTTCAGTACCTTTTTGTGACCAAAGTTATCACCTTTCTAACAGTGCATTCATTTCTTGAGACACCCAGTATTATTAGAATTAGGCAGTATAAAAAAAACACTCACTTCCGTCTATCAGGTAGAGATACGTATATTTTTATGCCTTTTTTCTGTTGAAACTCTGTTATCTGCCTCAATTTCGTTGTTTGTTAAAGAACACACCAAAGTAACTTTTTACATATTTTTCTGCAAGCCTTAAAGAAAACATTTTTCGTTGGAATAGAACTGCTACATATTAAAAACCACAAGAATTCTGTGAAGTCCTCATGTGACTAACTTTAAATGGACATGAAAAAAAGGCACCATTTGTGCCCGCAAGATGGGCGTTTTTGCACTTTCGATTTCGTAATTCGAGGTCCGCCGAGGATGTTGACAGTGCCGGGAACGAAGAACCCACCCACAAACAAAATACTCCCTCTGAGCGCATTTTTTCCCAGCCTTGAATGAGGCCGGCGACGGCCCGTCGCCGTGCACAGCGCGGCGACCGACCCACGGACGACGTCGCCACCGACGTCGGCGGCGGAAGTATAACACCCCCCTGCGGAGCTCTCGGCGACGTCGTCGGCGACGCTGTGTTGGGCGGGCTGCCACGCACTGCGTAGCTGCCCGCAAAGCACAGCGTCGCCGACGCTGCGACACGTCAGCGACGGCCCGTCACCGACGTCGGCCGACGCTGACGTCACCAGCGACGTCGCCGGCGTCGCCACAGACGCCGCCGACGTCGCCACAGACGCAGCCGACGTCGCCGACGTCGCCACAGACGCTACTACTTACAAAGACGACATATTTGAGTTCGGAACATAAACAAACGTTACTTTGCGGAGTCTTTCAGTGCAATAAATCATGCAATTGCGAGATGAAAGAAGCAACACCAAATGAGTTTGCAATTAGCAGAACTGCCATGTACTACCACAAAAAAGACCACCCTGGTACGCTCGTAACGGGTATTTATGTCCGCCATGAGCAGGGCTACGCCCCCTGGCATAGCTGCTATAATTTGCCTATAGCAGGCTATCTGACCCACGATACCCTGAAGTCACTGCCCGCGATATGCCGCGGGGTATACGCCATTGGCCAATAGCCTTTTCCGCCGCCCAGTAGCTGCAGTTATGCTGATTAACCTCTCCATTCAGCTTTAATGTTGCTTCATCAGTCCCCAGAATCCGTTTCGGAAAATAGGTCTGCTGCCCACATTTAAATTCTGTAATCACTAAACTCGCATGCTACGTGTCTTTCACGTCGTTGTCAAGTTCTAAACATCAAAAAAGCAGATAAAAACAGACGTGTGCATGGCGCAATCTATACGTTCATACGTCAAAAAATTCCTATTTGCTTAAGATTTTATATGAGCATTTAACTTCTTCAGTACCTTTTTGTGACCAAAGTTATCACCTTTCTAACAGTGCATTCATTTCTTGAGACACCCAGTATTATTAGAATTAGGCAGTATAAAAAAAAACACTCACTTCCGTCTATCAGGTAGAGATACGTATATTTTTATGCCTTTTTTCTGTTGAAACTCTGTTATCTGCCTCAATTTCGTTGTTTGTTAAAGAACACACCAAAGTAACTTTTTACATATTTTTCTGCAAGCCTTAAAGAAAACATTTTTCGTTGGAATAGAACTGCTACATATTAAAAACCACAAGAATTCTGTGAAGTCCTCATGTGACTAACTTTAAATGGACATGAAGAGTAAAAAAGACACCATTTGTGCCCGCAAGATGGGCGTTTTTGCACTTTCGATTTCGTAATTCGAGGTCCGCCGAGGATGTTGACAGTGCCGGGAACGAAGAACCCACCCACAAACAAAATACTCCCTCTGAGCGCATTTTTTCCCAGCCTTGAATGAGGCCGGCGACGGCCCGTCGCCGTGCACAGCGCGGCGACCGACCCACGGACGACGTCGCCGCCGACGTCTGTGGCGACGTCGGTGGCGACGTCGCCACCGACGTCGGCGGCGGAAGTATAACACCCCCCTGCGGAGCTCTCGGCGACGTCGTCGGCGACGCGTCGCCGAAGTATAACATTGGCCTATGCTGAGCTCTTCCCGGCGTCGATCGGCGGGGAGGCCACGCCCTCAACGGCCGGGGAAGGTCTCCCCGCCGCTTTGAGCAGGGGGAAATGGCATGCGCGCGCCAAATTAGCGGTAGGGCGCGGAAGTGTTCAACAGCTGATAGGACTAAGAGTATTGTCTGAGAGCAATTGGGTTAAAATCGACGACGTAATGCAGCAGAAGTATTCACTGGCAACACTGCGCTTATTTTTCGTCTAATTCAACTTCACGGAGACCTTAGAAACACGTGAATGTGCTCGTTTCCTCTCGCCTTGTTCTATTCACTGCAATTTTTATCAATTCGGTCGACTGTTTTTTATTAGTTGAACAGTATTATAAGAATCCGACTGCTGACTTAGAAAACGTAACCCGGATGAGCCCCGCGAGCACAGTTGCGAGCGTAGCAGATCAGATTTGAGACGGAAGGGAGCACACAGGCGCAATTGTTTCCATATTGGCCCACGTGCGAATCATGAGCTCACGCTTGTGATGAGCGAATCTCCAAGCACGATGACAGATTGCAAATCTAAGCAATGTGGCGGCTTACTAATCTAAGTACGATGACGGCTTACCTACAGGGACGGATACCGATCACATCACGCAAAGGCCGATTGCATTGACAGTTTTAGGAGATTACATTGAAGCATTTGAGAGAAATTATAAGGAGGAAAGATTATTTAAGGAGGAGTGAAAGAGGTAATCACGACTCATATCACCAAGCAGATAACATAACTTCTCTAACCACACTCGAGAGCTGTCCTAGGATGTACGAAAGTTTTGTGTCCTCCTCTTTTGAACTTAGGAAGGCTGACTAGACAACTCAATGTCCTGATAATACTCATAAGTGAGGTCTATCAGCGATCCTAAAATCTTCACTACCGCCTTTACGAGAATGAAGTGACATGAATCGACACAAACTGATTCAGTGTAAATATTCTAGGACAGCTCGAAAAGCTGGAGAACTTGATTGAGCTGAAGAATGTTGGTCATATGTGTCTCGGTTTCCTTTCCATGAGTTCATGAACACTTTCTCACTCTCATCAGTAAGATCTTCCGTATAATGAAGAGTGCATGAAGCAGCTCACAAGTCACAAAAACGTTAGGTCAGTAACGCGGCCAGGCGCAAATCGGCTCGAGGAGGATGGGGGTCACCCTGAACGACAGCACTATGCAGCATTTAGTGTTGTGCGATTGAGCTATACCGTCTCTGATGTAATCCGACATCCATATCCCTTCATACCACGGCTGATAGCCACTGAGTACATGGTGACTCACCCCCTCCCCCGAGTCAATCTGCGCCTATAGCCATGTGACTTATGTTACCCAATATCTTGGCAGAGCCACAAACGCCTCGACTCAAATGCTGACGCTAACCACAGAACATAAGGGCTTGATGTCAAGTGCAAAAGCTACCATCACGCACAGACCTTCACCATTAAAGGTAAATGTGATAGATCCGCCTTTATCCCTGTTTAAGATGCTCGAAGCACTCCGTATACTGATACAGGATACCGTCGAAGCTATGAAACATTTGCTTTTCCGAGATCTCTTCGAATCTCCCTTCGCACTTGTACGTCAGCTACAATAACCAGGATGACGCCGGCGCTATCGATTTTCTGCAACACGGCGTCAGCTATAGCGCTTTAACTTCCCGCGCCACGCCCGCGAGCTCAGCATGCCGGGAGCGCCCCGCCGGCAACGGCCGGGGAATCGCCCCGGCCGGGCAGCGATGGGAGGCGTGCCCGGCCGGGGAGACCTCAGCATACGGCCCCTGTCCTCAGACCGAATAACCCTTTAAGCACGTCTACAAGTGATAAGACGTCAAATAAGGGTTGCGGGGCCACTCGCCCCCGCGAGCACGGTTCCGAACGTGGTAGGTAAGACTCCAGACGGAAGAGTCCGGCCTTTTTTGTGCTCTCCTCCGCTGTCGCGGAGGAGAGCACAGATTGGGCTAGGGAAGGGACTCCGGGGTATGGCGAGTCACCAGACGCGAAACAAAGCAGGGCTCGTGCGCCGAGACTGCGGTCGCGGGGGGCGAGATGCCCGGAGACCTCAAATAAGGGTGTGTCCGTGATTGCACTACCGACACCTAACTTGACGGTGCCAATTTGATGCGTCCGCCCGAAAAAGTATTGTGAAGGTCCCGAGCGGATGTCTCTGATATCTAATGCAGCGTAATCGGAGTGGAGCGAGTTATTTCAGCTGTGTACTAGTTGTGTGGTCTCGGTTTCTCATACCATGGCGAGGCTCTGTGCTGTGGCTTTCTTACTTTCCGTGATCGTTTGCTCATACGCTCAAGAGAAGAAGGTGGATAAGCTGCAGATTGGCATCAAGAAGAGAGCCGAGTCCTGCGAGATTAAGTCCAGGTAAGTTCTTGAAGCACATTTGTTCGCAACTGCTGAGGCTGCCTCAGCGTTTCCTCTTTGCGAGAATTGCTGGACGTCTGGGACTGGAATCATTTTTTTAGGAAAGGTGACGTCCTGCATATGCACTACACTGGCACGCTTCTCGACGGAACAGAGTTTGACTCTAGCCGCACAAGAAATCAGGAGTTCACTTTCACGTTAGGAATGGGACAGGTACATCGGCGGATTACTGCCAGTTTTTAGTTCACAAGTCCTGTTTTGTCAATGCCATCCATGATGTGAGAATTGGTCTTCGTACGGCTGTGACTAGAAGTTTGCATAGCATTTCTTCGAGGGTAATTTCGACTTGGGGAATATTAGTAGTGCTAGTCCCCTTGATGTTACCGCTTGACTGATGTTTGCTTCGGCGATGCAATCCGAAAGAGGTAGGGGGACCCACCTTATAACGGATGTGCGTTGTACCCTCGTCGTCTTGTCTTCCACCCTCCCTCCCCCCCCCCCCCTCAACCCCTGGCTTCCTCGAGAGCCCTGTGGCAGCCTCATGTTGTTTATTATGTTGCATGTGTTTCATTTCAACTATTGTTTAAATGTGTGCATACGGTGGATCCCTCTTATTGGGATTGCACCGCTTCGGCTTATCTTTGTTGTGCGGGAAACCGCGTTCAGGAGTGTTTGATACACTTACAACCGAAAAAAAAAACCGTACGAGTTGTCCACCGTAGCTTTAGAGTGAAATTCAGGGAAATCGTTATGGAACCATGCAGTTACTTATCCGTTTGCTAGTCAATCGCCGCGGCGGTACTATTGTACTCAGCGTACCCCACTTAATCTTGTTTAAAATGGGTCTACTAGGGGTAATCTGCCATAGGATGAACGAGTATCATAGTCGTTTTTTGCGGAAATACCTTATAAGCTCGTTATATTAAGTTCGAATTGCCCAAGGGGTAATAGACGCAGAGACTGCGCCTCCTATCGACGCGCACTAATTCGCCGCCGCTAGCCTGCAGCAGAGGTTAGTCAGGGCATAAGCCTTGAAATCTCGAAAAGCTTTGAAAGCTCCGTTCCTCACAGAATTGGACAGGGGAGGGGCTCTGGGGTGTGGACCGACTAGCGCGCCCGTGTTAAAATTGCCTTCATCCTGGAGTCCCCCCCCCCCAAAAAAAAACATATAAAAGCAAATAAGACACGGATCTGTAATCGAAACGAGGAGTTAAGACTGCATTTACATTCGCTGTATGTAAATAACTAGTCGCCACGCCTGCCCGCCAGAATGCTATCTATGGTGGTACCCCCCCCCCCCCAGGGACTGCTTGCAGAGAAGCGGAGTCTTTGCGTCTCTTACCAGCGCGTGCTATTTCGCAATTCGATCTTAAAGTAACGGGCATTTCCGCAATAAACGACTATGATATTCGTCCTTCCCATGGCAGATTACCTCTAATAGATCTATTTTGAACAAAATTGAGTGGAGTACGCTAAGTAAAATAGTACCGCCGCGGCTAGTGATATTTGCGTGCTTGGCCTGACTGATCCTTCGCTTGGTATTGAGCTACTAAGGCCTATGTTATACTTCGGCGACGCCGTTGTCGGCGACAGTGTTAGGCGGGCGTCGGGCTGCTGCGCAGTGCGTAGCAGCCCACGCAACACAGCATCGCCGACGCGTCATCGAAGTATAACATAGGCCTAAGCGGGGGGGGGGGCGGTAGGGAGGGAATGGTAGGAGGGGAACCAGGACCAGAAAACGGGTTTTTACCCTAACCGGTGTCAATAGACATTGTGGAACACAGTGAATGCCGCTTAGAAGGATCAGTAGATAAAGATTTCAACGGTACTTGGTGGCATAGACAAGGCGTCGTTAATCGGATCAGTCAGTTCTTGGTGTTTTTTCCCTTACTTAGTTCTGTGTTCGAAAGCGTGGTGTGTGAGTTTCTACAAGCGTATTCAATCTCGATGTGGGCACAAACCCGCTAAGTACCGTTTTTAGTGTATAACAATAGCCTAGGGCGTGTGTAGCGCAGTCGGAGGAGGCGCGACTGTCGTGTGCACCCGATACCAGCTAAATGGTTCGGATTTCCCGCCCAGGCCAACCAAGCCCTCCATCCCTCCGGGGTCGGTGAATTGGTACCAGATTTTTCTGGGAAGGATAAAGCGCTGACTTGTTCATCGGCTGGCCACCGCATGTCATTGTATGGCCAAATACGCATTCATGTCGCCTCCACGACATCCCGTAGAAGTAGAATGCGCTGGCGCATCTCAGAAGGGATTGAGTAACGCCGTCCTTTATTCTTTATCCTTTAACAATAGCCTGGGCGCTGTTATAATACAAATGGGATACGCTTTATGCCTATGGATGCCTTTTTCTCAAAGGAGCTGTCCTAACCTGAAGGACAACCTTTTGTGTATCAGTGCAATAACAAAACCGACATGATGAAAAACTGAAAATAAGCCATTATATAAGGACATAGCGTCCTTAAAATGTGCCCTAACTTCGAGGCGACTGGGAAGCGGTTGAAAGGACGCCTGAAGCATGGCTTAGCACGTTGCTCTTGAACCCAGAGATAGTTCGTGCCCTCCTCGATCAAGTTTAGGATCGGGTATGATGGTGTAAACGCATCAGAGAAGAGGAGCACGCGACAAAGCAGGACAAAGAAGGAGATGATGAATAGTCTGCGAGAGGATGGAGTTCTGCGGAGAGAGCTACTTTGCGTGTCTTCCTTTTCTTCGCGGTGATTTCCACAAACGGGCTTGATTGATTGTTCTTCTCAAAACGGCTACGTGGTATTGTCTTACCAGGAGGATATCTCAGGGGTAGGTCAAACGGTCGAAATGGTATATTTGAACAGAAGCGCCTCTATTGCAGAAACACGAATGTATGCGTAGCTCGACCCGAGTCCTGCACAGGGCGAGGATGGGGCTGGTTAAATGCAATAGCAAATAGCATAGCTACGAGGTCGGCGCTTAAATCCATGTCGTTCTGTTTTGCATGCTTTAAAAGTAAGGGTAATTGAATTCGTTAACCTTATTATTGCATTCCATTGTTTCAGTACCTTTTCTTGAACAGTGCAAAGCGTTGCTCGACCAGTTATCTTACGTTTTTGCGAACCCGTGCATCCGGAAGCCTTCGAAGCAAAGCACAGCTCTTATGGGTGCAAAAGAATAGAAACACGTGGATGCGGAAGAATGATCGCAATATAACTCAGCTGTTGACGACAGCTGTCCTGTAGAAGCTTGGTAAGAGGTGCATAAACACACGAAGCTTCCGAATACCTTTGGTCAACCTTAAAAAAGGCGATGTTCATTAAAAACTGATTGTGCGGTAGTGACACGGTGGCATACGCAGAGGGCTAAGAATTCAAACAGGAATTAGTGCACAGCTCCGTTCCCTAATGTGTTTAGCAGATACGGAACGCATATTTGAAATCAGCATTCGAAGCCGCATTCCTTGCATTCCACTGCGACCTGGGTATCCTTCCGTTGTGAATTGAGGTTCTGTCCATACACAACACTTCAGGTGTTATACCTACCGCTGGAGTCGTCTTCTTTTCAAATCAACTCAAGCTAAAACCGGAAACGTCACACCATCCTGTCGTATTTTATTTTTGGAGCCATAGGGGTAATCTATACATCTCTTTCTAGTTTTAACCCATACGACATGGTCGACTACTTCTTTCGGATTGTTCAACAACCCATCGAACAAGTGTTGGATTAGCTCCATGTTGCCAGCTTGTCTTTTCAGGTCATCAAGGGATGGGATCAAGGGCTTCTGAACATGTGTGTCGGCGAACGCCGAATCCTTACGATCCCGTCTCACCTGGCTTACGGAGAGCGAGGATCTCCTCCAAAAATTCCCGGTGCGTTTCTGCTCTCTAATATTGCCTTCAAGAAATAATACGTCAGTAGTCTCTCTTAAGTAATTCCTCGGAATGCTTGTGTTGTTCGTTCTTCCTTGGTTTACTCAGCAATGAGTACTCATCTCGGATTTTGTACTAATGTACTACTGGAAAAGAACGTAGCATGCTGATTTCAGCTTCTACGGCAGTTCTGTGCCTAAGAACGTGGTTGTTGCGATGAAGTGAAGATTGCATGTTTCAGCTAATGCTCCGCTTAAATTCGACGTCGAACTGATGAAGATCGACCGTAAAGGAGAGCTGTAGTAATCTCACCATCTGTGCATTGTTGTGATTTTCGGGCTCTAAATAAGTTATTGATTGTTACATCCTCGAAGGCCGAAGCTCACTTGAGCTGGCATCGCCGATCGTTCTTGACTTGAGTGTCGAGCCAGTTGTTGTTGTCTTTCTAGGGCTAATTGATGGGCTATAATTCCTCTGATTGTTCACGCAACGTTTTCGTGATATGGGTTGCTTGTTGTCCTCAAAGTGTTGTGCACTGTTTTCACGGGGTCGAAATAAATCAGCTTCTAAGAGGTCTACCGCCTCCTCAGGACCATGCGTTACACTTGATTACATCGTTTTTTCGCCTGCCAACTCAGAGCAGTTGGCAGTCGTCTCAACTATATGCTGCGACGTTGCATTGGACAAGATTTGGTGCCTGATCTCACAACGCCATTCGAACGTCATGCCGGGCATTCCTTATCCTTCTCTGTTTTCGGAAAATGGTGGCTCCATACTGAGTGCTCGTTCTGACAGTTTTCCACAATTCATGTCGAATTTATTGCTGGGGAGAGTAAACGCGCTACGTAGTGGTACGCTTTCGGCGAGCCACGTGATGGGAACTACTGCTGCGAGTTCTCTTCGTCGCCTCCGCTGTTTATGGTGCATTTATTCCATTTTCACGTTAATCACTGCCCTTATCAAGGCAAGCTGGACGTTTTGACACCAAATCAAGGACATTTCAAATGGAGACTCACGAGTTCTAAGTTAAAGTGAGTCTTCTCAAAATACAAATGCGTCCTTCGATGTTCGCTTTTTTCTTTCACGTTTAAAAACAGTTCTAGTCTGGAGTGGAAAAAAGTTGATTTTTCTGTATGGAGAGGTTGTCTCATGCATTTCCTCGGCAGGCCACTGACTGCCTACTGGAAGCGGCGCTGTGGGGATATGGCTGGCGTGTTGAATGTTCTGCTGTCATTTGCTATACGTTTAGCTGGCGTGTGATTGTGCTTGTTTCTTCTTGCCTGAGCGGTTATCCACGTGCAAGCAAAGGAAAATTGAATAAATAACCCGTTGTACCGCTGATTAGTGCTCAGCTCTGCAAAAATATGATTTTTGATATGAATCAAGTGAGAATCGCGGCGTGCTGGACGAGAGTATGGCGTGATCTTTTCTTTCGACAGGAGAAATTGCTGCTTTTCGGCAAATAGGCTTCGGATCGTTTTGGAGACTAAGAAATGAAAGATTGATTGTATGGAAATTCAAACATCGCATTCACTTTCTAGTGGCATCGAACCGTGCCAACTACAAGGTAAACTCGAAGTGATTTTTAAATCGAGAACTTATTTTTACCTTCTCAGAAAGCGCCTGGTTTAGTCCGCTGAGGTGAGAGGTGTCCGTTTTAATTTGGAAGGTGTTCAGCTTGACTTCAAAAGTGTCTCGTTTGGCATGACGACCTCATGTACGTGGTGATTTTTTGAAATTGAATCCGAATACTTTTGGAGGTGTGGTTTCTGAAGACCACTCTTCGCACTCGATACAACTCCGCTCTCTAAGAGCAGTCCCGGCCTTTATCTCTGTCAAGTTTTACGTGGCAAACAGGCCTCTGCCCCTTACTGTTGCACGTCTTGACTGCGAGCAGCCGAACAAACTGCTGCATTGGAGCCTCTGACGACGAGTGGACATAGAAACTAAAGGCCACGCGTGTTGAGCCTATACAATGGCATAATTGACGGGAAAGTCAGCGTTACACTTTTTTCAGACATGTCTCATACAAATATTCCTTATCAGAAGGGAAGGAATGTTTAACTGACCTTAGCGGGACCCGAACCTTGAAGCTTGATCTGGAACGTAAGCGAGTGTCGCCGCTGCTGCGGTCCTGCTGCACTATCCGCGCCCCACACAGAAATGCGATTCTGCAGTTTTCGAGCCGTCGGGGCTACTTGTACGTTTGTATTCCGTTTTCTGTCGATAACCGACAACATGTCGCGTTATGCTTGGCCGAGTTCCTCAACTACTCATCGGAAGGTTGGGTCAACCCCATGTTGTCAATGGATCATTTCAGGTGTTTGGTTCGTATTACTGCGATCCAGAGAGCATGGATCTGGTTACAGCTTTCAAAAGAGGTGTAGGAGCATTGGAGCGTATGTAGACCATTCATGGGGTGACGAGATGCTTGAGCAGATACCGAGCCTAGGTGTAGAGGAGTATAGACGACACTGAGATGTCACCCGTGAGAGACGAACCTCAGAGCAGTATGACGGCTATTAACCAGCTGTTCACTTCGACTTCAAGTTCCGCATTGCGGAAAAGCGAACGAGACCGATTCACATCCAGTGGCGATGGTGGGGGACACGGGTAGAACGCCTATGGAAAGGCACTTTGAAGGAACTACGAAGGCAGCGTTGGCACAACCAGCACCATAATGTCCCAGGGCGGGTATTATAGTTCGAAGCTCCCATTACCAGGTTCTCCTGTAATCCCTGTCTACACTTCGGGTTAATGATCTTCCAAAAATGAACAGTTGTGAGTTCAGAAGGAATAGTGGAAGAGCAGGGCGATACCAGAATCTGGCCACACCAAGAGTTTCCCTTGCTTTTGACTTCTAACATAGTAACGTGTTTCGCATCTGCATTGACCATGGCGAGACATAATGTTGGCGTAGTTTTGCCAAGAAGAAGAACTGGTTATAAATTTCCAGTTCTGCTGATTAGACTGCTGGATCTCATAGATTGCCGGAGGACATTTTTCGCGTTCTCATGTATGGGGAGGGCTAGATATCTATTTGGCAGCTCTCTCTCTCAAAAAAGGAGAGAAAAGAAGAAGGACAAGAATAAAGGATAAAGGACGGCGTTAATCAGTCGCTATGTGGGACGCGTCACGTCAGTGTTTTATCCTTAAAAAACTAGTTTGGGATCAATACAGATTACATAATTAGATTACAGAAACAGATTCTTCAATCTACATTCCCTTGAACGTCGTAGGAGAAGATATGATTGAATTACGATATATAAGATGTTAAACGGTTTTTCTCGTACTCCACTTCAGGAGTTCTATACCTTTTCTTCATCGAACACAAGGGGTGGCCAGTGGAAGATTCAATTTTCCAGAGCAAAAAGCAATATACGGTCTCAATTCTTCACTTGCCGTGCTGGCTCTGAATTTTTGAAGTTATCTTAAAAACACACCATGCCCAATTCATTAAGGCAATATAAAAAAATTCTTGACCGATATCTTCAGGATGCAGCTTAGTATTAGGTTGTCCCATAAGTCCCCGCCGTTTTCTTCAACGATTCACTGCAGATTTCGACGGCGGTCTCTTGCATAGCGCTGCATAGCTTTCGAAAGAGAATGATTTGCTCTATAAGAACGTGTATTGCATTTCTTTTTTCATCATGAAGTTTGTCAATTTGTAGGTCGTTGAAGTGAAAAGTGAAAAAGTGAAAAACAGCCATTTGCGCACTTGTTCTCTCCGCTTAGGTTTGTAATTTTTTGCGCAGTTTTTTGTAGCACTTGGAAGACAATGTACTGCACTACAAGAATATGTGTTGGTCCTATTTTCTCACTTGCCCTTTATTGATTTTTAGGCCATCAAATTGGGAATTCCGACTTTTCCGTCCGAATTTTTGCCAAAACTCCGGTTCTGTGGTTGGACTTTTTTGCTTGGTGTCATATGTCATTTGGAAGAGGATGTCTTGCTCAATAAGAATTTGTGTCGCGTTTATTGGCTCACGCTGATTTCTGTCGAACATCAACAACTGAAGAAGGAGAAGGAGTTGTTGGTGAAGACGATTTTTCTCTTTTTGGCATTTTGTTGACATTCAATAGAAATCAATAAACGCGACACATATTCTTATAGAGCAAGACATTCTCTTTCGAATGACATATAACACCAACCCAAAAAGTCCAACCACAGAGCAGGAGCTGTCGGCAAAAATAACCATCCTCCTTCGGACGTCCCAATTTGATGGCTTAAAAATCAATAAACGGCAAATGAGCAAATAGGAGCAACATATATTCTTGTAGTACAGAACATTGTCTTCCAAGTGGTATAAAAAACTTCGCAAAAAATTGCAAACCTAAGTGGAGAGAACAAGTGCGCAAATGGCTAGTTTTTCACTTTTCACTTTTCACTTCAACCACCTAAAAATTTACAAAGTTCATGATGAAAAAAGAAATTCAATACACGTTCTGATAGACCAAATCATTCTCTTTCGAAAGTTATACAGCGCTATGCAAGAGACCGCCGGCGAAATCTGCAGTGAATCGTTGAAAAAACGGGGAAGACTTATGGGACAATCTAATAGTTTTCATATTTACGATCGGTTCTTGTTGCTTGCTTTGTTTTTTCCTGTTTACAATGACGTTCACTTGTGTTTATAATGACATATGTTGTTCTTATTCTTTGGTTATCCATGTAGTGATAAATAAATAAATAAATAAATGAATACAGCGACCCTGGAGTGATGGAAGACTTGGTTAACCTGGATAGGATCGAAACCAAGAGCATTGGCAGAGATGCACCAGCCGTTTTTAAGTTGCACTTTCACGCAGTTTTTTTTTAAAAGCGAGGAAGTAACGATGTTTAAACGATATATCTGGAGATTATGCAGATTGAAGTTGGCATTTGAACTCCAAATCCTGCAAACTTTGACGGGTAAAGTAGACGTGTCATTCGGAGTTGTCGCTTGACTGGACAGTATCCTACTGTATATACAGTAAGATAGTGTCCAGTCAAGCGTCAACTCCAAATGACAGTCAAATTTGGAGGGAAGGGAGAACCACTGCAAGAATCAGAGCAGTATTATTGCCTCCGGACAGTAAATGGTATTGACGGTCGACCAGTACCGATTGCTTTTCTGTCTATGCCACTGCAGATTAGGCACTTTGGATTGGGACTCTCGTGATCTGTTGCTCGACACGTAGAATTGGAGAACAAACAGCGTGCATGAGATAGAGGGTGGACAGGCTCATGGGAGCAGTTTTGAGAATTTTCTACCATACCATATCCCGCTATTCTTTTCTATATAGTGAAACCAGTTTTTTTTTACTGAAATGACACTAGAAGCCCTAAAGAAAAAAGAAGACGGTCGTGGTGTCCTGTTCTCGAGTAACGGATCCAAATTATTCAACTGACCGATCCGGATTTGGCGGCCGCTAGGACACTGAACGTCTGGTACATTGAATGATTCTGATCCGTCACTTACAACATTTTCACTCGAAAGGAACACCTTTCAAATCAAATTGCACACTTTTCAAATCAGGTTGGACACCCTTCTATGCTAGCCTAGGACTTTTGAAATCAAAGCGGACTCTTCCATATCGAAATGATCTTCAGGTAGAATAACTACAGGCTCAATAAGATAGTTACAATAAATTATTTTTCAGGAAAAATTTGGTATGACATTCCTTGAAAATTTTCCGCTTGCCTGCCCCAATAAGTGTAATGATTTTGCAGCATTTTTATTTTTGGAGAATAAATAATAAATTAAAAGTTGTTTAGAAGCAGAGCAAGGAAGCGAGCATATAACGCATTAAAAGCTCAGATCGCACCATGCACTCAAAAATTCGCCGCAACTTTGATAGTGTAAATGCCACTAACATGAACCATCAAAGTGAGGATGTGTATGTTCTTCACAGTTGTTTTTGTTACGGGTGTCAAACTCCATGCAGACAGAAATTGTGCTATCAATCATATAAAAATTGCGAAGTCTTGGACGAAGGCGTGGAGCAGTCTTTTTTTTTGAAGCTAGAAAATAGCCGTCTTCGTGGTCTTTGAAATAAGCTTTAAACCATTATTTTTCCTCAAAAAATAGAAAGCTGACAAAATTTCAAACAAAGTGTTCGCTTATTGGTCAGATGACCTAAAATGTTAAAGAAAGTTATACCAAAATTTTCCTGGAACAAAAAATTATTCTAACGTTTTTGGAGTGCCTCTAGTATAATGTAGAAGAAGCTCATTTCAATTAGGAGGAGTTCGCCTTGATATCAAAAGTCTTAAGCATGCTTAGAAGGACGTCTAATTTTATTTGAAAAGTGTCCAATTCAACATGGAAATGGTATATTTTAAACTCCGGATAAACAGATAAATAAATCATGCGGATAAATGCATTTTTGAAAAGCCCAGTTCTTAAAATGACCCAGGTAAGGGTGATTTCCCGTGGAACTGATATTCGGATGACTCAGAAAAACTCATCTTTATCCGATTATTACACAGGATATCCAATTTGGAAAGGCATAGGATTACTGATCAACATTTCTGATTCATTCGAAAATCCGTTCTTGTGAAAATTACGCTTATCTGATTCACCTTAAGATGAGTTTTGTTTGATAAGACGGTTCTTCAAAATCCTATTATCCCCGATCCATTTATTTGGGGTTTGAAAAAATGACGGATCCGAACTGTCCGAATCGGCATCAGATCCGGTGTGTGATGGCCTGGAATTTTTTGATTACTATGACATAATGGATTTTTAACCGCTTTAACTCGGCCCTCAAATTTTCATCGGTAGTGGCGGGTGCGCAGTGAGTGAAGATGGTAAGACGGAATAGGCTGTCGGCTTCTGTCCCCTTTTCGAAAAAACCTTGTGCTTCATCTCTGATATGTAGTAGCTGTAGGATTGCAACGTACTGGAGTCTGCAGCTTCCCTTTCCATGAAACCTCGGCATTGTGAAATGTTGGTTCGTGTCGCATGTCCCACATGAGGTTCTTAGCTGGATATTTATTTCGCAGTGCCGACGTTTCGAATTCGTGTCAGCGAACGAGCGAACGGAGCACACTGTGCACTAATGTCGTGGTCCAACCCTTCTACAGTTCACAATAAGGCGCAAATGGAAGAAAGGCATCCGTGGAAGGAGGGCTCTCATTTCGATTGCTCATGCCTTGATTTCTTGTGAAAACCTATAGCGCTTCTCTTGCCGAAATACTCAGTGGCGGGAATAGCACATTTCATTCCAAAGTCGTTTTTGCTATGCCCATCAATCCTTTCCAAGTGAGCTGACCAGCAATCTACTTCGTTTGCTCGGTAGATATTCTCGTACGTGTATCTCTAGAGCACTTCCTGGTCCTCCTAGCAACTTAGGCAACTGCACTTATTGCACAGACAATAAAATTTGTCATTCACGTGGCATGGTGTATCAGGTCACACGTGAAGGATCTGGTAATAATACACAAGCGAGACGATGCCGCCTCTATACCGACGTCTGCACTAGCACGGGAGAACGTCGCGAAACCCGGATCTCATCTACAAGCAGCTTTTCGCTACATCGCAACTTCCACCACAGTCATGAAGCCTCATCTGCAAATAAAGTTGATGTATTGCACCGCTCTCTGATAACTTCGATGGAAAGTAAAAATGCTCGAAATGCTAGAGTAATTGGGGCGTTTGATGGAGTAGAGGTAAAGCTATATGTACCTTAAGACCTCTGAAAACGACAAGTCGAAACGTCAGGTTTTACGAAATAAAGACCCGTCTAAAAATCTCGTGTGGCACAAGACTAGCAGCTTACAGGTAGGACGCGTCCTAACTCCTTCGGCCTCACAGTGTTCCACTTGTAGTCGTTGTCATAGGTGGTCATTTGTAGTTGAAAGCGTGATTGAAGAGAGGCCGCGGTGGATATCGTTGACAAGGGGGCAAAGGCAGTCTCAACTGCACGGAATCCGTGTATTTGCTTCGCGGCGCCTCGGTCTCCATCAACCTGGGCGTCTTCCATGTGAATCACCTTTGTGAGGCAGGTTCGGCGTCATGAAACTGATTCAGTTTGTGTGCTGCAACCGAATCATCGCTTTCAAAGGAGCGGGATGCGTCACTGATCAACTGTCCTCAGGGTGTTTGGGCTGACGCGCTCATCATTCCTGTCCGCGTTCCATTTCGCGAGGCTTTTTCCGACGGAAATTGCATCCTGCATTCAGCATTTCAAGCGGCTTCGATTTTCCACGTCGTTTCATAATGCACTTCACCTTCTCTCTTCATCAGTCTTTTTTGAAGGTTGAAAATGAGGTTTTCTTTTCAGGCGGACATTTAGTTAAAAGGGTTCCCGCCAAGACTGTTGGGGAACAAAAAGAATTGGGTTATTCTTGGTTTGTTTCTGGATCTAATGTTTGGAGTTAATGGAAAACTTCGAAATGCGTCTTTAAGTCTAGGTGGAAAGAGGCACGCGTGCATGGACACTGTACATTCCTACCCCACGGCTTTGTTCGAAAAAGCTCTCGAGTCACATGTGTGTGGGAGGCAGTTTTTTGGCAAGATCACAAAGTGTTTCAACGGAACTCAGCTCATTCTTCGCGTAACTTGAGGTGAGAGGTCTGGTAAGAGAACCTACTACCTAAGTCCTTGCGCGCGATTGTTAAGCAATGAACGTGGCCTATGTGCCGTAATGTCACAGACGGCACAGCAGAGGTTGCAAAAACCTCTCACCCGACTGACAGTGGCCACCAGATGCGCAATAATTTGAACAGAAGCGTGTTAACTCGACATTTGCATGGAATCGGAGCTTCCGTCGATGTGCTGCAATAGGCCGCCAGGTTCTCCTCTGCCGCGCACAGCACTTTTCATTCTTGTTTCGGCGTTTGTTAAGGCATTTGTCCGCTTCTTTTTGAATGTAAAATGCGCACACTTGGCGAATTTTCATAACCACATCGATGGCTCAGCGTCTTTTTTTGTTGAGGGCTAGCCGTTGAAGGACAGAATGTGTGAAACAGGGAGAAACCAACATTCTTGTTCACTTGGTTGAATCCACTTTGGGGAGTTCTTTTTTTAAATGAGCGGCTGTACTTTCGTTAATGCTGTGCGTGGAGCGATAACGTAGCTCATATTAGTAATGGACGAGGAGCGGAAGCTCATGCACTACTAGGCACATATGCCATATGTATGAATCTAGCAAGTGCCCATACTTGCTGTCAAAAAATTAGAAGATACTTGAGTGCACCGTTTAGCTAACCACTTCTAATTTTCCTCATAAAAGGGATATTTTCACCGCACAAGTTCTTCCACTTGAGCAGTCTGTTGATCTCGAAACTCGTCAACATTTCTAGATAATTTGCCTGAGCACTGAGTTTTCTACAACGTGCTTGGTTCTTTTGGGCATGTCTATAGTGAAGCCATTGTGATTGAGCTGTTGGAGTGGAGCCACTATCGTAGAGATTTCTCGAGTCTTTTTCCAAGTGTTGCTCACATATCTTCAACATCGATTTTCAAGAACGAGAACGAGAAGATTAGGAGTGTGCGACTCGTCTTGGTAGAAATGCCTGAGACTGCAGCTCGGCTTCCATCACTACCAGTGACTCATCTCTCTCTTTCTCTCTCCTTCGCTCTAAACGTAGCGACAGAGCGAAATGAGCTGGACGACGAGGTCCGACTGATTAATGAGCCGGGAACCGATGGCAAAGGACGTCCCCGTTCATGCAAATCGAATGCGAATGGCATCACTCGGCCGGCTATCCAACACTCATCTCGTTCATGGCGTTAACTGCCATGCCACTCCATAGCTTATCCCTGACATGTCTTTGTTTGCCTCTTTTCCCTGAGGCGATAAGTATTCCCCCAGGATGCAGGCCCTTTTCTGTATATCTGCCTCATTCCGCAAGACCTTGTTTCACATTCTCGGTTCTTCAGCCCTGTAGCTGTTACTTCCTCTTCCTCCCCCTCCTCCTCCTCCTCTTCATCATCATCTTCATTCTCGCAGGTCTCTCCAGTAATGTCGGTATCCATCGGAGACCATCCAGATTAAATTTCTTTCATCTATACCAACGGGAAAAATCCCATCTGCATGGTCTCCGATAGTTACCGACATTACTGGAGAGGCCTGCAAGCAGCCCCCGTCGTCGCAACCTTGGAGACGGTTTGGAAGCGGTTCATAGTGACAGTGGTCGGCTTCTTCAGCAGCGGAATGCTGAAGCTTAGGCTTTCGTCATGTCGCATGGAGAACCTGAAGTGTCAAGGTGTAGTGGAGTCTAGCCCTATGCCTTTCTTGAGAGGCGTAGCACATCAGAGACATATTCTGCAGGAGGGCAGCGCTGCAGTCCATGTGTCCAGGTTGACCAAAGATTGGCTCCACCTCATAACATTCAAGTAACGGACTGGCCGGTCTGTTCTCCTGACGGAATGGAGAACATGTGGGGGATCGTGGTTCAAGGAGCCTACGCGGATAACCGACAGTTCAATGACATGGTGGCAATTTTGATTACATGGGATACCAGCAAAGACAAAATCATACAAAACCTTGTCAATAGCATGAATAATACGATGCATGATGTTACAAGAAATAATGGTGGTTTGATCAACTTTTCAATTCAGTAAAATGTTTGTTTTTCACAAGTGGATACATACTTTTGAAACGCCAAATTTCAATCAATTTTCTTCAAAAAATTCTGATTCTCGTGTGAGACGAAAAAATTTCTGAAAGTGAGTGGTTACCCATTTTCGACTACGAGGAGTCTAGAGGAGCTAGTGCGCCCCTACAAAAATAAACGAGAATCGAGATATGGGCAAGCTTTAGAGTGGATATATGCTTTTGAAACACACTGTATTATGAGCAAATAGTGCTTTAAATTGGATCAGTTTAGGTGGTTTCTAACTGACTTAGTCCGACTACTTTTTTGCTGCAATATAGGACCCCATGAAGATATCATCATCTAGGGTTTCGAGAATAAGGAACCGAATTCGGCCAAATCACCACAACGAGATGAAGCAGAAAGATGACCTGCTGAAAACGGTCTAGCATCTGCCGCCGATCAGCGTTCGATTTTTCCCCACCAACCGCCGGAAAGTATTCGATAGAACCCGTCTCCTCTGCAGCATCAAAATTCTTCCGAATTAGCATTCAAATCCTTCGTAATCGGATGCCGCTGAATGTGTCCACGTCGAATTTCGCGGTGTCGTTGCTTGGCCCTTGAGTGGTCGCTCACAGCGACAAGGACAGAAATCGTTCCCGTCCCTGTTATCTCTGCCCTGGCCTATCGCCACTTCCCCATGTGCCTGCGCTGTGCTCCGACTCTCGTCCGTAGGATTCTTCCAGAGACAGCTTCTTCTCCCTGTGGGGTCTACACTTCCCTTGGCAACCTTTCGAGAATGCATTGCTTCCGATGCCTGTCATCAGGTGCACCGCATTCCGCATTCTCACTACCCTTTGTTTGTGTCGCCTCATCTTCGCCTTCGCTGCACTGATAAACCGTAGGCTTCTGGCTACGGACTGCGAGGCTCTGATAGGCAGACCAATTCGCTTCTTGCGAAAACCGTTCCGAGGGGGGGGGGGGGCATTCGTTGACAAGTCTTCTTTCCAGCTGAGAATGGAGAGAGGTAGGCGAGGCAAATCATTTATTTATGGGGTCGTTCACTCTCTACTGCTTCTCATCGTCAGCTGATCTGCTCCTCTGACAGGCTCGGAGATGAGCCTTCTTTGGAACAGTCGACCTCCGTAGAAACAGGGTGCTACACATAATGTCCAACTTCTCTCTTCTTTGAACCTTTGCACTGTAAGTTCCTAGTAAAGGCACATTGTGGTCCACACATGGGTTTTTAGGAGGACCTATGCTTAACAAAGCCTAAAGTTCCGACTTCTCATTGTCTTTAGAGGCGAACTGGAGTCACAACAAGGGCTGACCGTTAAATAAAAATTCATTTGAAAACCTCGTGTGGCACAATGCACATTAAACCGGCAGTTCATAATATTTCGTCCGCAGTATTCTTCACCCACACGGCTACTTACCAGGGAGACTCTTCTGCCCCTCTGGACTGTGGTCTACGCGTCTTTCCAGGCATTATTTTTAAAATAATGCCTGGAAATAATTTTAAAAATAATGCCTGGAAAGACGCGTAGACCACAGTCCAGAGGGGCAGAAGAGTCTCCCTGGTAAGTAGCCGTGATCGTAACTAAATCGCCCATATAATGATAATGATAAATCGTAACTAAATCGCCCATATAATGCGGATCGTTTGTTTTTCATGGTGTAACCTACAGCTTTATCACATTTCTACCTGTTATTTAATGCAGCGTTGCATAACCGTATGAAGAGCAGCAAGGGGATCATTCTATTCAGTATTCTGAATGAAAAATGAGTTTTCGTCTGCCTACGCATCGATAACTTGGATTTTTTCTTGAGGAACCCTTCTTAGCGTACATCCATTCCTTGTCTTCCTTTAAGGTAGCCCCTGGAGTTCTACATATGTAGCTTGTAGAATACTTTTTCTCGCATGGAAATATAAGTCAGTATTATGATGGAAAACCGTTGCTATATCGTTAGTTTACCTATCAAGTGAAACGCAGAGGTTCTCGTTTTTACGTAGTTTGCTGATTCAACAAATCTCATTCTCATAATTTGCTAGCAGAGGGCAGCTGTTCTGAAACTGCGAACTAATTTTCACGAGTGATTTGGCACTGCATATAACCTCCATTTTAATACATTCTTAGGTGTCTGTGAAGAGCTCTAGAGCTTTTTGAAGGCTCTGAAAGGCTCTGTTCAATAATTTCCGCTAGTTAATGAACCATAACTATGCTTATCGGAGAATGAAGAATGTCGGCAAATCACCGACAAATCTTTAACAGCGCATGATTTGTGTGAACATTTGGAGTTTGGCCGGTAGTTTGGCCGAAATCGTCAGGCTGTCCGACAACTAGTGCGGTTTTGTGTCTGGTTGTGGGACCATTGATACTATACACGCCGCCCGACTCCTGGTGGAGAAGCATCGCGGAAACAGAAGCCGGCGCATATAGCCTTTCTCGACTTGGAGAAGGCCTTCGACCGCGTACCGCGTAAGGTTATATGGTACGCCTTACGACAACACAATGTGCCTGAGGAACTCATAGAGTGGGTGGGAGAAGGCCTTCGACCGCGTACCGCGTAAGGTTATATGGTACGCCTTACGACAACACAATGTGCCTGAGGAACTCATAGAGTGGGTGCGGATGCTCTACTCTTGCTCAAAGAGTAGAGTGCAAGCTGCAGCTGGAACCTCAATGGAGTTTCCCATCTCTGTTGGGGAGCACCAGGGTTCTGCGCTTTCTCCACTCCTCTTTGTTGTCGTCATGGATGCAATTACGAAGGACCTTCAGAAGCCTGTCCCATTGACGTTGCTTTATGCTGATGACGTAATGCTCGCTAGCGAAGATAAGAATGAACTCGAGCGGCAGATGCAAGCTTGGTGCGACCGCCTGGCGATGTTCGGACTCAAATTGAACGTCAAGAAGACCGAGTACCTAACGACTGACGTAAACGAGACCGGCTCCATTAAGATTGACGGCACTGAGCTTGCACGTACCTCGGTGTTTAAATACTTGGGATCAGCAATAGCGCCTGACGGCAATCTGATGGTTGAAGTGAACTCACGCGTGAGTGCAGCTTGGACCAAGTGGCGTTCGCTGACTGGCGTGCTCTGCGACAAGAAGTTACCAGAGCACCTGAAGTCGAAGATCTACAGAGCAGTCATCCGGCCAGTAGCGATGTACGGCGTTGAGTATTGGCCTGCGACTAAGGAAGTTGAAACGCGCCTCAGCGTCATGGAGACGAAGATGCTGCGCTGGACGGCTGGAGTCACGCGCCTGGACCGTATCCGAAATGATGCTATTCGGCAGAAGTTCGTTGTCGCGCCGATAGCGGACAAGATGCGCGAAGCTCGCTTGCGATGGTATGGCCACGTTCTGCGTGGGAAAGAAGACAGCGTCCGCAAGATAGGCCTTGAGTTGGAAGTAGCTGAAAAGCGGCCTAGAGGACACCCGAAGCAGCGTTGGTCCGATACGTTACACATGGACATGAAAGTAACTGGCGTCCACCCTGATGAAGCACAGGATCGAGAAAGGTGGCGTCGCGATACCAGAGGAGCGGACCCCGCTACGGGACAAACGCTGAAGAAGAAGAAGTAGTAGTATTTACCGCCATATAAAAAATATCCAAGACCAATAACATATTTAACACTAACGTTGGTTGGCGGCCCTTGGGAAGGTCACCGGGGATATACTATCGAAATAGGAACCTTTTGAAGTTAACCCAACCACCGGAATGTTAAAATCGTACAATGTCGATCAGTGGATAAAAGAAATTCAGAACATTCTAAGCACGCGTCCCCGGGCAGGTTCCGCGTTTAAGGAGCCTCATTATACTGATAGGCACCACGGGGACGGCTCAGGAATAGACTTTTCTCTCCGTGCGCAGTGAGACATGTAGCGTACGGATTGAATCAAAACCTTTGTATGACAAGGAACGAGGTGGCGATTGGAGAACTGATTGAGGAAAGCGGCACACTAACTATAGAGAAAAAGTGAGACCAACGAACGTAAAGAGGAATTTTTTGAAGAATCGCAGTAAAGGAAAAATCCCATCCATTTATTGTTTTTTCTTTCTCTTTTTGGCACAAAAAAGATGGTGATCCAAAGTCCCTTTAAAGCTGACAAAAAAAAAAAACAGAAAATGGACATGATGATGGCGATGATTGCGAAGTTTTCCTTACTAGATCATTTTTCTTCATTTCTATTGCGCTGAAAATGAGTTGAAGAAGTCTGTCCATTCCTGCTGAAGCGGTCTAGTGATCTCTGATCGAAGGCCTACAACCACTCGATTGCTGCCCGCCGATCCGTAGTAAAAATCGCATAAAGAAGGATCCTAACTGCATGTGCACGCAAGTTCATGTAAGTTCAGAGTCACAGTTATTCCTGCGTCGATTGTTCACCATCCCGTCCTGACACTGCACGACCATCATAGGGGTCTGGCTTAAGGATGGTCTACGGAGAAAATGCCCGAATCTCCCGGCGCGCGCTGCGTGCGGAGAAAATGCCCGAAATAGGAAGAAAGTGCCCGCAACCAGGGGAGAAAATGCCGGGGTTGACGAGAAGAATCTATTGCACATCATCATGTGGTGAATAGCAAAAGCGCCGTAATAAAGAAAACAACTTTGAGCGGTAAGCACCACTTAGGGACTAAGAAAACTTTGAAACTGTGGAAAAAAACCGTACATTAGAAGAGCCTTAACTGGACGTATCGTTATTATTATACAATGGTTTATTTCCGCAACGTTTCATTCGTATCAAAGCTCTAATAAGAAGTTGATAGGAAAATTTCATGTTCGAAAAACACTCTATATTTCGAGGTGCCTTGAAAGATTTTTGACGATGTGCTACACCGTAGGTTCTGATCATTTAAATAACGTTTTTGGTCAAACTTATGTTGCAACTAACCATTGCCCGCGACCAGGCGAGAAAGTGCCCGTAACCAAGGGAGAAAATGCCTGTGACCAGGGGAGAAAATTCCCGGGTTGACGAGAAGAATCCTTTATTCAGATATGTGGAAATATCAGAAAAACAGCAACAAAGCGAATCAAAATAGAAATCCTGTACTGAGAAAAACTTTAATAAAAAAGAGCACAACAAGTATTTACGATACCAGCGGTGTATCAGATGAAAATCACTTCAAAGGCAATGGATGTTCAAATATCTATGTTCAAATCATGTTTTAGTAAAGAAGGAAATGATTGGTCAAAAATGAAGGGTTCATCCGAAAGACTCAGCAAGACCTCAGTAAAACCTAAAAACAAATTTGTAAATAAATTCCCAAATAAGTTCTCCCATTTTTCATTTTCTGCTTCTCATGATTTTGAAGTGCATGTACCTTACTGTTCACTCCATGTGGCGTTCATGTGGCTCAAAAACAAACTCAAAAATTGAGGTGGCCAACAGTTCCGCAGCTCTATGCTTCCAAAAGTAATTCTTTACCAGGTTCCGTTGATGTGCTTGTTTTCTAGTTTTATGTGCTAGAAATTGAAATCTGGACGAAAACGCTTCTTTTGCTCCTTTCAGTGTCTTCAAGTGTTCTTTTCACATAAAACACCGTTGTTACTAATTTAACCGTTGAGCATGCCTGTTGTATCGAGAATCTTTCCTCATATTCTGCAAAGCCTCTCCATCGCGGTAAGGCCATCAAGTCTGCTAGGGAATCCAAATGATGGTGCCACAGTTTCAACTGCCACGCCCACGATTTCTCATGCCCTTTACTCGACGGCATGAGAAAAATACCGTATCCCTTTCCACGTGATTATCATGTGTTTTGTTGTAGTGGTTGTTGTAGTGGACCCTATCGAAAACCGTCCAGTGGCCTCAGATATTTTCTCCCCTGGTCGCGGGCATTTTCTCCCATGGTCGCGGGCATTTTCTCCCTTGGTTGCGGGCAATCCTTAAGGATGTACGTCGACTGTACAAAGCACCCCAAGAGCATATACGCTGTTGATCAACACATATTTTCGCATCTACGTCTGCGTCAGCATCTGCCTCAGGAAATTCTTCGGACCTAACCCAGAATGCGAAGGAGCGAAAAATTCGCACTCTGTTAAAATAGAATGGTTGCGCCATGCATTTTATAGAATGCTACAATGCTTAACTAGCTGATGACCCTCTGTGATTCAAACGGAACCAAGCAATAGATCATCGCCTATTTTTTACCGTATTGCTTTCCCGAATTTTTCGTTTGAGAAGCACCTCACTAATATGCTTGAAAAAATTTAAATACAAAAGAAATGCGATGAGAGAGAAGTATCTACGCATTCGTGCGATTGATGTCTTGTAGTGGACCGTAATTTGAACACGGGTTCAAAAGTGAAGGTTCAAGAAAGTTGACTGTAGAAAAACACAGTTCTCTGTTTCACAACTCCATGTAGATGGCGTTTACACCATCGATGAAGTAAAACTCACGCGCACTAGGCGAGCTGAAAGAAACTTTCTGCGTGCGCATCCTTTAAAGTGGACTTCAAGGCTTCTGTGGTAATAATTAATTGATTGATTTCGCCTTGCATTACGTTGGTACGAACTTTACGAGCCCTAGCAGCATACTTGTTTTGCGACACGTGTTCACAACGCTCTATGTAGAATTGACCTAAAACGCGCCGCCTGCCCTTTGCCTTCCTGCTGAGACTTTTTCGTGCAGTCTATTGAGCTATAAAGCAAAGACAGAAGTTAGTGTTGACAGTTCTTAAAACGTCCACAATATACGGCGCAAAGCGCTAGAAATTACGGCCCTTGAAGCTCCGAATAAAGTTGCAAGAAGAAAGTTCGCCCGATGTGCAGTTTTCACACCTATTTAGTTTCCACGACCACACTGCTCTGGGTCCATCGCGCCTCTTCCAAATGCATGAGGTGGTACCTCCCTATCCTGGAGGTTTCGCTTTGAATCCATCGCACTGACTTCAAAAGGCTCAACCGTGACATGGGAAATCTCGCTTTCCCTTTAAATTCAAGCTAGGTAGCTCACTGACTGCTATCACTAGACCCTTTCTATTAGGTGTCGGAAAGTTCTGTTTTGAATGCTCCAGCGCAAACGATCATAACTTCTTCATACTGTACAGATTCCGTGGAAGTAAGCACCATTCGAATTAGCACACTTTTGCAACGGCTACTGGTCGAACAATTCCATCAGCGAAAAACTTGGTGGTCGAGATGCGACAGATTCTAGAACGGCTGTTTTTGCGTGGTTCTGATTCGCGAAGGTTCTACCGGCGAGGAATTCCCAGTGTTTAGAAGGTGGAAGTGGATTGGCACAAGGTCTGATGAGTATGGCGGCTAAGGCAGAACTTCAGCCCCTAGTTCGCTTAATCTCCGCACAGTGATTTGCGAAACGAGTGGACGGGCGTTGTCACGCTGAAGAAGGGATCTCTTCTGTAGACCAGTGCGGACTGCAGCTCACGCCTTGTCCGATACATCTCGTCGGCTTCTTACAATAGGATTCTGCTGTGATGGTTCGGTCTTGTTCCGGGAAGCTGTAGTGAATCACCCCAGCCGAGGACTACCACACTGTAACCATCGTCTTCTGGTGGCATTTTGGATTTGCGAAGCGCCTGGTGGGCTCGTCGACGTCAACCCACTGTAGCGATCGCCCTCGTCTATCATACAGAACCCACCTTTCATCAAATGTGGAATGAATGGATCAAATGTGAATGTGTCGCCATCAATCGATATCGATCAAACTATCGATTTTTTGTGGATGTCGTCCAGGCGGTCCGAAACTAACCCTAAGGGTAGTCGAGGTCGCTCAACACGAATCTGAAGTTCGTTTTCGAAGTATCGATCTCTACCAATCGATATTGGCCAAATTACACGGAAATAACGGAAAATACCCAGACTTCTTTTACCTGCCTGAAAACTTCAGCCCTTGGGTAATCGCGGTCGCTGAACACGAATCTGAAGTTTGTTTCTGAAGTATAGAAGTAAAAAAATTGATCAGTATCGATTGATGGCGACATATACTGTCGCCATCAATCGATATTGATCAAATTATGATCACACTATATACTACCGCGCTAAGCGACGAGTCATACCATAGATCGGCGCCGCCGCAGAAATAAGCCATAAAATAGGGGAAAATCGGAGGGGGGGGGATGGTGGGAAAATGGGGGAAAATATGGCACGAAAATAGCGAAAAATACCAAGACGTCTTCTCCCCGCCTGGGAACTTCAGCCCTGGAGGTGGTCAAGGTCGCTAAACAGAATCTGAAATTCGCTTTTGAAGTACCGACCGCCATCAATGGATATTGATCAAACTATGGACTTTTTGTGGATGTCGTCTAGGCGGTTCAAAACTTTAGCCCTGGAGGTAGTTGAGGTGGCTCAACACGAATCTGAAGTTCGTTTTCGAAGTGCCGATTACCATCAATCGATACTGATCATGTTACGGGGCGCGAAAATAGCGGAAAATACCCAGTCGTCTTCTACGTGCCAGGGGATTTAGAAGACGTGCGGAATACGTCGCATGACTTGCCTGGGATTCAAAGTACGTGCCAGAAACTTCGTTGAACGTGTTTGGGGACTCAGGTAAACGCCGTCCGCTAAGGGGCGATCATTGAGGGGGACCAGTACCCGTAATGAGGGACCGTTTCACTAAGGGAGGACCAGTAGTGAGGAACCAATAGATCGCCCTATATGACCAATAGATCGCTCTATCATACTATACGTACTGCGAGCCTTTTGTACTCCTAGGTAGGGAAAAAAGCTGTACAAGTAGAGCAGCTAGCATGATGTGATTGTCCTTAGTGATACTGCAACATCGCGCGAAGCGCGCAAGTGCGAGGCACGCCGATAGGCGTTACGGAGCACTTGTTCAGTAAAAAACGAACGAAAAGTTCTGCAAAAATTGCCAGGACTTTCCGGCCAACCTAATACAACCTGCTCATTTGCATTGCAGAAATGCAGGATGGCCCATAGTTTTTCCAACAAAGCATAGTCGTATGAAAATGGTAGGAATAGTCTAAATTTTATATGAGATTTAAAGGACTAGTCTTAGCTACGCTATTGCGATGGAGGACAATTGCTCATAATACTTCTTCTTGCTTAATGAAAGCCAAAGCTACCGCTGCGCTCAGCAGATCACTCTTGGCCGCGCGCAGCGGGATGGTCAACAGCAATTGCGCCGCGACCGCCGCAACAGTCGCGCGCGGGATGCTGAATGCTTTCCCGTGTCCATCGCTCCCATACTTTTTCGCAGCGCGCAGGATGTTTGGCGTGGAGATCAGGGGTGCACCCAAAGTTCTGCCCGTTAATTTTTTTTAAACGGAATTTTTTAACGGAAAATTTTCGTTAAATTTCCGGTAAATCGTTAAATTTCGTAGAAAATATAATTAGCTGCAAACCACTACTTAAAATGAAAAAATCCAGGAAAACGTTATATTTTTCCAACTTCAACGGGTCAACAACTAAATTCAAGGAATCAGCGACAACCTGTCACAGCGCTCCGCACTGCGGGAGGTTGTCGTTGACGCTAAGCGTCGCGACGGGATTATAGCACCACTGCGACGTTGCCGGCGACAGCGTCGGTGGCGCGGTCGGCGACAATGTTGCGCAGGTTGCTACGCACTGCGTAGCATCCGCTCAGCACTGTCGCTGACCTGTCGGTGACGCGTCGCCGAAGTAAACATTTGCCTTAGACCTAGTTTATACTTGCGCCGCTACGCGGCGCGGCACCATTGTCAGAATAGATATCGACCCAGCGACGCGAAATTCGATACCTATGGCGGTCGTCCTGCCGCAAGTGTAAACTAGGGTTTAGAGACCCTTTATACTCCGCTGCTGCGCGACTGGCAGCGCCCCTGCTCGATTGCAGTTCGACGATATGTGTATATTCAATGTAAGAGGCGTGACAGTGGTAGGGTGTGAGGGTGGCAGGGTCAAGCGTGGGGTTCGATTTTTGCCGAAAATTTACGACCCCCCCCCCCTCCCAGAGCGGATCAGGTACGACCCCTCCCCTTGTGTAGACCACCGTTTTATTTCCTATCCGCAATGGATTTTTTAAAAGTTTTCATGCGATTTTTGTACCCTTAAATAGGTCCTTCTTTCCAGGTGCAGCTTCTACTGTGTCAGGATAGTTCAAGAAAGAGTGCTACTGAGTAACTGTTTAATTTATAATAGTAATTTGCTAGAAAAAACTCTGATAAAGGTTTTGTAAATGTAATCCCCCATATATATCTTTTGATAATAATATTTTGTTTGTTTACGGTTGAAAATAAAGCACTTTTGAGAGCAGTTGTCGAATTAATCACAACGAGTTCAACTTTTCAGGCTTTCCCAGCATCTCGTGGGCACGGCACATTTTTGTACGTGGAGGAGCAACATCTGCATTCGAAGTTGTACTCTATACAATGCCGAGTGTTAATTTCTAAAGCGGACTTAAGTGCTTTATCCACAACATTTTTAGACACTCTCGGAAGCGATGACGGAATGGCAACCGGAGGAAGAACTTGTCACGAAACTAATCTTATCTCTTCTGCATGAAACAGCATCAGAAAGTGGAGTTGTGGGCAATAAAGTTTTAATCCACAGTTTCACACACGGTAGTAAAACCTGCTTTTCTGAAGCGATCCTCTGTATGAACATACGCTCCGATTTGTATGATTTGCCGAAAATTTTCGACACCGTTAATTACATGGAGGTCGCTATTTTTACAGCGTGCTTTTTAAAGCGTAGGATCCACGCTTCTTATAATTTTGAAATCTATGTGAAATTTTCAGAGATGTCGAACAAACTCCGAAATATGGTAGGTTACGTAGAGCCATTGCGTTCTCCGGTATCATCGATCGACAATGAGGATGGTCTTCTCGCGGAAAAATCTTCTATCTTCTGATGGAAAGAACACACGAGAGTAATATTGTGCTTCATGGAATTCTAAGTCATGAATATTGCATAGTAAAAAGCTAAGCTTCTTCGCAGCGATATCCAATGATTAGGGCGGATCGTATTTGAATTTTCCATTTTTTAAGAAAAATTCATTAATTTTTTCCTGAAGATCACCCACACAGTTGAAATCTGGCCACAAAGAGTTTTAAGTCTTGTTCAATGCACAGTGTGAAAATCATAGTTTTCTGAAACGAATAGATTGGATGGATTCCTGGCCGATATGGCACCGACGTCATAGGAGCGACGAAATTCGACGTTCACAAAAATGACTATAACTCAGTAATTTTTGAAAATTTGAAAAAGCCAATGGCTTTTTAGAAACTAGAAGAAAAGAACTTTCACACTGCGTAAAAATCGATTCTCAAAAACAAGGTATCCAAACGGGCGGAGGCCTTCGATTTTTGTGCGACAAAAAATTGAAGTGATTTTGTATAAATAATTATATCTCGGTAAGTTTTTTTTTGAAATTTGGAAAAGCCAGGAGTTTTTTTTTCGAGAGCTAGAAAAAAGCGCTTTTTATAATATAAAAATCGGTTTTTAAAAAAGAGGCCTTCATAGGGGCGGTGGGGTTCAATTTCTGGTTCATTGTTGCAGAAATACGTGCCAAAAATCGACCCCCCGCCCCGTATGAAGACCCCTTTTTGAAAACTGGTTTCTATATGGTTAGAAAGCATTCCTCTATTTTTGAAAAGGTAATTGGGATTTTTGAATTTCAAAAAATTAACCGAGTTATGATCAACTTTATGAAATCACTCCAATGTCGACGGTGCAGAGTTTACGAGCAGTTCTTCACAAATTTCGTTTCAGAAAACTATGATTTTCACACTGTGCATTGAGCAAGGCTTATAACTTTGTGGCCAGATTTCAACTGTGTGGGTGATCTTCAAAATTAATGAATTTTTCTTAAAAACGGAAAATTCAAATACGATCCGCCCTAATCATTGGATATCGCTGCGAAGAAGCTTAGCTTTTTACTATGCAATATTCATGACTTAGAATTCCATGAAGCACAATATTACTCTCGTGTGTTCTTTCCATCAGAAGATAGAAGATTTTTCCGCGAGAAGACCATCCTCATTGTCGATCGATGATACCGGAGAACGCAATGGCTCTACGTAACCTACCATATTTCGGAGTTTGTTCGACATCTCTGAAAATTTCACATAGATTTCAAAATTATAAGAAGCGTGGATCCTACGCTTTAAAAAGCACGCTGTAAAAATAGCGACCTCCATGTAATTAACGGTGTCGAAAATTTTCGGCAAATCATACAAATCGGAGCGTATGTTCATACAGAGGATCGCTTCAGAAAAGCAGGTTTTACTACCGTGTGTGAAACTGTGGATTAAAACTTTATTGCCCACAACTCCACTTTCTGATGCTGTTTCATGCAGAAGAGATAAGATTAGTTTCGTGACAAGTTCTTCCTCCGGTTGCCATTCCGTCATCCCTTCGAAGAGCGCTTTCAAAAATCTTGTAGGGAAAGCGCTTAATTTTTCTTAGCAATTGACACTTCAAATTTTATAGTCTGCAATTTAGGACGTAGATGTCGTTCATTCAGTAAGAAAATTGTCGCGTCCATGACTTCCTGAAAAAAATCTGAAAAATGGAAACTTCTCATTGACTCCAAATCTGGGTGCAGAAAATCTTTATTTTTAACAAGTAATACAATCATTATTTGAAACATTTTTATATTAATTTTTACAACTTCGCGGGACGAAGGAGACGCTCCACGCCTTCGTAGACATTCCTGGAAAAAAGAACTTATTAAGAATTCATCGCCTAAAAACCTAAAGAATAAGAGAGAATCCTCTGCCAAAACCGGAAGAGTACGACCGCCCCCCCCCCACACGAGGCCACAGTACGACCCCACCCCCCTCCTTCGATTCCCGAACCTTTAGCTTGACCCTGGGGGGGGGGGTGTAGGGAGGAAGGTATTAGCTAACTACATCATCTACTATTCACCACTTTGTGTACAGTTGGCATAAGCATAAGTACTAAGTGATTTCCCCACTTATTGGAATTTCCCGGCATAATTCCGCAAAATTCGAACAAGTTGTCCGGATTTGAAGAATATTTTCCCCAATGGCTTCTTATGTATGGTTACGCTATGCAGTTGTCCCAGTCGTTCCTATCACCTGCTCATAGTTCCTAGCCGTTGCTGCCGCTCTAGTCACTGCCGTCGTTGACTGTGACAAGGCCCATAGTTCGCGGCGGGAACGACAAGAGCAATGCGAACAAGGGGCATATGTTATACTTCGTCGCCCAGCTAGAGAACGCTCGTGCTCTCTGTTTCCTTCGCGTTGAGCGCGGCGCGAGAGAAGCAGAGTGCACTCGAGAGAATGCAGCGAGGGCCCTTCGCGGCCAGAGGGCCAGCGACAAGCTGCCGCGCACAGAGTTGGCGACGGGTATGTAACACCGCCCGCGGCGCTGTCGGCGATGCGGTCGGGAACAGTGTTGCCTGGGTTGGTACGCACTGCCGCCGACAGGACGACGAAGTACAACATATGTCTATGCATACAACATATGTAAACGGGCCTAGGGCGACAGGAACGTCGGAGAGTATGAACAGGCGCCGACAGCGACAAGAGTGACTGCGGGGTGTTGTGTACGTAACTACACAACAGAAGCCCATGAGAACGTACCCTTAAAATCCGCACTTGGAGCACATTCCTGGCGATTGTATTGGTTTCCGGACTTGGACTGAAGCAATCACCCTATATATCTACGGTATATGATGATCGTAATGCTTTAACATAGAACTGCAGGGGTTTTGTGAGCAGTGTGAATTTTTTGCTAATCGGCGTGGGAATCTAAAGGGACCATGGAGAGGGCATGCTCCCCGTCTAGGCGTGCAGTACTATGCCCGACCTGTGCCAAGTGCTCGTACATTTTAGCAAATGACTTACCGCAAAATCTAGTAACGACGCAATCAGACTACTGCACCCATTTTTTGAGTTGCACCTGACATGACTTTGTAGAGCCACCGTGCAGTTCCTGTATCTTAACTTGAGGTCCTGAACGGAAACCGTGCTCACAGTCATCCTCCGAACTGTGTATTTATCGTCGGGCCGTGTCAGCAGTTCCGTGGTGTTCGCGCGCGGTGAATGCGTTCGGTGACGTGCTGTGGGCCGGAAATCTGAGTCCGCGAGCATTTAGGTGGAGTGGCCGGAGCTGCGAGGGCATGGTGCAGGCGGGCGGCAGCAATCGACGCCCGTGGGCAGAGGCGGCGAGCAGCGCGTTCGCAGTCGCCTCGGCTCTCCCGGCCACGATGAACAGCCTGCAGATCGCCGACCTCTTCGAGAAGGTACCGGCGGTCCGTCCTCCCCCGCTCGGCTACAGCTCGCTCATTTCAGGTCGAGAAGGGCACCTTCGAGTCGTGTCCGCTGACTGCAGAGCTCTCTTCTGTGAGAAACGCGGTGGGTCCTTCTCCGTTTGTCTCCTTCATGCCCACTACACCGATTCCACATCCGCTTTCATTCGCTGAAAAGGGAACAAACATTACAGCACCGCATTCAGATTTGCTCAGCTGAGAACCACTGACTCATTATTGGTCGTGCCGCGTGTATTTTTGTGTTCTTTTACGCATTAGTTTGTTCATTTCGGAAGAGATTCAGTATATGTTGAGCGTGAAATTTATGCCCCCACCCTAGCAAAATTATGTCTCAGAAGGCGCCCAGACATGTTACCCTTCCCAGGTCTCGGATTATCACTTTTAATGTTTTGTTTTGACCGCTTACTTTTAGTTCTTGAACAAATCTTCTTGTCAGGGTTTGTTACTCTGTTACTCTGTCGGTTCCCTGTGCCTGATTATTCCTTATTCAGTTTTTCTGTTTAGGGGAGGGGGGGGGGTACTTTGTAGCGCTGCCACATACGGCACATGTATGCACACTGCACTACATTGGAAACAAGGTGTTCAGCTAACCACTCAGACCGATAGGCCAGTGGCGACGGTGATTGGGGTTGGAGAACTAGACGTAATAGGACAAGGACCTTGATT
Source organism: Heligmosomoides polygyrus polygyrus (assembly GCA_947396885.1). Lineage (NCBI taxonomy): Eukaryota > Metazoa > Nematoda > Chromadorea > Rhabditida > Heligmosomidae > Heligmosomoides > Heligmosomoides polygyrus. The sequence goes on along the minus strand of OX377201.1, from coordinate 70,155,025 downwards.
AGTTGACACCTATTTTGGCACAATCTAGAAATGAATGCAATGCAGACCGGGCTTCTAACAATGTTGGGTTCCTCTCTTTGGTAAGCAGAAAGAGAACGAACCAAGTGAAAGGGTGTAAGTCCAGAAAGGGGGATCCACCTTGATTTCCCTCTGCAGAGTCCGACGATTTTGTCCAAACCCTGTGATGTAAGCTTAATCTTGAATAAATAATGCTTTATTTGCAGTAGGATGCTTGTTTGGGTGGGGTAAGGTGGAGGAAATATCCTCCTTTCCAGGCCTGCACTACTGAAGACAAAATCTAAACAAAACTGAATTTTTACGATTTCTTCACGACTGCTTTGAAATGGCCGATAACGGGAAATATTGTTCTATATCCTGTTTATACTTTTTTGATTCCTCGTCTTATTTTGCTCCTGCCTATATTTTTCCTCTTCATCGATTTTACTGGTTTAGGTGGGCATTTCATTCAACTTTAGGGTTTGGGAAGCGCATGAAGAAATTGGAAATTGCACTTCGTTCTTTATGCCCTATCATTAACTTCCCTCTGAAAAAATCCGTTGTTTTATGTTCTTGAAAGAAACACGAATTTACTACCGCCTTTCAGAGAAATATACAAGCTTGTATGTGCTATGGACTGCTGAAGTATTTCCTTCAAATTGATTGCGGCTAGCGGAAAGTAGAGTGAAGTGACGTTGCGAGATCTAACCGCTAAAAGCGAAATTTTATGATTATTTGACACTCCTTCCTATCTTTGGTGCGCTTTGAATACTCAGTTTCATTGTGTATTCCTTTATCAAACTAATGTTTACATGATTCTTGTCGTTAGAAGCGGAGTAAACGAGCCACAGCATACATTGTTTTGTGTCCGAGGTGCGGCGTTGGTTCGACCATGCGAAAAACCAGTTTAGTTGACGAGCGACCGCCTCGGCATGGTTCGCGACCGCGATTTCGCTCTGCGACTCTGTAGAAAAGGCTTGAGTGAACGAACTCACTATTGTATTTCTAGCATAACTGGATAAATAGGTCGAATTTCCATGATAACAACGAATAGTGTGATTCTTTCCCTCGTTCACTACTTCGTAGAGTAAGCAGATCAAAGGACAGCGGTTACAAAATGCTCCATTATTCGAACTGGCACTCGTTTGATTAGTTGCTTGTTGTTTATGAGAACTTTTTTCGAGTCAAGACCTATTATCTGTCAAACAGGGGCACCTGTTCGGCCAGTGATGTCACCGCAAGTATCGTTATGATGAACAACTGAGAAGAAATCGTCAGGCGATATTGTTTGTGTTCTTTTCTCCTCGATTCTTGTTCTCTTTCTCCCATTCACCTTGTAATCAATCGTTTTTCTTTGCGGTGTGATGGCCGCAAAGAAATGTAGATATCGATTTGCTGTGCAAACATCTTAATTGAAATTACATACGGGAACACGTCTAAAGTGTGATGCTCCAACTGAACCAAATTTGCTCATCAGCTTTAAAGGGATGAACATAGGCGTGGCTACTTCTCGATCTCCCGTTATTGAAGCTTATTATTGTTCGTTAGCATCCTACTATGTATAATCGGGTAATGTCACGTGTCCGTCACGGGGAGGGGGACTGAAGCCAAAAGATGTCTGCTTCAGTGCGGCGTAGGCCAGCCGGGCTTAGTTTGACCTTAACCATGGGCGATTGCTGGCGAACTATATCCTTGGCGGCTGATCGTCCAAGTTTACGAGATATTCAAGGAGCAACGCGTCAGGGTATGAATTGGGGACTGAGTGCAGAGCGTAGGGATTCAGGAGACGTGCTGCAGATGTCATCCAACTTGCGTAGGAATTCAGAAGACCTGCGCTAGACGTCGTGAGTAAGATTCAGAAGACCTGTGCTAGACGTCGTCCAACGTGCGTAGGGATTCAGAAGACGTCCTGAAGACGTCGTTCAACGTACGTAGGGATTCAGAAGACGCCCTGAAGACCTCGTCCAACCTGCTTAGGGTAGGCTTCGAGGCTCAATAGGAAAGCCGTATCAGCTGAGAATGAACGTAAAAAAGCTAAATGTCAGCAGTGTCGGCTGCTGTTGTGACGCAAACTCCCATTTCCACAAACGACTTCTTTTCGCGCTGTGTGGGCTTCCAATAGGGACGGTATTGGGAGTGCTTGCAAATGGGACAACCGACAGTTACAGTTAACAAAAAAAATTTGCAGTTTGCCTAGCTGTTCTTTTATGGAGCTTCTATGAATATTTCAAACCACCTTCCTCACAGCTGCTTGTCTTCAAAATATGTGCTGCATGTGTGCTGGGCTGTGCTGAATGGTTCTCTACTACTATTATAGGCCGGAGAGACCCTTCTCATCGTTGCAGCACGTTCAAATAATGTAGCGGCTGCTAAAGCACTCGCCCTTGATGCGGAGGTTGTGGACGAGACAGATAACGTGTGTTTGACTTCGTTCCGTTTACAGCTAACTCCATTAAGCGTTCATGTTCAGGAGGAATGGAGCGCACTGCTGAACGCGGCGCACAAAGGTCACACTGAAGTGGTCAAGATTCTCCTGGAAAATGGAGCTTCTGTTGACCAGCCCGATTACGTTAGTTATTGTTTCCAATGCTACCTTACATGGTAAGTATTCCGCCAAATATTATCGAGTTGTGGTTTTAGCTAGGATGGACTCCCCTTATGTGGGCCGTTTACAAATGTCATCCAGACGTTGTCGACCTGCTTCTGAACTATGGAGTTAGTAAATTTTATGTTTTTGCTACGGCTTTACCTGCGGTCGTCTACTGTCGTATCATTTAGGCTCACGTTAATTTAATCGATGAAGAAGACGGTTTAACTCCACTGATTGTGGCGTCAGGCCGCGGTTTCACCACGGTTGTTGAGAAGCTGCTTGCAGCGGATGCACAGGTGCGTCTGATTATGAGGTTGTCGTTTTGCTTCAGTCATTTGGAGTGCCTTCTCCACAGTTGGATGCCTAGTGGATCTTCGATATTTGTCTCGTTGAGCATTAATTGGAACTGAGCTATGGCCGAAAATCCAGTGATGCTTTTAGCGGCTTACTTGTCGAGAACTTGTGATAACTGATTTGTAGCACATCCAAGCCTAGTTCCTTGTAAATCATAGTTTGAAATAAAAGGCGGATGTTCGCCCTAGAATATGCTTTGCCGCCCGACCGCAATTGTACGCCTTGAAATCGGATATCACGTTCCCAATAAGCTAAAAGTCTACATTATTTACGATCGCCAATAGTGTCATGAGTCAGATAAAGCCACTTTTAGCTAGTTAGGAAATGCCGTGCTCATTTTTTTCGGCCGTGGTGTATTGAATAAGTAGATGTGGTCCCTGCAACACACGACACATGCTTCTGTTAGCAATATACTTCTGTTTCCATCGGGAATCTTTAGCTGTGTATGTGTTCGCCTACAGCCTTTGTTCAAAAGATGAAGATGTTCTGGTTCAATTCTCCGGCGATATGTCAAGATTCACGACGTTGTTAACGTGGAATGCTCCATCGTTGAAAAAAAAGGTTTTCCGTCTAAAAAACCGAATACGAAGAGAAATGTTCTGTTACAAAGGAGAACTTAAGTTGAGTTCATGCTTCTTCCTGTGGGTGTTTTTATCTTTGCATTTCCGCGTGAAGGGAAAACAGACATGTAGCAAAGAAGGTGTTCGGAGTGCTGCTAATTTCTCTGCTCGCTACTTGCTAACTGAACCATTAATATCACCACACTGTTGCTGCGACACCCAATCTTTCGAATTCTTCCTAACCTTTTATCACTTAGTATCTTCTTTTAGGTAAACGCGTGTGACAAATTCGGAAGCACCGCGCTCATCTGGGCTGCTCGAAAAGGACATTTGCCTATCGTACAAATGCTACTCAACGCTGGCGCTGAAGTAGATGCCGTTGGAATGGTGAGAATCGACTCAGCTTCATTGTTTCACTGTTTCATGTGGGAGGTTCCAGGGCTCATCAACGGCATTGATGTTAGCGACGAAAGGGAATTATCTCAATGTTGTAGACCTGATTTTAACAAGAGAGCCCAATACTAACGTCGTAGATCAGGTAAATCGTTTATCCTTAATACAGAAACGGTCAAACCTTCACCCTTTACTTGTCGCTATCCAGCGGAAAGCCGGCTTGTATTGCTTATAATTCGTAGAGAGTTTCGGAGTTTCGAGCCTCATTCCTACAGCATTCTTCACATCAGCATCCCTTAAGGTCGCGTTATGCGAGTTTCAGAGGGATAACTAGGCCGTTTATGGAGCCCATCTGCTGCTTACAGGAACGCTATTCTCCCATTTACCTGCTATTTACGAAAGCACGTCCACCGCACTATTTCTTCAAGCAGCTTTGTTTTTGGGAACGCATTTCGCTTCGAAATGCTTCAATATGTACTTGCCTTCCGCCTAATAAGGGCATTGCATTGCTCCAGAAGTAATTCTCAGTCATGTTTAGAATGGCCTATCGGCGCTAGGAATAGCTTCACGAGAAGGCTACGCGGAAATTTGTGAATCTCTGATAAATTCGGGTGCTTTCGTCAACCAGTGTGATAAGTAAGTGCTCTTATTTCGCCTAGGATTGCAGTCGTTGAGAAAAATTGTGAATTATTCGTTAACGGCTTTTATCCTGTAGACTTCTTGTTGTCAAGTGATCTTGATTATCCTCTTGATTTTTGGAGCAAATGCTGTGTTTTTACGTTGTAAAACGTTTGCCTTATGCATTCGTAGTTAAGACGGAGAGAAACCATGGAGAGGTATTGGTTTAGATATGGCAACTGGATTCTAACGAGCGCTGTTCGTAGTGGAAACGCCAATATCGTGCGACTTTTGCTGGAGAAGTTCGCTGATGTGAACGCAAGAGACTCGGTATGCATCTGTCCACACTCTTCCCTTTTCCTCTGAGTCGAAGCTGCGAGTGGAAGTAGACTCACCACGTTACTTCTAGGAGAACCGGACTGCGTTGCATCTTGCGATTGATAAATCGTTTATGGATATCGTCTACATTATACTAGAGAGGAAGCCGAATCTCGAATTGAAGAACAAGGTCAGATATCTTTCGTCTACTTTCCATTTGACCCATTTATTTTTAGTAGGCTTGCTAGCTCTAAAGGCAGCTCCACTAGTACAAAATCCGCATTGCTTGAAGAAAAATGGTTGTCGTGATTAAGCTGAAAATGTTATCCGAGGAGATATTGTAATTTTTGGAGTTTTTTTAGCAGGTCGCAAAACCACAAGCATATTGCTTTTCTCTGTTTTGCTTTTCTGTTTCTATTTTTCTTTTATTTTTTATTTTATTTTCTATAGTTTTTTAGCCTACGGGGCGTTCTGCTTATTCTTGTTTCTTGTGAATATCAAGTCATTTTTCTCAAGCTTTAGGTTTACTCATTGTCGTTTTACTGTCCTAAACTGTTGTTGTTGTGTTTTTTACTGTTGTTTTTAAAAATGTTTTTGTTTTTTGTGTTTTTTAAATGTTATTCCATTTTCACCTCGGATTGGACACTCTTATTAGGTTGGAAAAAAGTCTTTTCATTTTTTTCAAAGATTTATTACTTCACAACTACAAAGTCAAATCAATTGAGATAAACTCTATTTTGTTCCACTACACTTCTCCAAAGACTGGGTAATTTTCCAATTCCTCTCGCTTAAAAGACTACAGTTCTGGAGTCGAACCATTGATAAATCCAATTTTTGAGGTCTTCATCCGTTCCAAAATATTTCTCTCCAATTTCTTGCTTGAGAGCACGGGAGAGATGGTAGTCGGTAGGGGCGAGATCAGGGCTATACGGTGGATGTGGCATTACCTCCCAGCCCATCCCCTTTATTGTTTCTCTTGTGAGTCTTGCAACACGTGGTTTTGCATCGTCATGCAGGATCATCACCTTCGACTTCTCCGGCCTGTTTTCTTGGAGAGTTGCGACGACTTTGTGGAGTTGGCCGCAGTATGTGACAGCAGTAAGTGTCTCTCCACTTCTGAGAGTTTGCCGATAAATCACTCCTCTGATATCCACCAAACACTCAAGAGAATCTTCCTTTCGTGAACATTGGGCTTAAGATCAGACTTAGGGCTCTCTCCCTTTTGTACCCATTGCCTTTTCCTCGGAAGTTGGCATACAGAACCCAGGACTCTTCGCCTGTCACAATCCGCGGAAGAAACGATTTTCTTCCTTATCTGGACAGAAGAGAAGCAGCGATGGAGAGCCGTCGACCTTTCTGAGTGTCTGACAGGGCATGTGGAATCCAAGCTCCAAATTTCCATGAAAGCCAAGATTCTTCAGATGGATTCCTACTATCCTATGAGACACTTCGAGCTTCTCTGCCAGCTGACGTGTCGTCCGCCAACTATCGGTACGAAGAAGATGGTGTAGTTCACTGTCGTCCAATCCAGTTGGCCTTCCTGACCATGCTTTGCCCTCAGTGAATAATCTCCCTTTAAAGACTTTCCGAGCCACTCATAACAGGCGCGATGAGTAGTAGATCCCAAGCCATATATATCGTTAATTTGGTCGGCTGCCTGACGTGCTATAGATCCTTTAATGAATTCATGAAGAATGCCGTGCTGAAAACGGCCATGAGGTAGATCTGGCATTGAGTCCGGAAGATTGGATGGATAACGAATTACAAGAACAGTCTTAACCTGTGTCCGCGTGCGAACGGTAGACAAGTGTGATAGGATTACGAAATCAGCTATCAACATTGGCTAGTGCGTTTACAAGGGGAAGGGTAAAAAAAATTCGAAGTGTGAAGAGACTTTTTTTCCAACCTAATATAAGCTACCCTAAGAGTTTTGAATTCAAAGCAAACTCTCCGAAGTCGAAATGACCTTCTTGCAGATTAAATTGCAGACTCTCTATGAGGCTTGAAGTAATTTTTTGTTGAAGGAAAATTTTTAGAATTTTTTTAGTTCAGCTATGGGAATGAATAGTATGAAATAATTGAATAAATAAATAAATAAAATTTTTATCTTTGACAAAAAATAGTAAATAAAATTCCATTTTGAATCACAGCAATGCCTTAAAGGACAGATCGCGAAATGCACTCAAAATGCTCGTCTCGACTTCTATTTGGTTGATAACGTGAATGTTGCGTTCATAAAGCAAAATGAGGATATTCTTTATATTTTTTATTGCATCGTTTACAGTCGTGAAACTTCACGCAAAAACTAATTTTGCTGTCAATCGAATGAAAATCAGCGTCGTGTGGGAGAGCACGGCGCAATCTTTTTTTGGAATAATAAAACGGACGCCTTCCTGCTCTTCAAAATAAGCTGTAAACCATTATTTTTCCTCAAAAAATGAGACCTTTATAAAATTTCAAGCACAATGTGTTCACACGTTTGGTAGGTGAATTAAAACTTTAAAGAAATCATACCAAAAGTTTTCTTAAAGCAAGAAAAACTTATCTTTCTGGAGAGACGCTAGTTTCATGTAAAAGAAGTTCATTTCGATTTGGAAGAGCTTGCTTTGTTTTCGAAAGTTCATGCTAGCTTAGAAGAGTGTGTAATTTGACGTGAAAAGCGCAAAATTTGATTTAAAAAGCGTTTAGTTCGACGCGAAATGGTTTACGTTGCAATAATTAGTCATGCTTTGGAGACTCTCCTTTCACGTTTGAAATTTTGTCTCGACTTTCAATTAATTTGTGAGTTCAAATACATTGTTAACATGGAATGGCCTTGAAAAAGCATGCTCCTGCAAGTATCAAGGACTGTTGCTCCTCATCCGTAGTTCATTGGAGTGCAGACTTTGACATGCTTTTGCCTAATTAATTTCCACAATTCTTTCAGGATGGAGAAACACCCTTGCTTCGGGCCGTAAAAAGCAGGCATGTTGCTCTATGCGACCTACTTGTCAAGTCGGGAGCGAAAATTGCGGCCGCAGATAACAATGGTGACAACGCTCTTCATCTTGCGTTGAGAGCGAGAAGTCGTCGACTTACACAGACCTTACTAGGTACGGCGCCATCCTGCTGTATATTTCAGCTCTAGTCTCTATTTCGATCAGACGATGATCGTACCGCTTTCCAGCTAACCCCTCGGACTCTCGGCTTCTGTATCGACCAAATCGGATAGGTCAGACGCCGTACTCTATTGATCAGGCCAACCCGCAGCCTATACTTCCGCTGATTTTCGGACCAATTGATGCAGAGCAGCAAATGGACACTATGCTGGGATATGACGTCTACAGTAACGTGCTGGCAGATATTGGTACGTCCTATCAACTTGCCGAAAGATGCTGTGGCTAAGTGTGCACGCGTCTTTCAGTTTGCGAACCATCACTGTCTCTGCCTCTCACTGTTGGTCTGTATGCGAAGTGGGGATCGGGGAAGTCCGTTCTACTGGCCAAACTCAAGGACTCAATGAATAGCTTTTCACGAAATTGGCTTGAAGGAGCTCACCTGACGTGAGTGTGTGCAGCGTTTTAACTTTTCCCCTTTCTTTCTGTCTTCTGGTTTCTTCTTAGCTATTGTGTTTTCGCGCGATGTTTCTCGTCCATTCTTTTTGGGTACTATTTAAGGGTTTTTTGATGCATAAACTTGCCCTGCGCTGATCTTTGCGACTCATTACCACTTACTGTGATGTTACGGCTAGTCGCATTTCTTTTGAATGCTTTCCACATTTGAAAGGCAGCGGATTTTATCTTTTTTTTTTTTGATATCCCAAGCCCACCGTGTCAAGCAAGGCAGCACGAAGTCAGAAATCTGTTCCAAAATTCTGAGTTCTTGGTCGTCTTTGGATCAACGAGTTTTGAAATGAACTCAGTCTGATGTTTCTGGTGCCTCTCCAGGATGCTCTACCACGGTTCTATACTTGTATATACATATGGAACAATTGCAAAATACATGCATTTAATGTGCCTTGATCTGCAACATTATTAGTTTACCAGTATGCAGCGAAGAAATACATTTTCTCGTCAAATTTGACACTTTTCAAATAAAATTAGGTTCAGAATGTCAGGGCACTAAGCATCGAACAGATTGACTAGAAATGCCCGTGAACCGAATTTCGATCATGGAAAACGAAAACTGCACATCCCTCATCTAAAGTTTTAAGAAGCTATTCTCAACTATTGTCGCTTTGCGGCACAATCTAGCCCATGCTGTTGGATCGGCAAAATCGACTTCATAGGCAATACGCAGCATAAATGCGCGCCAGCTGGTCGATTGTTTCACGCGCGCAGCACTTGCAAAACCCGCATTTTTGTCAGAGTCAAGGAAAATTTAGTATATTTTTTGAAGTTTAAACATTTTTGAATTTTTTTTAAGATTTCAAAATTCACTAGTTCCAAGAACAAATGTTTGTAATTTTATTTTCTATTTTTATGACGACATTAATTTTTGCTACATTATTTTTTTATAAGGCGCAGGAAAGCAACAACCATTTAGTGTATTAAAATAAGAGATCGCGCCATGCATTCGACTAGATCGTCGCAATTTTTATTGATTGATTGCAAAAATTGTTAGCATGGGGCGACACAAATGTAAACGGTACAACAAGTACACTCATAAAAACACATGGGAGGGGGGGGGGGGGGGAGGGATCTGCCTGAAAGCGGCGAGGGCAAAGAACGCGGACAGTGCCAGTGGAGCAGTTAGCGTCGATTCGCGCTGTGACACCCGCCGCTTCGCGATGATCCAAGGTAGCCCTCGCTGTGGATTCATTGATGACCCAGCCATCCATGGGTGCCTTCAGATCGACCAGATTTGCTGTACTTGTGGTCGATAGTGCAACTTGAAGTATTGTTAGATAAAATTTATTATTGGTAACATCAGATTTGGTGAACAACCTATTCAGTCTTAGTCTCGAAAGATGTGATGTTGTGCGATATAAAGTTCCATAGAAAAATCAGCTACGAAATACTTATGAGATTCATGTTGAAATTGTTGCATTTAGAGTTCTGTTAAAGGGTCTCAAGTCTATGTACAGCCCCTCCCCTTATAATGCCTCCGGACAAGACGCGCAACTCTCGATGTAACGTAGATCTTCTTCGGGACCGAAGAGCTTGCCTTTACGCCAATACAAACGAACTCCGGTTAAGACGCGTCGGATATAACGCTACTCCCGTTATAGCGCGGTTCTAAGAGGAGTTAAAGTTCAAAATGCCTAATGTTATAACGTGACCACGGCTCAGTTCCGGTACCACACAGAAAATGAAGAGGAGCTAGATGATGACCGGGTCAGCGATGAGACCTGCCATTGTGTTACTCGTTCGTAGTCACGAGCAGCACCCGTAAAACAATGTATTGGATGCACACCAACGTTTTTCGCGCATGCGCGGCTCACAAAAGTGTTCATAGCAATATGTCGAGCACTACGGAAGACTCCCGGTAGTCTTTAGAATTTGCCGTATCTTGGGAGACTGCTTCTATCAGAAACGGCCTGACACTCAAATTGTTCAAAACGATGCCCTACACATTCTAAGTTTAGAGCGGCGGTATAGAGGTTGTTCTGTACTGTTGGAGGAAATTTTGTTGAGATCAGAACTATCGTGCCATGCGCTACTTGTAGCTGCTCCTATGCTTTTCGGACAGGGCTACGGCAACAGCGCTGCTTGTTCATGGTAGAGAGTTGTAACGAGAATACCGCGGATGTGAGGGCTACCAACGCTGTTAATATAATAGGCTAACACCCCGCGCTGAAGGTAGGGGGTGCGGATCCACGTCCCGCTTAGCGCAAGAGTTTTGATCGCAACAAATGATCTTGCAGCACCAGATTGCACATTTCTGTTGTTGATCATGTCTAACCTACGTCTGGTACTCCGGTTATTGCTCACAAACGTTTGACATACTTATGCATATAATAGGGAGTATCTCTAAGGGCAGGGCTTCATTAATAATCTGAAGTTGTTTATGCCTTCACACTCTTTTCGTGGTCACACATGTTATTGCTACACTAATAGTTGGTCACTGAATGCGATTTTAGATAATTCTACGCGTATGGAGTGTAAAATGTTAGCTCCGCTTAGGACGCGACTCCCGTTATAATGAGGATTTTCTCCGGTCTCTTCAAACGCGTTATAACGAGAGGGGTCTGTAATTGGATTCTTCGTGCCATTTTGGCGAGGAAACATGCTTCGCAGTTAATGCTGATATAAACCAAAACCGATATTCAACAGAAATAAGCAACGCCTTAAGGGTTGTTGAGGCAGGATCTTTGCCTACTTATTCGATAGAGCTCGAAATTCAAGTACAGGAGATGGTGGGTTCAAATCAGTCCGAATCTTTCGACTGCCACGGCAAGCCCTCTAAGCCTTCCAGCCCTCTACCAATTGTAGTTACGCGAAATCTGGTCGACCTGTGAGCTCCCGTGGTTCGGTAGGAAGTCATCGCCTCCACAGCGAGAACTACTTTGGCTCATCGCGAAGCGGCCGATGTCTCGGCGCAGGTCGGCGCTAACTGCCCGCAGTGTTTGTGAGTTCAGGCAGATCGTCCTTCACCCAAAACACATACTCGCACCGCTGTTTCGAGTAAGCAGCACTATCACTTAAACAAAAATCGCGACGGTCTAGTTGAGCACATTGTGCGATCTCCTTGTTCAAAATACTAAACATTGCTGCCTTTGCGCGCTTTAAAACAAAGTTCAATTCATTTTTTCTTTAGAAATGAAAACTTAAATAAAATTTCATCACTGTACTCACTTATTGGGGCAGATGAATCGAAGATGTTCAAATGTTTACAAAATTTTCCTTAAAAAGAAAACGAAATCACTGTGTTGGAGAGTCCTTAGTTTAATCTGGAAGACGCTCGTTTAAATTTGAACAATGTTCAGTTTGACGTCAAACTCGTCAAGCTTACTTGTAAGAGTCTCCAATTTGGTTTGAAAACTGCACAATTTAATTTGAAAAGTGTCGAGTTTGGTTTGAGAAAAGTCTCCAATTCCACCTGAAAATGGTAATGGGTCTTTCACAGTTCCGCAACTAAGTTTTCATCCAAAAACCTAATTGGTCTGGCGAAATAAAACGCATGCATTGTGCCCGCCTTCATTCTTACATAGTGCTTCCGAAGTTGCTGTGTACCTTCTAGCTTCCGATTTAAAAGGAAGGAAAGCAGAAATGTTTAATGCGTTTCACAAGGTAGTAATGGAATATTTTCTGCTTTTCAGCATGTCGATGCTCATCTTCTTCTACATCACATTGTTTTGCATTATTGTCACCATGACGTTCACCACTGTTTTTGCTGTGTTGGCCAGTCTGCCCGCTCTGGTGGCGGTCTGGATAGTAGGATCTTGCGTTCTGGTTATCTTGATTTCTTCATACTGTGAGTGCTTCGTACACTTAGTTCTTACGCTTTGCTCTTTTTGTACGTTGTGCTCTGCTTATTGTATTGTGATTTAGGCTTTATTTACTACGGAAGTGAAATACGTGGTTGGTCGGCTCCCTGTCGTATGGCCAATTCTCTGTCGCGCTTTATCTATCGCGTACGCCTTGTATGGAATGTGATTACATTGTATGCTCCAATGCACTCTGAAAACGACATAGCAAGTAATCCTGTTAGGTGAGTGTCTCAATTCGAAGAAGTGATAAGAATAAGGATGAGGGATAAGAGGCGGTGATAGCTATGTCTCGTGAAACCTTAATTCCTATTCCATTCAAGTGTGTTTGCATTACAGTGTGCTGTTGCAAGTAACCCCATATTAGCAGCTGTTAGCCAGCTGCAAAATTTTCAGCTTTCTGTTTGCCGATTACCACCGGTTGTCCTCCATTGGTGGGGAGCAAGCGCTGGCGAAAATCGTCGCCACCTTGTTCGAGTCAGCTGAAACCCATTTTGGAGTTCTGCCAGTGCGGCTTTTCTGCTCATTAAGGACAGCTCATCGTGAGTGTTGAACTGCTTCCTTTTATTTACTACGTTGTTTCGCCCCATATTTTGGCTTCTCTTTGTTATCTGCAACATTTTAAGCCGGACAACATGGCGCATTAAGGAAGCACTGCGGTGTTCCCATTGTGCTGTTAGTTGGCGTGGCTGTGTTCATGTTGTTATGCTCTGAGGTCTTCATGACGTTATGGTTGTTCAGCGAAAGAGATGCGAGCTCTGGAGCGTAAGTATCTTTGGCTAGGAATGTGTAATGTATCATTCTCACTTTTTTGAAATACTTGTTAAAGGCAATGTGCACGTTTCAGTTTATTCGCGGCATCTATTGCGTTCATAATAGTGTTTCTAATGCTGACGTTTTATCCAGCTGTTGTTATGCTGCGTTACGGTTATACGAACGTCCCTAGGAAACGTGTAAATGCCGCTGCCAGAGCGGTTCACAAGCTGCGGTTCGAAGGGCTGATGCAGAAGTTGCAGACAGAGGTAGATTATCTTGGTTTTGAGGTGCTATTGAAACTGCAATGGATTAACATTCTGGAGCACCGTTGTTGTTAAGCTTTTAAACGCAGTTGTGTATATGCGACAGTAGATTACTTACGGCGCTTATTTATTATTCATCATGAGATGTGCCGACATCACAGGGATGTCGTAGAACTAGGTGTTCAGTAATTCAGCGTGACCTCAATCAAATAAATTGTTTATGTATGGAGCCGCTCTTTGCAATCTGAAGGGAAGGGGTCGCAAAGTTTGGCGATTCACGCCATTCGACTGATTATTGGCTAGTTAATTCTCTTCAGTGGATCGGATAAGCCATCGAATTTGATCAGTTCCAAGCGATGGTTTGCATTTCCTCTATCGATCAGTCGCCAGTATCGCGAACTGTAGAATAGTTTCTATAAAACACCTGGGGTAGGACACGTTTCATTGACAGGTGTGACTGGTAGCGAGAGCATATTATGATTTGCCGTCTTATATTTGGTTCTTTTAATGACAATTATACTTATATTTCTTAGCACTTGATTTCTTCAGAAATTAGAGTGATCCTGTTTTTTCTTGTTCACTGTTATCCCCACATAGATCATATTTGTTCTTCGGAGTGGAGGTGGAGCAAAGACTTGCAAAAGAAGTCTTTAATTTTTCGTTTGCAAAATTTCGTGTAAACAGTTTACCCAGTATGCACTGCGACACATAGTGCAAGCGCAAGACGCAGTCTCGACGTCTAGCACACCAGACAAGTATCGCTATCTCACTTCAAAACAAGCCGAAGAACCATACTGAAGCTTGAGGGATTGTAATTTTACAATTGTTCGAACTTTGATAACATTTTTTGGGCACCTCACATTTTTGACCAGTTTTACGGGGATGTATTTCATAAAGAACTGAGATACCGTGTTGCAGATTTCGTAATGTGACATGCGTTAAAAGTTTTTAAAGTGTGGGTTTATTCTTTAAAATGTTCTTATATTCTTTTCCACTTTATCGTAGGAGTATCGTATGCATTTCCATTCAGGTTGACATATTGGCTGATATGATAAGGTCATTGGATGCTTTTACAAGAAGTCAGACTAGACTCGTTGTGGTGGTGGACGGCCTCGATAACTGCGAACAGGTCAGAGGACGAATCAGTGCTTGAGATTATTCAGTATTATTTGTATGAGTCTTAAATTCCATTGTAGGAACGAATGGTGCAGACGTTGGATGCGCTAGAACTGCTCTTCTCTGCTCGAAAACACCGTCCTTTCATAACGATAATCGCTGTTGACCCGCACATTATCGTATCTGCCATCAACCATAACATGCACTCGGCTCTTACTGGTGCGTTGGTTAGAAATGCTTGTTTTTTCTGATGGCTCTGATGCGAAGTAAGCTTTTTGTAGAGGTAGCAGAGTGGCTGTGTTACGTTTGGATATATTAATACTCGATTCAAGGATTAGGACTTGAACTTTTCGGAAAATCTTTATTTCATGGTAGCAGATATCCGAAAACGCCATACTTCAATTTCAGGCACTGAGTTGACAGGCCATGACTACCTGAAAAACATAGTCAACATGCCCTTGTACCTTCACAATTCAGCCCTTCGTCAATTGCAGAATAAACTCAAGGTTTGCTTTTTATTTTGGCAGGCCTCCTCGTTAACTAACTAATGATCAATATAGGACAAACGGGAGTCGTTTGCTGATTGGAAAGAGCGTTATCGTCGTCAGGATACCTTCCACGGCTCTCATCTGTCCCTAGCTGATGGGCGCCAAAGTCGTAAGGTATGGCAGTAGAGCACAATTAGTCGCGTGTAAACATTTCGCAGTGGAGGTAGGTTTCGCTAGTATCCTTCATGTACGGTTCTTCTTCAGGCAACGATAGTTGTCGGCACTCGCAGTATTGGGGAGTCGTTACTGAATGACGATTACTTCT
This sequence comes from Heligmosomoides polygyrus polygyrus, assembly GCA_947396885.1. Taxonomy (NCBI): domain Eukaryota; kingdom Metazoa; phylum Nematoda; class Chromadorea; order Rhabditida; family Heligmosomidae; genus Heligmosomoides; species Heligmosomoides polygyrus. The sequence continues at coordinate 70,139,839 of OX377201.1, read as the reverse complement.
CCAACATGAACCCGCGCGCTATGAGAAGGATTGTGAACGCTCTCACGTTGACAGGTACTGTTGCTGCCGAACAGTAGTCTCCGCAGTTGTATGTATATTCTCTACATTATATGTGGTTCGTGACGGTCATCTTACTGCAGTTCAGCGAAAGGTGTCCTTTTCAGGTCGACTCATGCGAGCGTTCGAGATCGATTTCTCATGGTTATCTCTTGGTCACTGGGTATCGCTGCTCGAGCAGTGGCCCAGTCGGATGTGTTGGCTGATTGATCGTGCTGTTGACATTAACAACAACGGGCTAACCTTAGCAGAGGTACGCCTTGAGTTCAGTTTTCATGGATCTTAGAATTGATAATCTAAGAAATTGAGGATATATCTGGATATAATATAGTAATCAATTAAATAATGTAAATGGATTAGAATACGCCGTTCTTTGGGCATCTTTTCTCTTCCATGTTTACCTAAGCTTTTACACAGTGACGTAGTACTCCGATAGGGAAAGTTCTGAAACTTCCAAATACTGAGAGCATTTACATGGTTGCGATCAGAGATAACCCAGACTATGAGCTTTGAGATTATTTTTTTGTTGAACAATTGAATAATACTGTTCATAAATGTGAGTTTTCACGTTGCAGACCTGTGTATTTTCCTTTAAATACTGTCGACGTAGAGTAGCATATATAAAGAAGTTTGTGAAGGTGACAGGGGCTCGGTGATGCGTGAATGAGTGCGGAAAATGTAAACACTAAAGCCCCACGCGTATCAATTCTAAAATCACATTTTGAGATCTGCTCTTATTACAGTAGGAGCTTAGGGCCGCTCTTGGACCGAGTCTTCGTGGCTTCTGCAGTTGTTTGTTGCGCAACCATAAAGATTTGGATACGAAATATATGATAGCGGGAGGATGCAATTTGTTACTTTTTCCAGGTATATCATCAACTCAAGGACCGTATTCCTAAGAAGGACTCATTGATAGAATTAGACAGGAATCCGGATAACTTTGAAGTGAGTGACACCATCTTCGGTTCGCTTTTCCCTTAAATATTTGTCGCGTGATCTTCTACTTCAAGGCCTTCTTGGATTCGCCGGCGATTCCCAGTTCTGAGCAGCTGACAGTTGGACATGTAAAGAAATTTGTGCCATGCACGAGTAACCTTGACCCTTACCTTCGGAAGCTGATCAGAGGTAAACGTTTGTCATTTGGATTTTGACACCTCATATCGTTATAAATATCATTGTTTCTCCGAGAGTGTATCTAAGGCAACGCTTTGGTGTGGCAAATAAAGGAAAGGTTCTTATGGAACTTTTGCTGGAGCTCTAGATACATATATAGAGCCCGGGCTGCTGACTACAACTATCCAGGTTAAAATTACAAAACGCAGCTGCATATTGTGTCTTATCCCCGGCAAGACCCACTGTTCTCATTTTCAATGCATTCTTTGACAAATGCAGTAAAAACCAGCATTTACGTGATCAACACGACAAGTAGCTCTCATACTCAGAGTTTGAACGAAACCGGTGCTCCTGACTACAGAAGCTTCACCCCTATGCCTTGTGCTAACTTGAGCTACATATCTTTCGAGGAGAGTTATTTTAAATGGGAATTACTTGAACACGGTGGACAGGCTTCGCAGCAAGTATGCAATATAGGTGTTGCACGCTAATATTCAGTTTCTGAGCAGTTAACGTGCTTTTGCATTCTACCGTAAAATTTGAAGGTAAAGAGATATCTATGGCACGTAGGTAGCTGTTTTTACAGGATTTTGACTTGTTTCGTGTCAAAAAGAGAATTTATTGCCAACACCATCGTTTCATCATCAAACAACTCGGCTGTTCAAAGGGCAAAGAGTGCATTAGTGTAGCGTAAATTTCGCACTACTATGCTGTACAACGAGGCCGAAGCAAAAGTCCCTCATTGAGAAGAGAACCGAAGAGCTGGATTCTGCGCAGAGAACGCTACCACTGCGCCGCCACTGCACTTACCGAGGCGGGCTTAGTTGTACTAATTAGTACGCAACACTGCGCCGGCCTCATCGACTAGCAGTCTAAAGGAGAGCTTTGAGCGGGCACAGCTCGCTTAGGAGACGCATATAATAGTCTTGTTCTCCACTTTTATGATTACCACTTCAAGTTCTTTCACGTGATGTGGGTCTCTTTCCAAAGCTGCATCGGAAACTTAAGGCTTTCCCTGGTCAGAATAATTTTTGAAGTGTTTTCAGAACGTCGCCAAGGACTAGAAGATCCTGTGCAAGATCTTGGACTCGGTTCGGTAGTGATCCCGCCGAACGCGAAATATTTATTCGGGGTCAGTGGTTTTATATTGGCTATCGGTGCTTTAGGTGATAAATGTTGCATAGACGCACAGCGAGGTTGAGTCGTTTTCTCATTACCATTATTTCTTCCCAATAAGTAAGACGGATTGTATCCATTTGAAGGAAAGCAACTAAAGTTGGAAAGCAAGGATTTGTAGATTACTAGAGATGAGAATGTATTGAATTTTTGAGGGACTGTACTCGGTATTATACTATGACATCTGACCATGAAATTGGTGCTGAACCTTTTACGGTTTCAATCCAGTGTATCTTGATGGCTTCAATGTGGTGTACCAGTTGTATCTTGCACTCCGCCGTCATGCTCTCAAGTAAATCTCCATCGTTCCAGGACGAGAAAGTATGGAGTACAGTGAACACTCCTTTAGTGGAGATGAAGCTGGACGCCGTTTGTGCTTTGGTTAAGAGGCTTGACATCGCACCGAACCGGGTCGAGGCCATCACGCGTAAATTCCAGCAGCTCAATCTGGGTGGTCTCGTGCTGGCGTCTTGCCCACTGCAGGATCTCAAGGATGCGCTTGCTGTAAGCAAACGTTGTTCTGCTGAGATGGAAGTCAGGACTTATCCTCTTGGTGTCGTTCAGATCCCGCTGGGTGACTGGACTATGGTGCGGCTCCTCGTGGAGACCTTGAAAGCGTTTGGTCCAAATGTGCCCGGTTTAAAAATCGACAAGGTGAGCCGCTCTTCATAGTGATTGTCCGAAAGGTTGATGTACACATATGATGGGGATTTCAGAGGAAAGCACTGACGCTGCCTGAGGAGGACGAAGAAGGTTCCGAGCCGGACATAGAAGTGACGCGGCGCGACACCGTAGTGCACTCACCCACTGCTCTCTTGACCACTGAGCAGCGTAGAAGGTCAGCTTGGATTTGTTCGCATTAAAGGTGCTCCCTCCATTGGTTCCCTGCGGTTCAGGTCAATGGCGATGTCGACTGAAATGAACAGCGACCACAAATGGCTCATGGAAAGTCTCTCCGGGATGGATCTAAGTCAGTTTAGTTGCTAATATGATTAGAATCAACCATCGGCGTGACGTTAGAGCTGCAAAAAGCTCCGCTTAAACACGCACCGGTGCAGTTTTAGTGTTTGGGAGATGTTTGCGGCATACACCTGCTCCTCGTTATTGCGTTCTCTACTACCCGCTACTGCTCTTCTATTTTCAACACTCTTTATTTACTTAGAAGGATTATCTCTCTTAATCATTCAATAATGCAAAATGGATTATGAAAGGCAGGATTTGTAGAGACAGTCGGAACTCTTGTCTATGACATCACTGGGACATACCTCTCGACGGGAGCCACTCCTCGCCCAAGCAAAACGTGCAAATCGATTGAAACCAAGCGATCGCCGCGACATCTGTCCATACTCGAGCGCTGTCGGTGTCGCTTCTGTTGTAGGCGTCATCTATTCTTACTTCTCATTGGCGACTCGAGCGTCACCGTTGACAGCGCTAGAGTTGGAGCACGTAATCTACAGTCACTGAAGTTTTTGGAAAATTCTAAATTTGCACACCTGCTCCTTCAATGCAAAGCCGTTGTCCAGAAACCATCGTCATTGAGTTTTAGTTTGAAAGACAGAGAGTGGTACAGGACGCCTAGATGGAGAGCATGCATATCTCCAGCGTTCTTTTGGATTGTCATGTTAGTTAACAGAAAATTCGTACCCCGTGCAGGATTTCTGCGGGTCAAACCATTACGATCCTCATATACCGTAGATATATGGGGTGATTGCTTACCAAAATCTATAAATTAAGCAGGAATGTACTTTAAGTCCGGATTTCAACGGTTTTTTACATGGACTTCTGTTGTGTATCTGCGTACAAAATCCTACGCAGTCGATCTTGGGCCAGATTCATCAAACGCTTACCAGCCTTGACGGTATATCGGTTATCGTATCTGTACATCTGCACCTCTCTGTATCACTTGCTAAGTAGGCCAATATGGTGAATGCGCCGTGAGATGATACCGGCGGCGTCGTTATGAATCTGGCCCCTGGTCGCTCCTGTCGCCTGTACTTACTTCCTGGGCGGTGCCGTGGGCTCTTGTCGCAGCGGTGGTATCTTCGCTGTCGTCGCTGCCGTCGCTCCTGTCGTTGAGTATGAACAGTCTCTAAGCGCCAGAGCCGGGGTTTTCGCCACGTGCGCGGCGCTGCAACGCTCTGTCAGCGCGACCTATAGCAGTGTGCCAGGATAGTCTTATGCGAAGGAGTTTGTTTGTCGATGGCATTTAGTAATTGCCGCAGCGGATCTCACGTTGGGAAATGTTGTCAAAGTGGAATACTGTGGCAGTGAGGTGAGCAGGGGTTCTACTGTTCAGCTATCCTATCATACCCCTATATAAAAGAATCCGCTGCTGTAGCGTATCTATCTCGGATAAATTTTGCCGTCTAAACGACAAATTACGATATCTCCTTGACCTACTTAGCTCACGTTTCACCCAGTCTTGTTCAGAAAAGCAACACTAAAAGCATTTGTTTTTCAGCTCAAACTGAGGGAGATCTTGACCTGGCACCATCGTCGGGTGGCGCATCTGTGCGTTTTGGAGATGCGCTGGAGGATGGACTGGCTTCAGACGCCGATAGCACGGAATCGCGTTTTGGAAGTCGTGAGAATCTGCTAGATCCTGGTCCGATTTTGAGTCGACACTCCAGCGTCAGCAATGGAAGGTTAGAATTAAGTCGACTGATGTCCTTGACTTTTTTTATGCATTTATTTATTTTTTTATTTTATTTTTATTTTTTATGGTGAAAGGCGGCTTCTATCGTAGATTCTTTCGTTTCACTGTCTTTTTTAAACACTTTGCAGAACCTAGGCATAGCTTTTCAATATGTTCACGCATTAAGAAAAACGTACAGGGTGTGGCATAAAACCTTTTCAATTCAACTGTGTTAAATGCGTAACACCCACGAAAGAAGACTTCAGCAAATGTGCTTGAAGTGCTGTATTTTGTCTGCTCGCGCTGGGAAATCTGTCGCAATTACTGTGCCTGCGATACTTCACTTCGATCCAGGGTTTTCATCTGAGCAGCTCACGCTATGTCGACAGTGTCAGTCAGTACCATACTGTTTGCCTTTCCCCACTCTGCATTTGTCGTCCGCCTGCCTGCCTGGCCAACAGTGTCGCACCTGGCATAATGACACGATTGTTGGCCGTGAGGTTCTTCGAAATACCATCAAGCAGCGCATTCACAGGAATGCAGCGAGACCTTGGAAACTGTAAAAATCTAACATCGCGCAAAAAAGATGAAAGAGGAGATCCACATGCCAACTGTATCGCCTGTCATTCTGCTGGTCGTCGATTTTCTCAAATGAGCACCAGCGCGTCTCCATTCGACCCTACCGCGTGCCAAAGTAGACCACCACGTCTTCGTTTGAGGCGTACGGAAAGTCTCATTTCTCGTCCAGAGTTTCCGAAGAAATACAGCCGGAGAATTGGAAGTGGCTACTGATAGAAAAGAGAAGATCACCCGTTTCAAAGCACCGGAGTCCTCGTCAACTACTGGGTATTCTGCAGTGCAGTATGTTGTGAGGATTCTGGCTCATGAATGCGTGCTCTCTACTCATTACTAAAGGGTGGAAATGGCAGTTTGCCAAGGGTAAAAAGGCGTGGTCTTCCCAGTGAGTGTCTCGTGGTTGTATCAAAATCCTGAAACCTAATAACGTGACCGAGACTGGTAGTATGCCCTAGAATTCTAGATCAATTTATTGAGAAGAAGTGCTGTTGCTCAAAGGAGTTGCCAAGATCTGGGGCCGGATTCATCAAAGTTACTGCAGTAACTTTAACGGAGAATTGTAAGCGAAGAGCTCAGATAACGCGGCTTATCAAGCGATATGGAGAGCGATAAGCCACGTTATCTGAAGGCTCGTGCACAGTTTCACTGCGCTGTGGCACCGCGCTGAAGGCTCGTGCACAGTTTCACTGCGCTGTGGCACCGCGCTGAGGGGTTCATTTTTTGCCACATCTCCCACGTCGGCGCGGTGCGGTAGCGCTGCGTAGCTGGAAGGTTGCCAGCAGAGGCGCGCATGGTACGCAATCCCGTGAGCCACACGCCACACCACGGCACAGCGCGGTGAAAAGGGGAGCTCCAATTCCCTCAGCGCAGTGACACCGCGCGGTGCCACTGCGCGGTGAGTGTGCACGGCCCCTCACCGCGCGGTGGCTCCGCGCTGTGGCACAGCGCAGTGAACCGCCTATGCTACAACATGGGTGGTTCACTGCGCTGCCGAACTGTGCACGAGCCTTGAGCTTTTCGCTTACAATTCTCCGTTAAAGTTACTGCAGTAACTTTGATGAATCCTGCCGCTGATGTTTCTAGAGTGCGGACTTCTTATCATCAACCGACATGTTCAAATCCTGTCCTCACTCTCCGTCGCTTAACCTCCAGTAATCGTTCCTCCGCTCCCGTCTCGCCATCAGATAGTTCTTTTATCAGTGACAAGACAGTTCAGAAACGCCCTCCTAAGTTGAATCGTCGAACTTTTCGATTGTTGGTCTATCCCTATTGGGACATCGATTTTAGAGTGTGAAGCAGTTTTCGCCAGGGTGTCATAGATCTGACTGAGCCAGAGCGGCTGAAGACTCGTCGCCGCGCCGCTTTATCATAGATAATGTCACGCATCCGGTTAGGAGGTGTGCTTGTCGGGTACCAAAAGAGGAGGAACGTGTTCCTCTACTAATATTACAGAGTTCATATCCGTTTCACAGGCAAAGACTACCAAATCGGAAAGAGCTGGCATAAAGTGGCAAATTTTCGGAGCGTTAAAGCTGTCTTCGAATTTCACAAAGCGAACCTTTCACCTTAAACGAGCCTGTGCAGTCCAGTAGCAGTGTGCTTGCTAGAAATGATGGTGGCTAAAATGAAGGGATACCCGGACAAGGCTGCGACCATGACAAAACAAAGACGGAGCAGATCCGCTAGATGGGCGAGTTCTGTGCTTAATTAAAATAAGACACATTGAACAGCATTCGCGTCAACAGTTCTTCAGCTAGATTGCACTTCAGTACGTATGCTGAAGTACTTCGCCAGACCCTGTGATTTCTTTTGAAGCTGGCATTATCTTCCTTTCATGCGAGGTCCCTACTGTGCTGTTTAGCATAGCGTACGGTACCTGCTCTCATCCTGTTCGTTTAGCTTTAGGAATCGCACCTCGTACAGGCACTCGCCTCACTATGGGAGAATGAGCCGGTGGGCAAGTGTTTTGTGTGCATGCAGAGTGGCATAACGACTAGTAGAGAGACAGGAATTGACGCGTGTGCTGCTGTTGTCTATGGCTTGCTGTGGAATTGCTGTGCTCCGTCGGAATCTACGAGACGCCCATCGCGGCGGAAGTCGCTCTTCCCTTGAGGAAAAGCCTTCTTCTATTCTGCAGTCTTTCCGATCTCACAATGCCGAACTCGAGTCACCTTACCCCTAAAATGCAGTCGACTGGTCCTCTGCACTACCAGTGTCTTCCGTTTCGTCTCTTGTCTTTATTCTTTGATCATTTCAGAGGTGAGCTGATGCGTCAAATCCACAACGACTCCATCCACAGTGCAGCGGTGGGTTCTTTGCTTTTCTTTCAAGGGGGTAAAGGGATAAATACGCCGGTTAGAGCACCTACATTGTATCGTGGAGACAGTTCAAACACAAGTTCAACCCAGTCGTTTAATGCGAGAGCCGGCCGATATGAAATTGTCCACAAGGAAATTACTTCAGATCAGTCTAGCACTTTGGAAGGAGGCATGTGAAAAGCGAAATTCTCCTGATTACCGTTAGCTGTGGACTGCCGAGAGATATGAGCTACAAGTTAAAAGCTCAAGGTGTTCACCTGCAGTATGTGTGTGATGCGACATGCAGTGAGCGCAGGTGGCATAATTATATTCGTAGCAGTTGCAGCCAGACGGTGGAAAATTGGGTTACCAGAGATCGACATCCATTTTCTGTTTTTCTTCCAGTTCTGTCCCGGCAAATCATTTTATATTTATCTTCAGTTTCATGTATAGTTTTCCGTTAGGGCTCGTTTAGTGTGCGAGCGACGCGCGACGCGATGCATGTGTAGTGGCCATATTGATCGAGCGACACGACCGATCAATTCGGCCACTACACATGGCATCGCGTTGCGCGCACACTAAGCAACGCCTTATAATGGTGCCCTGGACCCTTTTCATTGTACGGAGGCCACTTCTGTTGCTCATTCGTTTCCAAAGTTCTGTGTCATTTGCAAGTGACAATATGACCATTTTGAGTAGTGGTGAGGATTCTGAAAAGGTTGTGAGATACGGTTGCGGAATGCACACCGTGCGTTGTATGCAGGTGAACTCTCGGCGGCCAACCTCAAATCAGTCGATCGCTTCCTGTGAGAAATGGGACACCCGTGTTGCAGAAGGTTAGCATTTTAAGCAGTAGAGGCAGGCTGGATATGTATTCTGGGGTTTTTTAAACAGTTGCTCTCCCTGTATCTCTAGTTCGAACTGCATCCATCTTCCTTCCATTCCTTGTATGTTGAACTCTGGCTCGATACTGAACTTTTTCTTGAGAATTTTCTGCTCCCCTCCTGAGGGGCATGCAGAACGCAATACGTGTTGATACAACCAAGATCTGCGGCTCTACTGCTCTAATCCCGGCAATGGAGAACTTTGGAAACAAATGAGTGATGGAGGAGCGTGCCAGAGACTGTCAGATCACTGCACTAGAGAAGTAGGATTGAAATTTAAGACAAACACGCAGTGACAGTGCCAAGGCAAAATTGAAAAAAAAGCAAAAATTCGTCGGCCAGCATTTGGGAACCGAATCTTGCCTACACGTGAACAACTAGTAGTTGTATCTCGGGTCTACCTCTCTTCCTGGTCCTTGTCAGGGAATGCCTTCAGCTTACCGCAGAACTTTGGAGTGAGATCCAGATCACGTGAAAAGGGAAAGGGCGTGACTGGTTACGAACAAAACGGTGATTACTAAACGGTTATTATAGACTTGTTGGCCAAAATTGCGCACGAGTCTCCTGAACGAGTTCTGTCCGATCAAAGTCCATATTGTCGGTCGAGTGCATTGATGCAGTGAGAATGTGCTGTTTTGGTGATCAACAGAACTAAATCGCAACCAGCAACAGCTGCAGAGTTGGCGTAGTGGTGGTGTGATGAGGGATCGTGTTTTATCTTCAATGAGACACTTCTCTTTTCGTTTTCGCATTTCCTTTGCATTTTGGAACAATGGCCTGATAACGACTGTCATTTCCATCGATCCCGAGCTTTTTGGGGATGAAAAGGTACCACATTTTGGTTTCAACGTAAAGCGAGTCAAAAACGGATGCCAAGCCAGAATCTAAAAGAAGCCCCACACACGCAGTTTGGGAGAAAACAGTGCTCTCTCTACCCTCTCCCATGCCCATGCTGCAATGTACCTCAGAATGGCTACCGTAATCTGCCACAATAGACCGAAAATGTAGAAACCGACGCCGTATTCTTGATCAGCACCCCAAATAATACCCTATGCCGAATTTGGGGCTATTTTTTACTGACATGGAGAGTTCTACAGTACAGTTATACATGTGTTTTTCGGTCATGTAGAAGACGAGCTGTTTGAAGGAGAAAGGCCGTTGTAGATAACACATTTTTATATTCACGTGAGGGAGTCAAGAACGATGCATAACCTATCCACCGCCCGCCGTATTCATTTATTTATTTACTCATAGCGCGGATACATGGATTATTCATATGACTTCCAGCTCAAATGATTTCTCTTGACCGATACTGATGAGTGAAATGTTTGCGTGGTCTAGGCCCAAAGGTCAGAGTACTGGTGAGGGTGGCGAGGTCGAAGGCACCACCAATTTCGCCCTGTTTTGTGTGTGGGGTGCTAACCTGACATCCGTTTTTGACTTACTTTACCTTGGAATCAAAACGCATCACCTTCTCATCTTCAGAGAGCTCGGAATCGATGGAAATGACAGTTGTTACCAGGCTGTTGTTGAAAAAGGTGGTAATGCGGATAAGGGGTCTTGTGACGGTAAGCCGCAACATGCAAGGCACTGCTATCGTCGGATACCGAGCCAGCGATCCCACTTTTGTAGAGTAAGCACTACCACGCAGTGGCAGTTTCGGCTTAGCTCTGCTGATCACGGAACGCTGCATTTACACTGCATCAACGTGCCCTACCAGCAGTCGAGAAGGTGAAATTTAACCGGCGAGAATTCAATCACATCTAGCAAGTTCGATCCTCATATTTTTAATCACCATTACAAGCGCTTTTATGTTCTGTAGGTCTCTATCCAAAGTTCCATGGGAAGCTAAAGGCATTCCCTGGTTAGTATACACTGCTTCTATGTGTCGAGTCCCGTCACCATCTCTATTTCCTGGTGTTTCAGGACGCGTCGTTGATATCATCAGACGACGACCACCAGCTGACGGTGATGCGGAGGGACGGCAGCGTCATCTTTTCGCCGGCCGAGCGGACGCAGCTGGCGAACCTTTTCGGTCGGGAGAACGGCAACGCTTGAGGCGAGGCATCTAGGTTGACCTTCCAATTTTCCTGCAAATACGGCCCTTCACGACCTCGTTCAGCTAGTCGAAGGTAATCTCTGCTTCTCTGGGCAACGTGAGTACGGTCACATTCGGTCACTTTTGAACTCAGCTTTTCTATGCTCTCAGTTATCAGACGAGTTGTCGTCTCTAATTGTTCAACGTGTTCGAAGTCACTGATAAGGCTGTGTTAATAATTTATTGCATCTTCTGATTTGTTGTTCCAATTCTTGTTCTGATAACGCTGGGCAGGTTCCTGATTGTGTAATGAGATGTAAGTACTATCCCGTCAGGAGCTGGGCCATGTTGATACCTTGTTATGTTGAAAAGGGAAAGCCTTAAGTAGTTATGCTGTATAGCGACGTGCCGCAAGCGGTTGTGCCCTTCGAACGACGCCACCTCTCAGGGTCGAAATCGTTTATCTGTCTCTTTACTTGTTGTGACGCCTGTCGCTTATTTAGAGCGAAATCCATAGTGATTAGAAGGTGCAGTGTCTTCATTATTTTCTGTCAAAATTTATTCGAAACGTGAGATCTTGAATTCGGAAATCTTCACCGGGGTCCTCGCTTTACGACGTGATCAATAGATGTTCTTGATTTCAGGGCTGCTTCGAAGTTAAATGAGGTTCGGTTACTGATGTTTTCGGAAGTAGAACTCACTAACCATAAGTTCCCCACTCTATGAGCTTTTTCGTATTCCGCGAGAGGCGACTCGGGATTTTCATACTTCATCGGAAGTCACCGGCAGGGTGGAGGTCGCTCTGGTTAGGTAGAACTCTAAAAAGGGCACCTTTCGTATGTGGTAGCCAGCTCCTGACCATGCTCAGAGCATCCGGACTTGAACCAGAAATTATCTCAGATCTCCTTAATTATCGCAAGTTGTGCCACGAGCAGAAGGTTTTCTTCACCTATGAAATTGCAGAGAAAGACTGCTACTTAATGTACCGACATCAACCTCCCTCAAAAACGCTTCCCTAGATCTTGGCTGGAGCTAGTCCTTGCGACGGGTTTGGCGAAGAATATTGATAAGGATCTTTATGCTTCATCCCACTTCCTAAGTGCTCGCTCTCGGATATTTTCACCGAGACAAGGTTCTCGTAATACATTTGCAGCTGAAGGGATTGTTTGAGGTGTGCTTCTAGGAGAACTTACAAAATGTGACCAGAACACGCTCTCGTTGTTGATATGGATAACACTTGATGTGAAAATCCAAGCCGAACGGCAATGGGGACTAATTTGATCGCTTTAAGCTGATGTACGGCTGAAACCATCGTCTGATGATTATGGAATTTTCAGTGCGGGCTATCATAAGGGGCGGTCCGTAGGTTACTGAACATCCCGTTCAGCCAGCTTTCGTTTTGCTCCTGTCGCTTTCTTCATATTCGATGCCCCTTATATCTAAGCGCGATTTCAGGGGGATCCGACAGACTTCAATAATCCTCACGCCCAAACACTCCAAAGGGCCAAAATGGACCTGCATCCTAGTCAACAGTACACGTTTGATCCGAGTGAATCATTTTCGGATATCCGGACGGATACGTCTGATGCGATCCATCCATATAACGCGGGGTCGTGAAATTGCCGTTATTAGAACCATCCAATTATCTGAAGATTTTGGTTCCGATCCAACGTATAGTCGGTAGCAGCATCGATCCGAAGTCCCAGGAATCGCTTTTAGGTTCGAGCTTCGGCCAGCGCAATCTCAGGCCTTGCATTCCTTCTATGTGGGGAACTAGTGATAGTTCGTAATGGCAAGGAGACACCCATTTATTCATTGGCGAGCCTTTGAAATGGTCTACTTAGAACGAGTATTCACTCGAACGATTTCTGCGACATCATACAGAGGTGGAATGCGCAATGTTCCCCGAAGAATGAATAATCATTCTTTATTCGTTCTTAGACACTGACGGCTGCTGTGTGTTTCTTTTCTGTCGAAGTGGCAAATACTAGCGTTCATATTGAAATCTTCCAATGTCGGAAGCGTTCTCCGAAAAGTGGTTGAGGTCTTTCCGAGTTCATAGGTCTGTCGTTAACAGCAACGTAGAGTAGGCCAATGAGACTTTAGAATTGCGTATATTAAGTTTCCTTAGCTCTCCGTGTAGAAGTGATAAGGAAGGCCGTGAGAGTTCATGATCTGTGGAGATCCCGATCAGAGAGTGCTTGTCTCAGAGGGGATATGATAACGCGTTTCGGTTCCGAAGTTCTCATTGGTTCGTAGTTGTGTTTGTGTTGTTAAGAGTGCTGGTATAACCAAAAGTTTTAAGCGGCTGCAAAACGCCCGCGACGGTGTAGTTCCTTTATTTCTAGGTGCGTCGTTTGTCAGTTGATTGTTGAGAACAGATCACTTCATAGCTCGTGTTAAGCCTCCTCTAGTCATCACTCACCATTGCTCATTCATTTTCCATGACCTACGATTTGCTTTGTGAATTTCACTTGAATTAATAAATATTTCTACACCTAGTTGTAGCATATTTCAAGAAACGATTCGTAATTATTCTCGAGGGCATACTTATACTATAACTACTACTTACTACTTATACTTAGAACGGCCGTGACAGTCTATCGAGAATTCTTGAAATCGAATGATTTCACGATTTTCGTTTTTTCGAAGGTGAAATGTACCATTATCAGGCCGAATTAGCGAAATGGACACTCTTCTAGGCCAGCCTAACACTTTGAAACTAAAGCGAACTCTTCTTCGAAATCAGCTCTTTCTACATTAAACTAGAGACTCTAAAAAGGTTAGAAAAATTTTTTGTTCAAGAATTTTTTTAATATGACAGTCTTTCAATGCTAGGATTGCTGCATCGTTGCGCTTCAAAACAAAATTTAATTTATCATTTTCTTTTCAAAAATATTTTTTAAAACTATTACACTTATTGGGGCAGGTGAACTAAAAAAATTCAAAAAAAAGTTTCCAGCCTCCTACCTACAGCTGTTCTTTCTCGTCAGTGCAATATGAGGGGACCACATGTCCAACATGGCCAACTAAAATTAGGTTGATCCATGAAAAAGGATGATTCTGCATATTTCATCTTTCATGTTTCACCAGTCAACCCAGCGATTATTTATTTATTTATTTATTGGCCAACATGAAAAAATGAATACAGATGCGAACCACGAAAGAATTTAGGTAGCAATTGGCCCTTCACAGAAAGTAATAGAATAACTAAGGAAGAGGAGAGGATCGGAGAGAAAAAAGTCTGGCAGCTGCGAAATTGCATACAGGAGTAAGTCGCGACAGCCTACACGTATGCTAGAGAGGGTATTGACAATGATGAGCTGAACATGAGTACGCACATTAGCCCGATCCTACGGCCATAGGCAGAATACGCTGTTAATTGGGGCGGGCCCTGTATCTCAAAGGCCTCTTTAAACTGGTACGCACCCCGAGGCTTGCCCTGGGAGGTCGTGAGCAGCTGTTCGTATTCTGCTAGATACCCACAACATTGTCATGGAGAGGAGAAATGTGTGTTTAAATTGTCGCTTTATATTGACACACTCCATGTAGCACTCGCAGTGCACGAGACTAAGCAGAAAGAAAACGGAGAAGTGACAAAAAACGAGATGTGCCATGAAGAGGAATGAAGCAAAGGTGTTCTGCGATCGCAACGTATTGTCTTCCTTTGGTGAGCAACCGAGGTCTGCGAGGAAAACCATCGACTGCGCATCAGGAGGCCGCGGCTGGAATCAGAACCTTCCTGAAATCTCTAGTATTATTCCTCAACATAACGTGCATGCCAATACAGTCGAATATATGTGGATCAGTTCCCGTGAACTTCTGATCTTTCTAGAACCGTCTGTACATCTATATAAGAAGGCACAGGAAAGGGTTTGCTATGTCTTCGTCATTTGTCGGCTCCACACGCTCTGGATTCGCCCACCAAGGACAATCAATCGAATGGCTAACAACGCACCCGCCGACCGAGGACGACCAGCCAAGAACCGAGGCCGAAGACGGATGCACAACCAGCTGATTGGATTTTGAGGGAGCGCCAACAACCTCTCTTTATATCTCTCCTTCCACTTAGCCTAGCGGTAGTGTATCTGATTTTCAGACCATAGTGAAGTTCGAAACTAGGGAGCGCTCTCATCTCGAGTCAGGTTACTGCAAGCATCGCTCTCTCGATTCCTCGATGCGCGCTGCTGATTCATACAAGTTCATGCTGCTTTGTAGTAGCCAGGTTTTTGAGCCGTATCTTATTGGAACAAGGGCAACGGAGTGAAGCAGGTGGACACGGCGCCTGACGTTTTTCATCATCATGTTCATCATGTTTTTCATCATCACCGCTTTTTCAGCGCTTTTGAATGCTCGCAAAACCGCTCGCTTCTTCCTACTAATTTCTACAACTGCGTAGTTCTCGGATTTACTTCGACCTCCACGCGCGAACAGAGCTGTGGTCGTCCGGTTGCATAGTTTGCTTGGCATCAACTGCCGATTCAAGCTATTTAAGGTATAGACGGAAGTGGCAAAAGATCGAGAAGCCTCGCGCTCGTTACACTGAACGGTACAGAAATAAAACATCCGAGTGGATAAGAAATATTAGGTTGTAAAGGAAGTACCGCCATTTGTCCTTTTTTCAGATTTATTTCTCTCGTTCCATACACACAACTAACGAACATATGCGGCATTATTATCTACAACATATTGCCAATTGTTAGGTAATTTGTAGATCCCGCTTCTATAGATCTCCTGGGGTTTTCACGAAGAAAAGAACTCAGCGAAGCGCTTTTAAAGTTGCTCCCTGTCGTGAAATTGTTTCTCCTGCAAATGGCTCGACAACGAAAGGAACAGGTGACGTTTCCCTTAAGGCGTCCGCACACTTCTGCGGCAACGCCGCTCGCCGCTATGGCGAAGGATAGGGCAGGGTCGCTGCCGGCGGCGCGCTCTGCGTCCCTGTCAAATGATTAAGGATAGGGCAGCGGCAATGGCGAAGTGTTCGCTGACTGCAGGGAAAACGCGGAGAAAACCCGCTAGAAAAACATTACTTCGAAAAATCTAGAACCGCACTAGAAAAATATGACTTCGAAAAAATTTCTTTTGATTCTCAGCTTCCACATAGGCAAGAAGATGCACAGTTTTGTGCTTGGCAGTATATTAGAGGGTTATCGTGACACGTTGAGCACAGAAATCTGCCATTTGAGCTATTTAAAATGTTCTTGTCAAGTTCTTTAAAATGATGTTTTTGAACTGTTTTTTACGTGTCCGCGCTCTCTTCGGCATTTCTTTTCAAACAAGAGGAAACGTTTACTATTGTAGAATCATGCTCCCTAGGCGTACTAAAGTTAAGGTGATGGAGAAGCAGAAGGAGCGCCCCACTGTTCAATAACGGTATTCGTTGCCAAGTATTTCGCCGGTGACAAGGAAGAAATGCACTCTCGTGATTTCTCATCTAACCCAACGACCCTCTTTAGGGCCACATATGTGTACTACATGAATCGAATCTGAGATATGATTGATTGGTTGAATAATAAATAGATAATTGCAAGCTATTGTTGCGACACATGCGAATCGCAAAGTCTAGGAAATTAGTTTGATGGCGTCTATCTGTGGCATGGGAATTTACCAGCTGAAACGGATATGCGTGACTTCACCAACCAGCCAAATTTCTGATGTCAGGCTTAGTCGAATAGCTTTGCCTTTCAGTACCATCACCCATATTTTTGCAAAGGCAAACGCAAAGAATGCTTTGCTTGAAACCTCTACGACGTGCATGTGCTCATAAAATTCTCACGGCTTCTAAAAACGTCTTCCCAAGCCGGCTGACGACGGCTGATGACGGCTCGCTACGCGCTTCGTGAGTCGTCGCGTGCACTCCCTCGTCGCTGCAGCGGATAGGACTATACCATAAGCCACGTGTACAATTTGCAGGGGCAGCGGACAGTGGAATGGGGGCGGAGCTGGTCTCCGCCAACATTCCACTGCCCGCTGCCGCGGAAGTGTGCGCACCCCCCTTACTGCGGCCTCCGCTGCCGCAGTGCGACTCTGCCCCTCCGTGCTATTCTTCAGCGTGGCTGTCGCGCTGCCGCTGCGAAGTGTGCACGCGGCTATAAGCCTTAAGGCCCCCACAGAGTTCTGCGGCAGCGCCGCGGCCCTATGCTTAACCATAGGGCAGAGACGCAGAGTTCGCCACCGGCGGCGTCCCTGCCCTATCCTTAACCATTGCGGCGAGCGGCGTTGCCGCAGAACTCTGTGGGGCCTTTTAGGCATCTGGCATACCTCCGAGTCGCTCCAGCGACCAGTCGTATGCCAAATACCTTAGACCTGTTAGTGAATCTACTAGTATCGGCTCCATTATCTGATCTTCTTCTGAATACGAAATGATTTATTTCAATTCTAGTATTTTTGGCGAGGGACGTGGGTGTACCACCCCTTGCTGCATGGCGTCCTTCGCCAAAAATGCTAGAATTGAAATACCTCCTGACGCTCTGCCGAGGAAGATCGCATGCCCCACCCCCCCCCCCCCCCCCCCCGGGCGAGGGACGTGCCCATATTTTGTACCTCTTGACCGTCCCCTGCCATGCAATCATCCCACTCATTGTCTTCTCGAAAATGGGAAGCATTGGCCAGTCAGAATGTTGAGTCATAATCAATATAGCGATCGCCTCCTATATAAAGAGGGTCCTGGGGTATGTTCATTCTACCGTCTCCTACTCCTACGAACGATCTCGAGTCGGCCACCAAGAAACGGAGAGGCGGTTTGCTCTGGTGGAGGGCAGTCGGCAAGTTTACGGCAAGGAACTTCCGGCGCTTCACTTTCGCGGGGCTATACCATAGGCCTAAGGCAGCAGCCTGAGGTGAATGGTGACAACCGAAATCTTCGGTGAAGGCGTACACCCATGAATACCTTCAGTAGACATATATAAGTGTAATCATGTCAATGTGATTCACTGTAATCATCTCATTACACGTGTACACGACATGATTACACGCGTAAACATGCGTATACACGTGTGATGACATGATTACCGTTGTAAACATATGCAAACATGTGTATACACGTGTATTGACATGATTACACGTGTAACCATTTGTAAACATGTGTATGCAAGTGTACATGTGTAATGACATGATTACACGTGTAAACATATGTAAACATGTGCGTACACGTTCACACGTGTAATGACATGATTACACGTGTAAACATAAGTAAACATGTGTATACACGTGTATTGACAAGATTACACATGTAAACATATGTAAACATGTGTACACATGTTATACAGTTGTAAACATATGTAAACATGTGTGTACACGTTCACACGTGTAATGACATGATTGCACGTGTAAACATATGTAAACATGTGTACACATGTTATACAGTTGTAAACATATGTAAACATGTGTATACAAGTGTACACGTGTATTGACATGATTACACGTGTAAACACATGTAAACATGTGTATACAAGTGTACACGTGTAATGACATGATTACACGTGTAAACATATGTAAACATGTGTACACATGTTATACAGTTGTAAACATATGTAAACATGTGTGTACACGTTCACACGTGTAATGACATGATTACACGTGAAAAAACATAAGTAAACATGTGTATACACGTGTATTGACATGATTACACGTGTAAACATATGTAAACATGTGTACACATGTATATTACATGATTGCATACATTTACATGGTAAATTTAGGTTGTCACCACTGACCTCACCTGGCAGCCTTACTTGCGCCGGAAATTCCATGCCGTTAGCTTACTGGCTGCCCTCCATCGGCACAGAGCGCTTCTCTATTTCTTGGTGGCCAAGAAGAGATGGTTCGGAGGAATGAGAGGCGATAGAATGAACCATACCCCAAGACCCTCCTTATATAGGAGACGATCGCTATGCTAATTATGACGCAACATTCTGATAGACCAGTGCTTCCCATTTTCGAGTAGACAGTGAGTTGAGATGGTTGCATGGCGTCCGTCAGAAATACTAGAATTGAACCTTACCGTAAATAATTTCGTACGCAAAAGAAGGTCAGATAATGGAGCCGACACTAGTACTACACAAAGCAGGTCCAAGCAACCCTAGAGACTTGAAAAATCGCCAAAACCTGGAGGGAAACTGAAGAAGAGCTAGGCGGCATTTTAACAGGGTCAAGTGTGGGGCTCGGTTTTTGCTGAAAATTTACGACCTCCTACCTCTCCGCCGCCCCTTCCCTCCTCCCACACCCCTTCTGGAGCGGGTACGACCACCCCCTCCAACGCCTGTCCTCACCACTGTTTTATTTCTTATAGAGTGGTATCCTAATTTTTTAAACGTTCTATGTGATTTTTATACCGCTGAATAGGTTCTTCTTACAGGCGTGGCTTCGGTGTATGGATTCGCGCTCGGCAGCTTCATTCACTGAAGACAACAGAACATGGAGTAGAATTCTCTAAAGTTGCTGGGGCCGGATTCAACAACGACTTACAGCAATTTAACAGAGAAAATTTTTAGCCGAAATCACTGATAGCGCGGCTTATCAAGCAATGTGGTGACGATAAGCCGCGTTATCTGAGTTTTCCGCTGTGAATTCTCTGTTAAAGTTATGTAAGCCGTTGATAAGCCCGACTCCTGGTTTGTAAGATCCCAAACTCGCTCGGTCCAGCTGCACCGCGTGTGTTGTGTGAATGCACACAGACACCGCATTTGACGACACCGCCCTAGAAATGCACCTCAGCACACGTGAGCTGCGTCAGCGCCGACGTTGGCATTCGATCGATGCGCATTGGTCTCTTGTGTGCCCGCGGTTGCCTGGCTGCCAGACCTGTCGTGACGCAGTGGGTAGAGGGGCGAGTTCAGGCTTGGAGGTCGGAGGTTCCGTTCCTAAGCATGGTGGCGTTTTTGCATTTCATTCAACTGGCTGGATGAGGTTCAGGGGTTTTAACGTCTACACAATTTTCAGGCGTTTTCTGCTCATTTCCCAGCTGTATGCTTCTGCAGAACCTGGCTGCAGACTTCCCCCTGAGCGACGAAAGCGGTTTCCACACGAGCAGCTTGGATGGCACCCACCCTGGAGCCCCTTCCCTAGCCTGATTCTGCGCTCGAAGACCCCATGAGCAACGAAAGCAGTTTTCACACGAGCAGCTTGCATCGCACCCACCCTGGAGTCCCTTCCCTAGCCTGATTCTGCGCCCGAAGAGCGCAGAATCCAGCTGCTGACTCTCCCTGAGCGGCGAAAGCAGTTTCCACACGAGCAGCTTGGATCGCACCCACCCTGGATTCCCTTCCCGAGCCTAGTTCTGCGCTCTTCGAGCGCAGAACCCAGCTGCGGACTCCCGCTGATCGGGGAATGCAGTTGGAGGGCGATTTTTGGACGACGCCGTCGAATTCAGTGTGTTGTGTGCATTCACACAACACACGCGGTGCAGATGGACCGAGCGAGCTTGGGACCTTAGTCTCCTGGTTGTTATTGTTGCTGTTGTTCAAAATAACGATTTTGACTTAGCAAGTCGGTACAAATACCGCTCACCATCGCGCGATTCGAGCTTCTCGTTGACATCTCCATAATGAGTGGCTTTTGCAACAGCCACGGCCTTCTTTGCAGCTTTCTTCGCTTCTTGGTACTTCCGCCAGTTATCGGCTGTCTTTTCGCCGAGAAAAACGTGATATAGCGACTTCTTCTCTCGAACTTTTGCTTTCACGTCGTCTGTCCACAGCCACGTCTGCTTTTCGACCTTGCGTCGTCCAGGCACCGTGATGACGAGCTCCAACCTTGCAGCTTCACGTATCGCGTCGGCAGCCTTCTTCCAAGTTTCGTCGACAGTTGTGACTGTCGGTAACCGCACGCGAGAAATCACAGCTGCTCCCTTCTCTTTCATTCACCAACACTTGATTCTTGGTGCACCGACCTGCTTCAGCCTTTGAGGGGCGATCCCTAGGCAGATCAGCGGTCGATTCTGTGGGGCAACCGTCTCATACGGCACGACATTCGCATCTGTGACAAGACGCGGTCGCGATCCTTCACAAGTACGAAATCTGTCTGAGTCTTTGGCATTCGCTATAGTGATGTTACGCGATTCCACGTAGTCAAGAGTACGCTCACCATCGGCGTTACGTGACTCGTATCTGAAGTCATCATGACATCTGTAACCGCCCTTCTTAGCACCTACGTGTCCATTAAGGTCACCAGCGACTATGATGGCATCTTTCGACGGTACCTCTGCTGTCTCCTCCTCATCAAGCAGGCTGCGAAATTCATCCTTGGCTTGATCGTTTAGTTTAAAAAGTAGAAGACTTAGGAATGATTTTCTTATGGCCTTCAAGATTTTAACGGGAAGGGTTTCTCTGAATAATGAAGAATTTTTCTCCTCAGCGCCGTCTAGAACTAGAAGGAGTGCCACTATATTTAGGGCTCCATTTGCCAGAACACAGGTGCATGCTAACTTTTTCTCCGTCAGAGTAGTGTCACGGCTCAATAAATTTTGGTCTCCAGAGTTGGTAAGCATGTCTTTGCACAGTTTAAGGAGTAGGGCATAGAAGCTGGTATATGCAGAGGATTCTCGTTAGCTGCATGCTTGATTTCTTTCCTTTTATGTATTGTTTTATTGTTCACTGCTATTCCGATTCGTTGGGCAATTTTTGTAACATTTCTTTGTTTTCTTGCGTGTTCTTCTTTTGTGTTGTGTCTCAAGTCACCTCTCCTGATTTTGTTTGTTTGCTTTGTTGTTCTCCACGTAGGCATTGTCTACGTCAATAAACACAATACAATACAGTACAATACGATCGGAGCAGCCTGTCTGCGGAGCATACAAGGGCAAAGAAGCATATGTTAGTTGTTTTATAGGGGTGCTCGCTGGCTCCAGATGTTACCAAGTGACATATTGCAGTCGTCAAATATCCCTGTCTTTAAAAATGGACTGAAGCGAAGAGATTTTCTTTCAGATCTGCAAATTACCGACTTCTGAAGTACTTCTGTATATTATCGAAATTGAGAAGTTTTCAGAAAAGACAATGGAAAATCATTTGTAAACCCTATCTGTGCAGATCAATGAAGCTCAGAATGAAGAGATCTTGATTATCCCGACATATGAAGCATGGCGTTCGCTCCTTATTTGTGCTGCTACACGAAGAAAACAAGAAATCATTAGAAGAAAAAGACAGACTACAATAACTATACCGTTTCTAACTCTATACCGGAAACGGACTACCTTACTCTTATTACATAACTCTAGCATCCTATTATAAGGATAAATAATAATAATTCTCCAGACGTTCCCGACTTTGCTCTATTACACACATGGGCTCCGATATTTATATCGACAATGTTCAATTATTCTCGCGGACTATAACGACGACACTATCTATATCCATATTGCTCGACTGTTTTCGCGATTACAACGACTATACTGCCTATATATCTACATTTCTATATCTACATATATATCACAGCGCACAAATATGTGCATTGTAAAAAAATAATAATAAAATAAAATACGCAAAAAAGAAGTGATAGAGTCGCTCCTAACATTGAGCGGCGACAGCTATCTTCATCAACCGATCTCCAAAGCGATCCACGATCGATTCACGAAAACGTTCGGAGACGGCGACTCCAACTCCACTAGTGGTCCTGGGACTCCACATAGAACGGCCTTGAAGCGTCTTCTTACGTTCCTTTGTTTGCAGCGGGACCACCTCGTCTCCTGCACCTCACGGGAGTCAACTCTTCTCTGCTCCAGTACTTCAACCAACTCGCATGAGCGGCCCGTCAACGTACCCACATTTAACATTGCCACGCGGTTACGTTACGTTACGCGCGGCGGTGCCTGGCGCGTTGCCTGCTCTGTTGGTCTGCCGCAGTTTCCGCATGTAGCTGTCTCAGCGTTGGAAAATGAGTGCTTTGAGAAACTCGCAATAGAAAGAGCATTAAAAAAGATAAGAAAAACAACATTCTTGTATCTTGTGTAGGCATAACAACATCAAGCGTTGTTGTCATATCTTCCTCAAATGAATGTTCTGCTAAACGTACTTAAGTAGCCCTAATAACATGTCACTCTAGGCGGTTTATCATGCAACGTATGTCCTGGCCATAAGTTTCAAGATAGAATCTTGTGGTCGATTTTCGTTCAGAAGTGAAACAGGTAACTGGACACGGTTCTGAGAGCAATAGACCAATCCGGCATGCATACAGGCGTTGGTTAACAAACAGAATAACCCGTACAATATCACCCCATCATCAGAACCGATAGAGGGTGGAGCGCCCAGAGACCACCGATTTCCTGAGCAAACCAACCTGAGATCGTTGTGACAGAAGAAACCAGGGTCATATCTGCTTGCGAACGTTTAACCTCCTTGATCTGTTACATTTTGCTCACTTAAGTCATATCACTAACGGCCCCGTCTGTTTTAAAGTGGATCTGCTGCCTTTAATGATTTCCTACAATTCAGATGCGAGCAGGGAGCATGCTGACATCCTCTAATGCGAAAATTGCGACAGGCCGACAGAGCTGGCAACGCGCCAGCCGCCGCACGCGCGATCGCTGTCGCTCCCGGTTTTGTATTTCTAGATACGGTCCCAAATGACGACATTGAAAACGCGCTCCGTTACAAGCGGAGCGCGTTTTCAATGTCGTCATTTGGGACTGCTACATTTTTCCCTGCTACAAGCGTACCTCGATGCACCCCTGTCGTCGTCGCTGTCGGTGTCAGCTTATCGGCAACAGGTTGGTGACGACGGGTCGCCGCGTCGCCGACGTATAGCATTGGCCTAAGGCCCGAAATGTTGCCAATAAATATTTCACTATTTCGAGCTTCACTCTTAAGAAGAATATGTAAACATGGCGATCAGAGAACCGGCGTTACGTAAAACAATCAGTGTTCAATACTTTATAGGATTCAGATTTGTGGTTATAACCTGTCTTCCTCAATGAACGAAGCTGCGCGCGATTTTCTTCGTTGTCCAAGCCACACCTGGAGAGAATTGCTTACTACGAGATACAAGCATCACCTAAAAAGAAAAAAATACGAGACGATCCTAGGGCCAAAGCGAGACAGAGTACGATCCCATCCAAAGCGAGATTGCAGTTCAGCACCATGACATAATGGGGACTTGGCTTGGACGTGGACTCAACGTGTAAGAAAAGTTCCTAGCTTGGAGGTGGTGTCCAAGCGGATTAAGCGCTTCGCTAAGTTTATTCGCGGATCGCAAGTAGATAAGTGAATGTCAGGGGCGAGATCCATCAATCGCTTACCGGCCGGTAACGGTGAGTAGTACCTTCAAACCTAATGCTAATGAACGCCATATCAGGGGTTTGGCGGTAGTTTTCACCGTTACCTGCCGGTAAGTGGTTGATGAATCTGGCCCCAGCTCTTTTAAGAATGCTCACAAGTTTGCGCTTAACAGACACTATTAGGGTGTCCCATAATTTTTTGGGCTATCATACCATCTTTATTAAAAGTTATTGCAACAGGATATTGATCAAGGGTAGTCAATCGATATATTCTCCATCTGTGGACACAACCTTTCTCCAACGATTGGGCAGAGAGTTGATTGCATTCTACCAGAAAGAAGCTGGCCTGCTGCCGATCCATTCATCGATTGCGCATTGAACCTCTTGACGTTACGAGCATCGTTTGTGCATGGAAAAAGAAGCAAGACCTCTAAATGCAGCATAGCCACAAGATTGATATCTTGTGAATACGCAGGATGTGTCGCAATTGAAATAGACTCCTTCCTCACCGTCTCCTGCGTTCGTTTCTCACGATGCGGTCGTGCATTATCTACTAACAGCTGAATAGTACCGAATCTCGAGTACTTCTCAAGCAGCTTACGCTTCGTCTCCAGCATCTTTTCAATGAACAAGTCTGCTGTAATTGTCTGCCCATCCGGCAAAGTGAGCAGTGCAGAACTTCCCGACTCGTGAACCAAAATGAAAGCAAAATCTTCTTCTCATGTGGGAACGGCTTCGGGATTCGTTCTGGTCTTGCGTGCTTCAGAAGCCACTGGATCACCCGTGTGGTGTTATCGTACATGCACCACTTCTCGTCCTGTGCCACAATCGTGCTCAACCACGCAATCGTTCTTGCGCGGTTGAGATTATTCTGACAGGTGACCACTCACTCTCTCCTCTGAGACGGAGTCAGTGAATGCGGGATCCATCCATGCAAGCACTCGCCGTTCATTCTGTCCGATCGCTGTTCCAGTATGCTTCTTGTCCGTAATGCTGTACATTCCCTTCCGGAAAAGATTGAGCCAAGTTTCACACGTGAACTTGCTGCAGACGTCAGGACCTAGCAAAGCAACGATAGCTTTGTGAGCAGCGCACACAGATTGTACAGAACGGAAGTGATGAAGAATCAAGTCGCGATACGTCGATTTCTGCTTCATTTTTGAGAAATTGCCAAAGTGAGGGCAGCAGGCCGATAGAGGTAATCGATGCGCTGTTGACATATTCGAATCGCCTTCTTATGCCAAGAGAACATCTCGGTGGGATCTTGTATAAAGAAGTTATAACGCGCCAAGCACTTAGGGTTCAAATAGACCAGAAAATTATGGGACACCCTAATACATGACATCGACACAGAAAGTATTATAGTAAAATTCCCGAAGGTCGGAAGAAACCGAAAACAACCAAGAGGACCAATCTAAGGCATCATTTGTTTTATTGGGTGAGAGCAACAACTGATTATACAATGATCGGCGACGACTTACAGCCATCTAGCGGTGGAAAAGCCGCGCATTCAGGGAGTTTGGTGCAGATTCGTGTGCAGGTTCGTGGGGAACACTCCGTATATCAGCTTACGGTTGCTAGGATGGCAGCTCCATCAACATCCATCGACCTAGGGTACTGGTATCATATATGACTAAAAATATTATTGTATAATGATTGAGGTTTGAGTGGGTAGACAGGAGAACCGTCGAAAGTAAATATTTACCAGACAAGACCATCAAAAACTCCCACTGCCCTATGTCAAGACCATTCCAAATGCCGGATGAATTCGGAATTGCAGATATTTTCACCCGCTCTTTAACCTGATTTTACCCTTACTGCTGGAATGCGCCCTCTCTTTTCTGACTACTAACCATCGGGTAGAAACCCGTATCGCGCAGTGCATATTTCATTCAAAAATGCTCCGAACCTATAATTCAGAACGTTGAAGGTCGTTTGGCAGAAAAGGGGTGCGCCTAATTGACGTCTTGGTGAGCCATTGCGTTGGTGGTCCAATGGCTTCATTTCCTTTGTTCCAAGGTTTCTCCCTGAGAACGTTTGCTATGCAACTCGGTTTTGTTATGACGATGTATTGTTGCGATCAAATTCTACATAGTGCCAGGCGGGACTCGAACCCGCATCCTCTGCTGAGCGGACAAGAATGGTCTACGTCATTACACGCCATTACTGTAAGTGCTGTAGTAAGTTGTGAGCTTGGGTTTGTCGGCAGCCATCGATTAGGTATTATTTTGAAGCTGCGATATACGCCAGCCCATTGTTTTCTCAAGGTTCATGAGGGACGGCCATGACTGAATTGATAAATAAGACGTGATGTGTGTTGTGTGTGTTGTGTGTGCGTGTTGTGTGTGTGTGCGTGTGTGCCGATAACTATGATACTTCTAAAGAACATATTCGCCTAGTAGGGCCATTACGGAGCCGAGTTCTGCCTTCAAGTTCAAGTCTCCCGGTGACTAACACAAAAACATGACGTAAACGATGGTTTCCCATTTGGCGGATTAGCGCTGCGAGGTTGTTAAACTAATGGTAAATTCATGTGTGCGATGCCATTTAAATGCTTTGCCGCTGTGCTTTGCAGTAGTGTAATGTATTGTCGCACGGAATACGATCATTCGTTTAATAAACAAAAATAGCAGAGTTCCTGTTTTCTAACGTAGTCCTTTGCCATGTCATGTCAAGCAACGCTCCAGTCTTCCAAGCCGTAGGAGTCGGAATGAGGTGAACTGGGATTGGGATTATTAGTAACGCTATCAGAAGAAATAAAATTCTTATCAATTGCTCCATCCAGTTTCGTTCTAGGCGATTGCTCGGGTCCTTTTTTGTCCAAACACAACGAACTCCCATGCTGTTTCTTAGGGTGTACATGGATCTACATCCCCATTAACGGTATGGAAGCCCTTGCTAAATGCCTTTCAGTTCATCGAGGCTCCTGAAGTGGGGATAGAATTATGATACGGTCAAAATATGTGATCACAAGAGTTTAATAACTAGTAGCAGTCAAAACCTCATCAAATATATGTACTGGAGTTTTTCAGTGCGACAAATATCATGGTCCCTGCAAGAGTTTTGGAAACTATGAGAGAAGCTTGCTACTGGAAAAATTTTAAGTGGCCTATAATTATGACAAGCGCTATAGATTTGCTCCTACACTCCACTGACGTCAATAGATTGATGGTAGGATTTTAGTGTCTCTTCATTTCAATTAAGTATCACCGTTGCAGGGCACTTCTCGAATAGGAATCAGTAACTCCAGATTTACCCACACAAAGCGACCTTAAGAGGATAAAAGAGTGCTGAAGGGTTTCGCCGACAGATTTTGTTAGATGTCCGTCACCGCTGTCACAAGACTACTTAATATTGCGTTTATTCAGGACAAGTACTGCACAGCTTGGAAGCATGCGGTGGCAATATTCGTTCCTTCACGTGGTGCCACTCAGGGGTGTGCGTTTACCGGTGAACGATTTACCGGAATTTTCGCGATAAATTCTTTTAACGAAAATTTCCATTAAATTCCCAAATTTACCGGAAGATTTAACGACTTTTTCATACAAAATCATGTTCCTATCTATCGAATGGAGAAGGAAACATACTACCGACCTCAGTTTAGAAGTGATTGCTTCTATCTTCTCTATTAGCGTAACTTGCTATTAGCGTTCGTGGTCCTCAAACTCATTAAAACATCCATGCCCATATCAGGAGGCGGAGATGGTGCGCTCCAGTGTGAAAGCGCGCTCCACTGAAATAGTACCTCTATTCTATGAAAAATTCTCCTCTATGAAAGCGCTCTGATATTAATTCCCCACACGATGGGAGACAATTTGGACTAGAGATATTGAAGCTCTCAGAATAGACGATCGCCAGAGGAATAAGAAGAAGATACGCTCACATCTTGTTCCCGTAATTTAGTCCAAAATGTAAGGCATCGGAATGTACTTCGCTAGTCTACCTGACCTGGTGGACTCTTTGGCCTCCTGCATACTTCCCGTCGCCGCGATGGAATCCCGGCGACGAATTTTCCAGAGCGACGCGAAAGAATTTGAATCTCTCTGGGCTCGTCGCATCGCCCATCGCTCTGCAAGGAAGAGCGACGGCGATCCGCCCAGGACCAACGCTAAACACCGCGCGCAGCGCGAAAAAGTATGCCATGCCCGCGATGGGCGCGAGAAGCCATCGCGCATGCTTACTGCCACTGTTGCGGCGGGTGCGGCGAAGTTTCCTTCGGCTATTCAACCGCGTGCGGCGGAATGGCAATGAACTGAGCGCCGCGATGGCATCGCGGCGATGGAAGTATGCCCAGGCCTTAAGCTGCTTTCCCGTACTAGAAAAGAAAGAAGTTCGTTGTCATGTCACATTTCGTTGTTTTTTCCGAAGTGCCTGGATTTGCTCCAAAGTACAGCTTAATAGTTTAAAAAAGTAGTGGTGTAAGGTGTAAATCATTCCATCATCGAATGAAACGATGATAAATGTGATAATTTCAAAAAGCTGTTAAACTGTTGATCCAAAAAGAAATATAGCAATATTCGACTGAATGTCGGATGTTCCAGAAATGTTTTTGAGTTTAATTAAGCTGTTTAAAGTTTTAATTAAGCTTCTATCTTTTTAAAGCACTCACAATATAGATCATTACATTTGTGCGTTGTTAGGCTTCCGCTTGCTTTGTTTGCTTTTGATGTACAATACCGCTCAAATTCTTTGCAAAAAAGACGCTTTGCGACGGATTAATCCGTCACAAAGTGTCGCCTTGCCATAACTTCCTTTAAATTTGCTCCTGTGGATTCCAGCTAACACCATTCGAATCCCCTCTTCACCGCGCATTTGATGCTTCCAAGTTGTGTTTAGTTCGTCAACCTCTGACCTAGTTATGGCGCATTTTCGTCTGGAAGGCTCTTAATTGATTTACAACCTCTCCAAAACTGCCATTGGCGTCCACTTCGGAGACTCCTCCAGCCGATTTCAGCGAAATCCGGAATTCTCCATTTCTCTCAAAAGATCTGAATTCAGCTTGTTGTGACTATCATAGTGACAATAAACACTGCTTAGTTTGGTTGATTTTGATCTCAACGCATATTTAGTCCAATTGCTCGCAAGGTCCACTTTCAGGACGTCCTTTCTCACCAACCACCCCCTCCTTTGCAAGCATTTATCTACGTTAATTTAGCTGAGAAAAGCTCCTTTCACGTCTAGTAAAACAGCTCCAAGAGCTAAAAAGCGGCCGCTTTGATATGTCTTCAAAAACGCTGTTTTTCGTTCATTGTACAGGATTCTCTTATTTTGAATTCGTTGTAGTGCGTATAAAAAAACAGTGAAGGTGATCCAACTTCTTTCAGTGGGCGGTAGTATAGTCGGTATTCCAAAACTAGCAGCAAATAATACTGGCTTTTTCGGGGTGGTAATTTTGTGGCCTTTGCTGCAATCCAAATTTCGTATCTTATCTCGTTTTCTTCAGATTAACCTTCGGGTTGTTTTTGAAAATGAGAAAATGGTTTGGTTAACCGTTTTGGCCGCGTCATCAGCTCTCCGGCAATTCAATATGGCTCAAATAGGACATGGTTGAAATTTTACCCTTTCTGCACGCAGTCAGTTCTGGGAGTGGGACTTGGACTCGACCCGAGCCCTGTGCTCGGCGTCCGAGTCGCGGGTGACCTCTGCTCGGTTCGCACCTCGGTGCGATACCCATTGGCAGTGCACTACCCCATTAGTGCAATAAAACCGACACCGATCGCTCTTCTGAGATCTGTCCCAGGAGTGTACAGTGAAAGGTTAATGATTTGACATTTTTAACAAACTAACGACATCTTCCGCTAAAACCTGGTTTAAGGAATTAACGGAAATTTTCAGAAATTTAGCAAAATTTTTAGCGTATTTTTGAAAATTTGCATTGGATTGAGTGTCCATCGACAAATTTGCTGTTCTCGATATACTATTTTCACGTCGAATTGGACACTCTTCCAAGCTAACTAAGACTTTTCAAATCAGAGCGAACTCTCCGAATCAAAATAGGCTTCTTCTATATTAAACTAGGGACTCTTCAAAAATGTTGGAATATTTTTGTTCAAGGTAAATTTAAGTATATCTTTGAAGTTTTAATTTTCTTCCCAATAAGAGAACACATAGTTTGAAATTTTATCAAAAATTTATTTTTTGAGGAAGAACAATGATTCAAAACTTGTTTAGAAGAGCAGGAAGGCATCCATTCTATACTTCCAAAAAGAGATCGCGCCATGCCTCCGTCCGAAACTCCGTGATTTTTATTCGATTGATAGCAAAACTTTTGTTTGCATGCAGTTTCACACCTGCAAGCGATGCAGCACAAACAATTGTAAAAAACACACGCATCCTAACTTTCTTACTGCACGTAAGCGCTATTTACACATTCCATCAAACAAACGATGCGTTGAACTTTTTGAGTGCATGGCGCGATCCAGTCTTTTAATGCACGACATGATTGCTACATTGCTGCACCTTAACATAAAATTTAATTCATTATTTTTTCTTAAAATATAAAAATTTTTATAAAATTATTTCACTCAATCGGCAGCTGAAGTGAAAAAAAAATTCACAAAAAGTTATTCTAAGTTTCCCTTAAGCAAAAAAATTATTACAACCATTTCGGAGAATCTTTAGCTTAACTTGTAAGAACCTCATCTTGATTTGGAAGACGTTCAATTTGATTTCAAAGTTTTTAGGCCAGCTTAGAAGATTGTCCAATTTGATTTGGAAAGTGTCCCAATGAGCGGTGGCGAGCCGATGAACAAGTCAGTGCCTATCCTTCCCAGGCAAGTCTGGTACCAAGTCACCGCCCGGAGGGATGGAGGGCTTGGTTGGATTTTGCGGGAAATCCGAACCAACAACCTGGTATCGGGTGTACGCGACAGCCGGCACCCCCTCCGACTGCGCTGCAGCGTCGGTTCTAAATATAAATTGTAATATATGTAGGAAATTTTTGAACAAAATGCTGTGAAATAGAAAGACTAAGATGAACAAAACAGATCTCCAATTTTGAAAATTTCCTATTTGTCTATTTGTCGCATGAAGCATTGCGACAGCTTGGGAAACCCACGAGCCGTAGAATACCTGCTGCAAAAGGCTGCTGCAAAATCAGTGAAAAGTTTGTTAAGGTGGTATGAAAAGGGCCAATATTGCAGTGATGTTCGAGTTTGTTTGCAAATCGATTCTCCGGAACCCAAAAACTACCTGAGTAGGGCATGAGAGAACTTTCGCACCTAGCACACTCCTTAGACTTCGCATAAAGTGATTACTACTCAATCTATGTTTTTCTAATTTCTTACTCTAATAAGTTGAATACTGGGTCGACCACGAAGTCGACATCAGGGATGGAAAGGCATGAAAGGTTTTTTTTACTTAGGCTGAAAAACTGGTATTTATTGGGAGATGTTTGAATTTCAACCAGCAACAACGACATGCGAGTGTTTCAGAAACTTTAGAATGAGTTTGGACAATTAAATCATTAAAAACCGAGGACACTACGGCTAACATGAAACAGATCTCAGAAGAGCGATCGGTGTCGGTTTTATTGCTCTAATGGGGTAGTGCACTGCCAATGGGTATCGCACCGAGGTGCGAACCGAGCAGAGGTCACCCGCGACTCGGACGCCGAGCACAGGGCTCGGGCCGAGTCCAAGTCCCACTCTCAGAACTGACTGCGTGCAGAAAGGGTAAAATTTCAACCATGTCCTATTTGAGCCATATTGAACTGCCGGAGAGCTGATGACGCGGCCAAAACGGTTAACCAAACCATTTTCTCATTCAAAAACAACCCGAAGGTTAATCTGAAGAAAACGAGATAAGATACGAAATTTGGATTGCAGCAAAGGCCACAAAATTACCACCCCGAAAAAGCCAGTATTATTTGCTGCTAGTTTTGGAATACCGACTATACTACCGCCCACTGAAAGAAGTTGGATCACCTTCACTGTTTTTTTATACGCACTACAACGAATTCAAAATAAGAGAATCCTGTACAATGAACGAAAAACAGCGTTTTTGAAGACATATCAAAGCGGCCGCTTTTTAGCTCTTGGAGCTGTTTTACTAGACGTGAAAGGAGCTTTTCTCAGCTAAATTAACGTAGATAAATGCTTGCAAAGGAGGGGGTGGTTGGTGAGAAAGGACGTCCTGAAAGTGGACCTTGCGAGCAATTGGACTAAATATGCGTTGAGATCAAAATCAACCAAACTAAGCAGTGTTTATTGTCACTATGATAGTCACAACAAGCTGAATTCAGATCTTTTGAGAGAAATGGAGAATTCCGGATTTCGCTGAAATCGGCTGGAGGAGTCTCCGAAGTGGACGCCAATGGCAGTTTTGGAGAGGTTGTAAATCAATTAAGAGCCTTCCAGACGAAAATGCGCCATAACTAGGTCAGAGGTTGACGAACTAAACACAACTTGGAAGCATCAAATGCGCGGTGAAGAGGGGATTCGAATGGTGTTAGCTGGAATCCACAGGAGCAAATTTAAAGGAAGTTATGGCAAGGCGACGCTTTGTGACGGATTAATCCGTCGCAAAGCGTCTTTTTTGCAAAGAATTTGAGCGGTATTATATGCATGATAAAATAAAGATGATATGGTTTTTCTGAGCGTGATGATGTTTCGGTGAAAAGCTTTACGCTTTCTTCTACATTACCGCCGCTTAAAACCAGTTGTTTTCAAGGGAATATTAAATTTCAAAAAATAAACGGATTTACCGAAATTACCGGAATTTACCGGCGAATTTCCGCGTTAAAAATTTGCGGTAAAAAATTTATCGGGTGCAAGTCAGCGCACACCCCTGGTGCCACTGGAAACGAGCTCTGCGAGCTAAACTGAAAACGAACACTCAATTGCAGGTGACAGAGTGGCCTACGAAGACCCACGTCGCGTCGCATGTCTGTCAGCTCACATTTTTGAAGAAGCTATTACGGCGTTCGCGGGAGCCGACGCGCACTTGCAAAGCCCTGCGAGTGTGAGAAGTGTGCGACGGTCCCTGATGCGAGGACGGCATCGGGGGCAACCGATCTAGTCCGAAAGTCCGGTAACGTAGGCAGGACCCACGCCGCACGTGCCGCTCAAGTTCAAGTTTATCTTCACAAACGACCATTACGTCATCAGCAGATAGCAGCATCCAAGTAACTGTCTTCTAACGATTTTGCGTAATGGCACCTGTAACGTCAACAAATGGGACTGGGGAAAACGCAGAAGCGTAGTGCACCTCAACTGACGGGAAAGACCATCGAGATTCTTGCTCAGCTTGTACACGGCTCTTCGGACAGGAGCACAGAATTTGCTCTACAATTCTTCAAGAATGCAGTACTCTTGTAAGGCATACCATATAACCTCACGCGGTACGCGATCGAAGGCCTTCTCCAAATCGAGAAAGGCATAATGCATCAGCTTTTGATTCTCGCGGTGCTTCTCCACCAGAAGGCGGCTTGAATGGCATCAATGGTGGGACAACGAGCCTCGAAGCCACACTGGTTGTCGAAAACCTTGGCGATTTCGCGAATCTGTCTGTCGAGGTTTCACTCGAAAGCCTTCAAAATCTGCGAAAGCGGGCGAATCGAACGGTAATTCGAGCAGTCTGCAGGGCTGCCCTTTTTCTTATAAATCGCAATGGTCGTACTTTCCGACGAACTATCAGGCACCTTACCCTCTGCTACAACCTTGCTGAAAAACTTGGCCAACCACCCAGCAGAGTACCAGAGCTTCGACTCCCATACGTCAACTGACAAGTCATCTGGAGCAGTCGCATTGCCAGGTCTTATCTTCCTCAGATCCGCTTCAGTTTCCTCCTCAGCGATCTTGTTAACAGGACCGTGGATAGGAGCCACAGAAAGGACGGCCGGATGAGGGAGCGGGAATTCCCTCGAAATAATCGCGCTATCACTTCAACGGGTCTTTGCGGTTTATAGGAATAATGGCCGTTTTCATCACTGAAAGAACTTCTCTATATCCTAGATGACGGATCTTAGCAAGTCGGAACAGATACCGCTCACCATGCGTGACTCGAGCTTCTGGTTGACATTTCCATAATGAGAGTGGCTTTTGCAACAGCCACGGCCTTCTTTGCAACTTTCTTCGCTTCTTGGTACGACCGCCAATTACCGGCTGCCTTTTCACGGAGAAGCATGGAATAAAGCGAGTTCTTCTCTTGAACTTTTGCTTTCACATTCTCTGTACACATCCATGCCTGCTTGTAGATTTTTCGTCGTGCATGCTTCGTAATGCCAAGTCCTGACCCCGCAGCTTGAAGTACCGCGTCGGTAGCCTTTTTCCAAGATTCATCGACAGTCGCGACTGTCGGTAACCGCACGCGAGAAATCAAATACGCTTCCTTCTCTTTCATTCGCCACCACTTGATTCTTGTAGCACCGCATCGCTCAACCTGCTGCACCCTTGGAAGTGTGATCTTAAAGGTGCAGATCGGCGGCCGATGCTGTGGGGTGACCGTTATACGGCACGACTATCGCGTCTGAGAAGAGATTTCTTCGGTCGCAGTCTTTCACGAGGGCGAAGTCCATCTGCGTCTTTGTGTTTCCACTATAGAACGAAATGAGGTGGGAGTCGGGTTTAGGAAACACGGTGTTTACTATGGGGAGATTATGCGAATCCGCGTACTCAAGGATAGTCTCACCATCTGCCAACTATAGCCGAACCCATCATAACAGAAGTCTTTGGTAGCCCGTCTTTGGTAGCGCCCACGTGCCCATTAAGATCACCAGCGACAATTGTGGCGTCTCTCGACTGCACCTATGCTGTCTTCTCATCAAGCAGGCTCCAAAACTCTTCCTGGGCTTGATCGGAGCAGCCAGTCTGCGGAGCATACCCAGAGAAGAAGTGGTAGAGACGCTCCTTAGTGGCGAAACGAACTCCATCAATCGATTGTAAAAGCGTTCGACACTTACAGTCGATTCACGAAAACATTCGGAGACGCTTGAGTGCAGCGTGGTCCAAGTGGCGTTCATTGACCGGCGTGCTCTGCGATAGGAAGATGGTAGAACGCTTAAAGTCGAAAATCTACGGAGCAGTTGTCCGGCCGGTAGCAATGTACGGCTTGAGCGTTGGCTTGCGACTAAGGAACTTGAAATGCGTCTCAGCGTCACGGAGAAGAGGATTGTGCGCGGTTGGAATCACGCGCATGGACTGCATCCGAAACGATGCCATTTGGCAGAACTTCGGGTAATAGCGGACAAGAGCGCGAAGCTCGCTTACGATGGTACGACAATGTTCTGCGTGGAAAAAAGATAGCGTCCGCAAGAAGGGCGAACACTTTCAAAGCTGGATGGAGCCGCATCACTTCAGTTGAAACATCCGATTCGGCTTGTCTCTTACGAATCGTTGTTCACGGTTCTGTGTTGACGAGGACATCAACGCCGCCTACTCCCCTGCTGTCGTGTGTTCCGAGGAACAAATAAAAAATAAACAGTTCTTCGGTGGAGTAGTAGGCGGCGTGTTGGAGGTGGTGTCTCCTCGTCTCGGTCAGCCCGATGACCGTGCTTGATCTTCCTGGCTTGCATCATCAGGTCCTCGACGGATGCCTCCGATGCAAGCGTGCGGGCGTTGTAAGTACAGATCGTCATCCTAGTCCTTCTCAATTTGAGCAGCCTGGCTAAGCTCAGAGATTTTAGCAGCCTATCCATACTCGTCCTTATCATTGCTGCAGAAATGGGGCTCTTTCAGGGCCAAGGAAATTAGTCCCTTTAGTGCTGCTGTGTTTGACTGGAGCATGCACGGATAATTAGTCAGGTTCTGTCGTGCAGGCTGGCCAGGCAACCAGTCAGAGTGCCCGAAGGGACGGCGCGAGACTTTTCAGGCTGCCTCGAATCGACTTACGGTGTGCTCCCAGTCTACCGAGTGAAAGCTTTTGAGTAACAATCCGTGCAGACGCGAACGCATCCACACACACTGTACATGAACATGCCACGCCCACACACAAGAAACGAGTTGACCCGACACAGCAGAAGCAAGGGGTCCATCCCAGGCATCTCACCTGCGTCTCTGGGAGTAAACGGTCGCATTTGGTTCGCGATTCATCCCCCATTCTACCACTTGTGAACGCGTGATGTGGCTCTGCGAGAAACGGCACGAGATCCTTCTAACAAGATAGTGTGAAGGCTACGAGGGAGACCCGTAGGGATAATTATGTTAGGAAGAATAAGGACGTTGGGAAGCACTACTTATTTTTTGTGACCGTGAGAAAGGCCATGATGAAAGCAAGAATTAGCTTGTAGCCCATCAACGTGAGCAACGTGGTCAGCATTGTACTAATTAACGTTTCCCAATTTGCAGCGTGCCTTTAAGGCGAAATTGGTATGACCTGAATAGTAGAGAAGTATTCATTACTTTTGCTACGGTACTGACACTGTGCACGTCCACATTTTCTCAGTGAACTGATATCAACCACTAAGGAGGCGGTTACCACAAGGGACGACATAAGTCTCTTGGGGGCTCACCTAAACGTAATGAACACATCCTGGTTCAAGACACTCGTGACCAGGAGTACTAAACACAGAGCAGTGGACAATAATTACGGCGGAACAAATCGGAATCTTCCGACTAAGCAGTCAACGACCTCGTTCCTGCATTCTCCCGACTCTTTTGTTTTCGAGGTGCTCCCTCTTTCGCGTTCTTCTCGCATGTCCGCCAACGTTTTTGTCCCTTCTTTAGACTCGGCGATAATCTCGACGCGAATCTTCATTCTGTCTGAGAACATGGTTGATCCCTTTAAAAGGTTTTTCTCACAGCAAAGGTCTTCCCATCTGTCACTCGATGCAGCCAACCGTTTAGAACTGCACTGGCCTCAATGCGCCGGCGGTGCCCGCAAACTCATTCACCGTTGTTCCGCTTAGACTATTTGTATCCTCGACGTATTATTGACTCTTCTTGGTAAGGGACTTTACTTCTACAAGTTTGCTGCAAACAGAGAACAACTGTGTGTATCTGAAAAGTCATGTTTTTGTGAATTACGCTGGTTTAGTGGTGTATGGTATGAGGCCTTTTCGACTCGAATGTGTTACTCGAGTTGAGAAGTATGGACAGGTGACATTGGTAGCGTTCGAGCGCACAGTCTACCGCCGTTGAAGGTCGGAAGAGCTCGAAATTTGCTAACGTGCTTGCTCAATTCAATCTATTGTCCACTAAGTATCCTCGATGAGTTCTAGCTTATTAACAGAGAGTGGTACCGTTCGACTATGGCGAGCGTACACATTTCCAAGGCAGGGTCAAGCGTGGGGTTCGATTTTTGCTGGAAATTTACGACCCCCCCCCTCAGAAGCGGAATTTGTACGACCCCCTCCCTCTCTCTTCCACTGTTCTATTTCTTGTATTTCTTGATTTTTTTCAAGGTTTCTTGTGCAGTTTGAAGTCTTTAATAGATTCTTCTTTTCAGGTGCGGCTTCGGCACTGAAGAGGACAATGAAACGAGTTCCCTGAACAATAATGTTTTCAAAACACAATAAAATTCTTGAAATTTTTGAACGCTATTTTCGACACTTTAAAATAAAGATTTTCTGGTAGCAGTTTCCAATCATCACTGTTCAATTTATGGAGTTTTTTTTAGGACACCATGGACACGGAGCGTTCTTCTACCTGAAGTAGCGACGTTTGCATCTGAAATTTTGCTCTCAAATTGTGTTATATAAAAATCTGAGTATTACTTTCTGACAACGACTTAAGTGCTTTCCTTATGAATTTTTTGGAAGCGCTCCTCGAATCGATTATGGAGCGGAAAAAGGAAGGATGGACGATGGACTTCTCTATGGAAATAATGTTCTCCATCCTAAGAAAACGTCATAAAAAACGAAAATGGAGCTAAAAAACCCCAGCTCTGTGCATGATACAGCAGAAAAACAAGATTCTCCGCAGCGATGACGGAACTGCGACGACGATATGATTAGGATGGATCGCAAGCAAAATTCTCGTTTTTCATGAAAAAATTTTTCTTAGCAGAAGCAGACCACCCATACGAATACAATTTTGCCACAAAAACTTCCAAGTCATGATCAATGCACAGTGAAAAAATCATGATTTTCTGGATCGAACAGGATGAATCGACCTCCGGTCGACTTTACACCAACGTCATCGGAGCATGAAACTAAACGTTCACAAAAAGGTTCATAACTCGGTAAGTTTTTCGAATTTTGAAAATTTTTCTAGCCTCTCAAGAAGAGAATAAAACGCTCTTTCTCACATTGTAAAAATCTTTTCCAAAAAAGGAGTCGTCACGCGTGGCTGCTGGTTCGATTTTTGAGCGAAAAAAATTGAAGTGGCTTCACAAAAATATTCATAACTCGACTAATTTTTCGAAATTTAAAAGTCCCTCTAGCTTTTCAGAAACTAGAGGAAGAGCCCTTTCTTGCTATATGAGCATTAATGCCCAATAATTCGGTCTTCATGCGCGGCAGGGGGGTTCGATTTCGGGTCCATTTCGCAAAAATACGTACCAAAAATCGAACCCCCCCCCTGCCCCGCATGAAGACCGCTTTCTTGGAAAACGGTTCTTACATGGTTAGAAAGCATATTTGCTCTATTTTTTGATGAGCAAGCGGGATTTTTGATTTTTGAAAAAATAGCCGAGATATGATCAATTTTTGCAAGTCGTGAACTGAATCGCGGATCGACTCTTCGCCGTCGTTATCGGAGTGATCTCACAAAAATATTCATAACTCGACTAATTTTTCGAAATTCAAAAATCCCGCTAGCTTTTTGAAAAGTAGATAAACAGCGCTTCTTTATGGTTACAAACACCTTTAGCAAAAAAAGGACCTTCATGCTGGGCGGGAGGGGTTCGATTTCTGGTCGATTTTTGCCGAAAATCGACCAGAAATCGAACCCCCCCCTGCCCCGCATGAAGATCCCTTTTTTGGAAACCGGTTTTTATATGGTTAGAAAGCATATTTGCCCTATTTTTTGATGAGCGAGCGGGATTTTTAAATTTCGCAAAGATAGCCGGATTATGAACATTCTTGTGAAATCACTCCGATGACGCCGGTGAAGGATTCAGTTCACGACTTTCAAAAATTGATTATAACTCGGCTATTTTTTGAAAAATCAAAAATCCCGCTCACTCATCAAAAAATAGAGCAAATATGCTTTCTAACCATATAAGAATCGTTTTCCAAGAAAGGGGTCTTCATGCGGGGCGGGGGGGGGGGTTCGATTTTCGGTACGTATTTTTGCGAAATGGACCCGAAATCGAACCTCCCCTGCCGCGCATGAAGACCGAACTTTTGGACATTAATTCTCATATAGCAAGAAAGGGCTCTTCCTCTAGTTTTTGAAAAGCTAGCGGGATTTTGAAACTTCGAAGAATTGGTCAAGTTATGAATATTTTTGTGAAGCCACTTCAATCTTTTCGCTCAAAAAATTTAACCAACCGCCACGCGTGACGACTCCTTTTCTGGAAAACGATTTTTACACGATGAGAAAGTGCATTTTATCTACTTTACGAAATGCTAAAAGAATTTTCAAAATTCGAAAAACTTACCGAGTTATGAACCTTTTTGTGAACGTTCAATTTTATGCTCCGATGACGTTGGTGCAAAGTCGACCAGAGGTCGATTCAACCTGTTCTATGCAGAAAATCACAATTTTTTCACAGTGAATTGATCAAAACTTCTAGATTCTTGTGGCTAGATTTTATCCGTATGGGTGATCTGCTTCGGCTAAAAAATAATATTTTCATGAAAAATGAGAATTTTGTATGTGATCCATCCTCGTCATATCTTCATCGCAGCGGAGAAGCATAGTTTTTATTGTATTTTAAGCATGACTTAAAATTTCATATGATGCAATTCCACTCTCTGTCGTCCTGTCCTTCAGAAGGCAGAAAAAAATTTCCAGCGAGGAGTCCATCCATATTTCAATTGCGATTGGTCATGTCAGAGAACGCAGTGGCCGCATGTAAACTGCCGTAAAACGGAGATTTTTTGGGGCTCCTGGAAAATTCATAAAGCTTTAGTAGATGTGTTTTCTATGCTTTAAAAGGCAGGTTCTAAAAGTAACGTGTTCCATGTGATTAGTGTGTCGATATCTTTTCGGTAAATCGAGACGTCTGATCATATAGAATATCGTTTCAGAGAAACATAGTTTTATCACTGTGTGTCAAACGGGCTTAAAATTTTATAGGGTGCGATTTCATCTTCTGATACTGTTTCCTGCAGGAGAAATATTACTTTTCAAGCAAGTCCGTCCTTCGGTTGCCATTCCGTCATCGACTCGAAGAGCGCTTCAAAAATCTTGTAGGGAAAGCACTTAGGTCGTCCTCAGTAATTAACACTTGAAATTTTATAGAGTGCAATTCTGGAAGTAGATGTCGCTCATCAGGCAGAAAACTACCGTATCCATGACGTCCTGGGAAAATCTGAAAAAATGAAAATCTCTCATTGACTATAAATCTGCAGACAGGAAATCTTTATTTTTCACTGCACAGTAATCGGCATTAAAATTTTTTTTGATATTCAATCCTATTTTTTAACTCCAGGAAACGCAAGTGCTTGTAAATCTCCGCATTGTCGTAGTCACACCTGGAAAAAACAACTTATTAATAGATGCAAACATCATCTAAAAACCTGAATTTGGAGGGAGTCCTCTGCCAAAACCGAGAGAGTACGACCCCCCCCACCCCCCTTCAGACGAGGCCGCAGTACGACCCCCCCCCCTTCGATTCCCGAACCTCAAGCTTGACCCTGTTCCAAGGTTCTTTTAGGTTTTCATGCCAAATAACAGGGAATCCGCACAGACTCCTGCGATTCAAACCATTGCGGCACTCATCTGTCGTAGATATATAGGGTGATTGCTTCAGTCGAAGTCTAGAAAAGAAGGTTAAACAGCAGAAAGGTGCTTTAAGTCCGGATTTCTTTTTCTTTCCCGACCAGTCGTTGGCGCCTAAATTGTGTAGTTACGCACACTACGCTCCGCAGTCGCTCTTATCCTCTTGTCGCCCGTCCATACTTCCCGGACGTTGCTGTCGCTCGCATCGCTGCCGACCTGGATTTTGAGGTGGCCCTACGTGCAGCAAATGTAGCCGCAATTCTCCGCAGCATTCTACCAGGCTGTCCAATAATTTTTGTCCGAGAACTTCACCATTTTTAATTTTTTTCAACTTTATTGGAAAACAAGTCTAATCAACAATATAATCACCACAGCTATCCACAACAGTGGCCCATCGATTGGGCAGGTCGCCGATGTCCTTCGCCCAGAACTCCGGGGGCTGCGACTCGAAGAAGTCCGCGATGTCGGATTTGAGGTTGTCGTAGTTGGTGAATTTTCTTCCGGCCAAATGGTGCTTCAGCGGGCGGAACAAGTGGTAGTCGGAGAAGGGTGGAGGTCCGGGGAATACGGCGGATGGGCAACCGTCTCCCAGCCGAGCGTCGCCAACTTCTGCTGGGTCTCCTTCGCCACGTGGGGGCGCGCGTTGTCGTGCAGCAGGTGGACCGAGGCCGGTCGGAGACGTTTTTCTCGGATGGAGGCGGCTAGTTTCTCGAGCTGTTCGGTGTAGATGGAGACGGTGACCGTCCTGCCTTGCGGGAGCAGCTCGAAGTACAGCACCTTGACGTCCCACCAGCAGCAGAGCATGATCTTCAGCGGGTGTTCCCTGTCCTCGAGGCTCGTGTCGCCGCTCTCGAAACGATTGAACCAGCGCCTGACTGTGCGTTG
The DNA here is from genome assembly GCA_947396885.1 of Heligmosomoides polygyrus polygyrus. Lineage (NCBI taxonomy): Eukaryota > Metazoa > Nematoda > Chromadorea > Rhabditida > Heligmosomidae > Heligmosomoides > Heligmosomoides polygyrus. Next base: position 70,098,208 of record OX377201.1, on the reverse strand, counting down.
GGACACTGCATCCTCCTTGCACGCTCTGCAGACGTTGGCGACCGCGGTGCCCATGTCGTTGCCCAGCAGCCACTCGTAGTACACACGTACGAATTCGACCTTGGTCCATTTTAGCTTGTACTGGTAGTTAGACGCGGCGACTGCGCCTTATATACCCCTAGCGTGGAACTCTGGAGAACCATCTAGAAGGTTTTAACACTTGCCTGATATTAAAACACTTCTAAGGAAAATTATAGAATTTTGAAAATTTTCGGACAGGAATCATTGGACAGCCTGGTACATTCCCGCTCCCACTGAAGGACGTGATCGAGAGCGGCAGGGAGGCATGCCACAAAACTGGGCACTATTGTACTTTACGGACTCCAGAGGACGAGGAGAGGTCGAAAAATTTTTTCGCTCAAACTTCGCCCAGGGGGGTTATTTGGGGTGCTGATCACGAATCTGACATCCGTTTTTGAAATTTCGGCGATTACGGTAGGTTACGTTAGGTATCGGTGTCTAGGGCTGTCGAGGCCATAATCACCGATTTCGCCAAAACTTCGCCCAGGGGGTTATTTGGGGTGCTGATCACGAATCTGACATCAGTTTTTCGTTTTACGCCGGAGTACAGTAAGTTACGGAAGGTAGGGTGACTAAGGTAATGGTCACCGATTTCGCCCAAACTCCAGCGTGAAACGAAAAACTGATGTTATATTCGTGATCAGCACCTGAAACAACTCCAAAGGGCGAAGTCTGGGCGAAGTTGGTGATTATTACCTCGGCAGCCTAAGTTAGCGGTACGTACCGTAATCTACCGTACTCCAGCGTAAAACGAAAAACGGATGTCAGATTCGTGATCAGCACCCTAAATAACCCCCCTGGGCGAAGTTTGGGCGAAAATTTTTTTCGACCTCTCCTCGCCCTCTGGAGTCCGTAAAGTACAATAGTGCCCAAAACTGTTGCAGACCTTTCGAAGTAGTTTGTCCAACGGTTATCTTTGAAAAGTCTTAATTTGGAGTACGTTCTATAAACGTTATAGCGATCCTTATTTGTGGGAAGAACTAGAAGATGCCTTACTCCATCTGCCTTAGCTTCTTTGAGCACCTTCAGTGATGGAGGATGTCTAGTTTCTTGAACCGACCCCCTCATTAACCAGTCCATGAAACACTTTAAGGAATGACTCTCATGGCTGCTTAAGGAGTAGGCCAGTTTCCCGACTAGCGCCGCTTACTGACGTACTGCCGAATTATATGTCCATCATTCTCCTCGATTTCGGCATCTTGTACTTCAAAAATTTAACATTTGATATAGGTGGGATATATGCTCAACCACGGATCCCAAAACTCATTGCTCGGGCTTCGATAGTCATTTTCAGAGCTGATGGGCTACAAATGAGCGATCAGTCGATCAGTCTATCTTTCACGACTGTCTACATTTGCATGGATTGGTACCTATGAATTAGCAGTGGTTGCAGTCGTTATAAGGCACATTAACCCCGTTTGAGAACTGCTCCAGATTGCGTTTTTGTCACGCATGTGGGAGCAGGGAGTTCTCATTCGCACTACCCGTTAGTCCACGACCACATCCTTCTGCTCCACGTTGACCAGATGAACTTGTTCAATATCTACTTACCCTTTCCTTGTTTTGCTAGGAGTTTAATTTCTACGTTTACATCGCATGTTGTCTAAAACATATAAAAGCGGAAACGTCTAATACCATGCCCAATAGTTTTAAAATGTTTTCATCAAGGATCGCAGTGGTCCCAGCGCGCCGCGAAGCGATGCGACAACCGCATCGACGACTTCAGCGGCCAGAAGACAAATCATGTCAAGTGCGATTAAACTGCTCCACGAACTGGTGGGCAGCCATAAACTATTTCACAGCAAATGACCACGAGAAGAGACATTAGTACTAAAACATGGGGGGAATTGAGTCAAAATTCATCCCCAGGAATCGACTTCCTATTCGATTTTTAGTCATAACTTCGGCTACACCCAAGATGAGGCAGCGGTCAGACACTCTCCTTCAGATGAGACCTGTTCTCGCTCGAGGATTTGCACAGTATTTTTAGCGGACACAAAATTGTGGTAGTACTACAACGTCTCCTCCTTGTATTCCACATGAATCAACACTGATTAATTCAACATACACACTTCGAACGGTCCTGCATGTCACTTGTCACTTGCCACCTGTCCTCCCGTTGATCATCGACTTGCTCGAGAGGGCGCCAGCAGGTCTCCATTCGTCCCTGTCGCGTGCCAGAGTGCTCCAATGGGTCCTCCTCGCTCGAGGGGCACGAAGATCGCCATATTGTTCGTTCAGGGCTTTCACGAAGAAGTCCGGCCAACGCGTTGGTAGGCGTCCTAGTGTTCTCTTGACATCCCGCGGAATCCAGTCGGTGACCGCTCTCGTCAGCGGGTGTCTTACGTGGCCGGCCCACCTAATTTTCGACAACTTGGCCCACGCGACAGCGTCTCTGATCTTCGAACGTCGGCGAAGCTCGGAACTCCGGAGGCTTTCTCTCACTTGCGTGAGTCGTGTCACTCCGACCGCCGTCCTCCCGTATCCAAGCTGCGCGACGTTGATCGCGTGTTGATCCTGCTTTCGTATGATCCATGTATTTGAGACGTATGTTAAAGCAGGAAGAACAGTGGAGTCGAAAAGGAGGGCAAGGGGTCGGACGTTCATCGTCTTCTTCGCAACTTCTTCGACGCTCTTGAGAGCTCCCCAAGCCGATCATTTCCCCCTGCTCAGCTCCGGCCCTGTGGAACTTTGCCTACGTAGTTATATATGAATCTGCAGTGGTTTGGTGCTCCTCACAGATCTCATTAACCGGGCGAACTCGTTTGAAGGTTCTCGACAGCAAATAATCACTGGACCGAAAGTTTCCCACGTTTCACTATTTTCTTTGAATGTTCCCGCCTTTTCAGGGCTTTTTGTACTAAGAACGCCGGGATAGGCGTTCTTAGTGCCACAAAAAAAGAGAAAAAACACGGCTTTCAACTCTTGTAGAGATGTATATAAGGTATCTATTCAATGGTAAAGAGTTTAATCCACTTAGTGTAGCGGTCGAAAAGCGCAATTTTGTCTCATTTAACAATTTATGGCTTGAATTTCGCAAATGCTATGTCAGAATAGAGTTGATATTTAGGAACCCATTTGAGGATGAATTGTCTAGGAACTCGTTTGTAAAAGACTGGCATCTAAGTAACCTTGAAACGACGAAAAGCCTTGTTAAGAAAAAGAGCTCGTCTGGTGGAGCAATGAAAGCAAAGGGCAGCTGTTATTTTGATGACCTAGTTCAAGTTATGAGATATTGGAGTAGATACCAGCTGATCAAGCTTTCTGTGTCCTGTGAAGAAAAGAAGGTTTATTTAGAAGTTCATTGTTGATTTCTTTTTTTCTTGTAAGATTGATGGACGATCATCTTCTCAAAGCTGCATTACGCATTTTAATGCCGGGTCATTCGCAGCAAGTGAAAGAGTTTTGCGAGGAACTTAGACGGAACCTTCACCAAAACGTCTGGGTCCCTCTCCGAGGACCAGTTTTGGTATTTGGTGATGTATTGCTGGCTCATAAAGGAATCCAGCAGGCAAGCTGGTAATTTAGAACCAATGATGCTGATGGGAACTGGGGAAAACAATGACAATTTCTTGTAATTTGTCCTGTTCGGTGAATAAAGAGATCATAGCCTTCTGAGCGACAGCTCCATAAGTCACATCGTCATTCCTACAAAACTGTATTGTGCGGAGTCCGGCGTTTTATCTGACTGCGTAATTTTTACTCGTGTCGTTCACACAATGCTATTTCTTCACATTTCTGAGAAAACTTCCAAAGGAAAGTATCATGGCGTGCAGAGATATGTAGGGAATGTATCACAACTTTTCGAGAACTCATAATCAATCGCTCACAACTAGAAAATTCTTGCCACTCGTTTTCGTTGGCAGAGGCATGACGAATGCAATAGTTTTTATCATATTTAGGATAGCTACCACTGAACAAAAGAACGAACAGTTGGAACATTTAGAAGTGAAAAACAGCGGGAATTTTCGGTCCGACCTAGTACAATCATTCAACACAAACTCAAAAATAAAATTAAGGAAGCAGCTACTACAATTACAACGTGGGGAAGCTAGGGGTCGGTAAACATCAAGAAGAAGACAAAGCCAAAGAAAAGCTCAAAAAGCAGCGTCACATAACCCCATAGATGGCACTTCCGCTATCTGTAAAATTGACCTCAAAAATGTCTATTATTTTATATATACAATAGATATATGGATGTCCACACAACAAAGCAAACAAATAGTAAGAGAACACCGCGAACACAGGAATAACTGTAAATAGACCACGC
>OX377201.1:69845186-70093678 GCA_947396885.1 Heligmosomoides polygyrus polygyrus | reverse complement strand
AAATAGACCATGCAACACGATAATCAATAGAAGACGGTAACTTCTAATACATGCCATGAACGTCTTTTGTACTGATCAGTGAGTTTGGAAAAGCGTGTTTCTTTGACAATATCAGAAATTCAGCGCGGCTCGGCAAGTAAGGAACGCCGATCACATACTATTTGTTTTTGCTTTTTCTCATACTATTTGTTTGTTTTTTGCTAGGAGAACTGGGCTATCCACTAACCTCGCTTAGTGCTAGAAGAAGCGAGTGAATAAAATTCCGCCACGGTACATAGTCCCGACCGAGCCATTTATACTCTTGTAAATCATGATTAGATCAGCTCTTCTGCGATACGCTAGGGTGCTCGTATTGAAATTTTTGTTTTCCACGGATGGTGACGGGATGGTAGTGTAATCGCATACATGGAGTCTTATCCAAAGTTTCCTAGTGAAACTGTTCTGCAAAGATTCGAGTTTGGCGATATCTTGCTCACACGTTTACGACTGAATACTGAAGTGCGGAGTTGAAGAATTGGTCTAGCGTGCGAATTCTTAGCGAGCAGTGCACGTTTGACTGAGTTTGTTCTTGAAGACTTGAGAACTCTATGAACAACTCCATCCGCTTTCTTCACTGTAAGATCACAATGCTCCTTGTTATAAATCGCCAGAACTGTCTGAACAGCAAAGTTGCGATTCCTTAATGTAATAATTGGTTCTACTAGTCTGCTTTGCAGGTTGAAGTAGGCGCGATTTTTGGCATGAGTCTTAGAGGAAAATGTTATAGTTTTTGGAAAAGTCATAAGCTGCTGCATGTGAAAAAACTTGTTTGCGATAAAAGGAAGGAAGTCGTTCTTCTCAGGGAGAGGGCAGCGAAGTTATTTTTTTCCTGTCCCTGAAGTCCACATACCTACAGAATTGAAAGTATTTATATCGAACACTTAGGAATTTTCAGCTTCTATTAACTCGAGAGCTCGATACAAATCTCTTCCTAAAACATCAAGTAGACTAAATTGAAGAAGAAGTAGTAGTATTCACTTGAAGGTGCTTTTCATTCCAATCTTGTTTTAAGTCCTCCAATGTAACTCAGTTTTACTGTTGTGTCTCAATCGCTGTTATAATCGCTTTCCGTTGTTCTTGGAATTTACCTACTTCTTAATACTTGTAGCACATACAGATGTCTGATGCAGATGTAGCAAACACGCACATAAAAACCTGATCCTGCTCTTGGCGCAATCTTCACATGTGCCATACCTTACCAGTATCATTTTTTGCGACTTCAGAAGGTTTGCTGTCTTTTTGTATCTGTAGGAACACGAATTTTTATACCAGTCGAACTGTGTAAAGATCGCAATGTTTTTTTATAATGATGTTCGGAACGAGGCGAGAAAGAATACTTCTTTAGCGGCGTAAGACCTCAACCTGCCCGTTGCCGCAAGCTTGAATGGGCATGCGATTAATGCCCCATTAGTTACAGAGAGTTCCACAGCTCGTTTTGAAAACGGAAAACCAAAAATCAGGTGGTGTGGAGGTCGCTGGAGCGTGAAGCTTTATGCGTGGGAAAGTTTTAGAGCGATCCCAACGTCCTCCACACCACCTGATTTTTCGCCCTGTGTGTAACTGGCTGGAGTGATCATTGGAAAGCTTAACATAGTAGAGCTCATATGAAAAAAAAGAAAAATAGAGGTGAGTCACAACATAGTGATTCTACGCTCTATAATTCGAGTTGTTTAAATCGGCATTTTTTTAGAACTTCTACATGCAAACACTTCAGGGGAAAGCAAACCTTTCATGTTGTTCTTATTCTTGCCCAGTCCGATGAGAAAGTGGGTAGGTATGTAGCGCCGGAAATCTTTCGAAGAGCGATGTCGGTTGAGCAGCTGTCAGCGAAGACCTTGTTTAGTGGTGTATTTTATGGCAATTCTATAGTCGATTGCCATCTGTACTTAATTGCTGCTAGCGGAACCTTCCTCTTTTCTCTCACCGCTCTACATAGTTCCGCACACTCACAGAGTTGGCTGTTCTCGTCAGCGGCCGCTATTCCTTTCTGTGCTTGCCTCTTCTCTTTTTACATCACTCGACATGTGTACAGGGAAGTAGTGGGACGGACTTCTTCGTCCCTAGTCGTCGTTGCTGTGCTAGAGATCATAGCTATGCTCGAATGACCCATCTAAATAGCTATTTGAATAATTCCGATTCGAATTCGAATACTCGAGCTCGATTGTTGAGAAAATTGCGTTCTTCGAGTGTATTCTAATTCAAATACTCAGGAAATCACGGTTCACGGATATATTCGAATTCGAATGTTCGAGAATTGTGTGCGTCCGAAATCATTTCGATAATTTTGTGAGAGCACACTATAATAGAAATCCCAACCTACTTTCCCGAGTACGCGAACCTGATGGTATGGCTGAAGCCTGTCCTCGCAACTACTATAAGTCTAACAAGGAGGAGTAGATCAGTTTAAGAGCTGTTGAGAGGTGCGGTCAATGGCTTGCTCTTTACCCTGAAGCTATAACTCTATAGAGCTTACCAATTCGGCAAAGCGAAGCAGCAAGGTGTGTCCCTCCAAACATCGTGGGCACTTCTTCTGTTTTGCTGTAACGCAATTCAGACAGCATTCTATGAATCCGTTTGGGCACACGTACTCTATTTTCCTTGTTCACTGCCCAGTCTTCCTCACTTCCTCTATCTCGATAGTCCAATTACTTTGTCATATGGTAGGAGTGGTGTTTAGGAGGTGCTGGAAAATGAGTCGGTGTTTTTTGGCTGTTAAATAAACAAATTTTCTTTCAATTTCTGAAGTACACACAATGATACCGTCTTGCAAAAAACGACGTTTCCGCTCTTGACAAGAAAGCTCCAAAGCTTAGCAAATATTGGAGCACTCAACGCTGTCGTACTCATTTTACGGTCATTGAATGCACTGTATGCGCAGGAGGTCGATCTCCTTCCCGAACACCCGTCTGCTCGTCTGCACTTTGCAAAAGTTCTCGATGCGATCTTATTTACCATGGTTGTTAGCTGGATCTTCCCGAAATTTGGTGGCAGCATTCAGATCATGGTAAACATAAATCAGAGCAGGGGCCAGATTGATTAACCGCTTACCACCCTCTAGTGGTGAAAACACCGTCAAACCTTATGCTGATGAATGTCATCTAAGGGATTTTGGCGGTATTTTCACCGTTAGAGGGCAGTAAGTGGTTAGAATTCAGCCCAAAGTGACAGTGTAAACCCCATGCTAGATTTGCTACGTTGTTACCAGATTTGAAAAAAAATAATAACATAAAAATACATACATAAAAATTAGGGCCACCAAACCAAAACAACACTTTGGTCACAGCGGTTCTTCTTTCCTCTCCTATGCCTTCTAACTTTCATTATAGTAAAACTGAAAGCTCTCATATAATTCAGAATATTACATCAAGAAGGATAGGTTCTTCAAGACGGTTTCTATGCATTCATTTCATGTTCTTTGAGCCTCAAGTGGCTGGTGTCGAGTTTATGAGCTCTATGTATCCACCCTCCACCGCACTGATGGATTAATATCCTAATGTGCACTCCCGTCTCAATGTGGCGAAGATAGACGGATCGACAGACACATACAGACGCGTCCTCGCTTATTATGTAGGATCCTTCGAGTCTCCCTACAAAAATCTGGAAACGGTTGGATCAAATAAGTCGGTGTGGGTAGACCGATCAATTTATGTACTATTTAGAATACTCGTCTCTCTTTCTCTAAGAAACTGCTTCCAGTGTCCTTTTATTATTTATTTATTTATTCAATACGTTGCATAAGGCAGTCATGGGGAAAAATACAAACAAAACACAGACAATGGGCTAATTTTGGAACAACCTTCGGCAGTAGGAATGCAATCCTTGCTAGCTCTGCACCGGAAGCAAAGGAGCCTACCCTCTCCAGCCTCCTAGGCAGGAGCTTATTTTTTTAAACAATGTGTTGCACTTGTTTCTCCTCTTGAACCTGTCCGGTTCCAAACGGGGGCCCTTACAATGTTGGAGAAATGAAGAGGTTAGTTAGCGAAGAGAAAGTCGGATTCGAGGGGCCTGCGAAAAGGACGCTATTGTACAACACACTAACATATCAGATCATCTAAAATCAACTCTAGAGGGAAGTGGGAATGAGCTATAAGAGGGACCATTAGAGTGGGCACATCTTTGTAACCCAGTCCACATAAATTTGGACGCCAGTTGATCAAAAATCACATTTACGAAAATTTACGATTTACGACCCAAAATGTCGTAAATCGTAAATCGTAAAAAGTTGACGAAAATAGCCGTAAATCGTAAAATCGTAATTACGCACACCCTGGTCCATACATGCAAACAGACTGTGAGGAGCCTGTAGCCTTTCTTCGCTCCCTGTATACGCAGTGCTGCTTCATGCACTGTGTACCTGTGCATCACTGATGTTATACATCACTATCCCACCATCCCACCATATATAATAGAGGAGGGTTTTTTTGTCTCAACGTGACCGTGGGAAAATTCGTAAACTCCGCGGGCTCGATGGTTTAATCACCTAAGTTTGAGGCAGGTTGTCGACTTCTCTCTCCGAAGGGAAGCGCAGGGAGGTGAGCAATCGTCGCTGCCGAGGAGGACACGTGAGGCGTTGCGAAACAGGCCGGCGCCGCGGCTCTGCCCGTACACGTATTGGGTGGCTACTGCTTCGAACTCACCCCCTTGAAGGCTCCTGTCCTTGCTACCGGTCAATTAGTGCTTGCAATTAGGTGCTGCTACAGTTGTGTTACCGCAGGGTACAACTCTGCCGCCTGTGTGCATGGCCGAGGTCACTGCTCATTCCTGTTCTTGCTACTTTCTCTGTGTTCGGGCATAACCTTCTGATGTGTGCGAGCTTCCGCCTTCCCTTTTTTGAGAACAGCTCCTGCTGTGTTAATCCATACTGCCGCTCTTCGTTACTGCCTTTGCCACCGTTTCACTTTGTTTCTCTTCGAGAGCCTTAAGTTGATGTCAGTGTTGTGGTGAGAATCTGCGGCCCTATTCTAGTGCTCCTCGCTCTACACGTTAGAGTATGCCCCTTGGTAGGAAGGCACATGTATGCCCATTCACAGCAGAAGTGAACTAACTTGGTTCACCATAGGGCTAGAACCCACCAGTGCTGCTGATAATTTTGAATTTTCATACAGCACAAAACGACGGATTGGGCGTTCCTACATCGTGGACCTCTCGCCCCAGCCTATTTGATCCCCACTGCTAGTTGTACCACTTATATCTACTCGTGTGCTTCTTAAAGGGACTGACAACCACTTAACACGATGAGCCCTGTCCACCCGAGCCGTTTTGCGCCTGATTCTGTAGGCTGTAAGTAAGATTCTCCCATTCTAAGTTGGTTGGATTGAGCCCATCAGTTTCTCCAGCCCACATAAACTTCCCACTTTCTACACCCTTCCAAGCTGTCGGATTTTTATTCGTGTGATAGCAGAAGTTGAACAACAAACACAACGGTGAGGAACATGCATATCCCACCTTTGTGATTAAGTTGCTTTTACACTATCAGTCGATTGAAAGCTGCGGTGAACTTTTCGAGGGCATGGTGCGACCTCGTGTTTTATTGCGCCATATGCTTGCTCATTAGCTAGGCTGTAAGTAAGATTCTCCCATTCGAAGTTCGTTGTGTCGAGCGCATGCAACAGTTTCTCCCGCCCACTCATGATTCCTATTTATCGCTTGGGCCCCTTCTAAGACGTTGCGATATTTATTGATAGCGTAAGTTTAACAACAAATACAACAGTGAGGAACACACATATCCCCACTTTGGTGGATCAATTAGGTGGCATTTTTGGAGTGCATGGCGCGATCTCATCTTTTAATGCGCTATATGTTTGCTTCTTAGCTGCGGGCTGTAAGATTCTCCCATTCGAAGTTATTTCGGGTGAGCGATTTTTATTCGATTGATAGCAGTAGTTGAACAACAAATACAACAGTGAGAAGCACACATATCCCCACTTTGGTTCAAGTAAGAGGCATTTACGCTATCAATCAAATAACCAGTGGTGCTCTCGCACCTAACCGATCGGGATTGGAGTTGCCCGATTATGTTGGCCGACGGGTAGATTGTGCGTTTTGATCAGGCAGACGATATCGATCGATACTATCGATCATTTGAGTGGTGCTATAGGTTTTCTCTCAAACCGAACCGACCACGATTTCTATCTGACACATTGGAGGTAGGGAAATCAGAGACAGAAAATCTCATTATATATATATATATATCCTATATATAAAGGAGGGAGGCCTAACTCACTGTCTGTAGTGGTTCGTCAACAGCGGAAACCAAGTTCCCGTCTCTCCCCCGTTTTCGACTACACTAGTCTCTCGGAATAATTCTTCCCGTACGTTCCCTCAAAATTAGTGGCTAATGAAGTCACCTCTGGAATTCGCCACACCTAGCGACTCGAAGCACGACGACTGGACAGAACTGTCATACATTTCTTTAGGCTTAACAAGCTGCAATAGGCTGTGAACTCAACGCTAGATGAAGAAGGAGTGCTGAGAACATTCTTCTGCGTGCTATACTGAGTGAGTGGTACGAAGCTAGGAATCAGTCTGGAGTAGGCGTAAGTTTCAACATGCTAGACGCTACGGATGCTTCCTTACCCAGCGTTGGTTGCCGGCGAAGCCGGCTAGCCTGGCGTGGCCCGCACACTCCAGCGTCGGCGCCGGCGGAGCCGGCGACCGTCGCTGGTGTTGAATACCACAGCATGCAGTTGAAAATTGAGCAAAAGACTTCTGAAAATGGTATTGACGTCAGAATCCTTCAAATCAGTTGCACATGAAGCAGCAGCTTCGCAGGAAGCATCGTCTCCATCCACTCTGCGCCGATCCGCTTGCCGCAGAGGCGTACAAGACCCCGAACTCGTGAGGCGCCGATTCCATTGTAACTACAACGGCCTCCTACTCCTTGGGTTTAACAACTTGGCAAAAAGTAAACACATTTTTATGCTAATTGAGGGGTGGGAATTCTCTCTATGTGACTCGCTGCTCCCGTTCAAACATACGCTTCAGACCCTTCCCTTGTGAGGCCTATGCTATACTTCGGCGACGCTGTTGTTGACCACGTCGGCGACAGTGTTGCACGGGCTACTACGCACTGCGTAGCACGACAACTCGTCGCCGAAGTATAATATAGGCCTGACAAGGAGAGGTTCCTAACTCATGGTAGCTTTTGCGATGCTATTTTCACAGGATGTAGGGCCCTGTGAGCGAAGTCCAGAACCACAGTCAGTTTTTGCTGAACGCTTTTTTAAAGACCTGAAAAAGAGGTGTGAAGGCGAGTGCGTAACACTCATCAACCTCTACGACACCCCACGAGATGTGACTCGGTAGCGCAGTTGGTGGGAGTGCCGCACCGTTGGAGCACACCGGCGGGCTTTTCAGTTCGAGTCCGAGTGCTCCCAATATTTTTGCACGTTTTAGTTTGTTGTTATTACGCTTTCTCATTATCATAGGAGGCAATTTCAGACCATCAATGCATACATGTCTATTTGCGCCTTCATATGTGCTAGTTGTTCAACTATTCACCATATTATTTCTCTGGAAATAAAAATTCTTATATATTATTTAATTAAAAGTCTTGCATAATATTTATTATTTCCCTTTTAGTCGGGCGCGTGTGGCGCAGTCGAAGGAGTCGCGACTGTCGCGTGCACATGATACCAGGTTCCTGGTTCGGATTTCCCGCCCAGGCCAACCAAGCCTTTCTTCCCTCCGGGGTCGCTGAATTGGTTCCAGACGCGTCTGGGAAGAATAAAGCGTTGACTTGTTCATCGGCTGGCCACCGCAAGTCATTGTATGGCCAAATACGCATTCATGTCGCCTCTACGACATCCCGTAGAAGTAGAATGCGCTGGCGCATCTCAGAAGGGATTGAGTAACGCCATCCTTTATGATTTTTTTATCCTTTATCCTTTTAGTCAACAGTCATGGTACAAAACTATGAAACAAGTAAAACGCAAGCGCTTGTCACACCAGCAGCATTTTGCAGAAGCCAGTGAGGAACAGTCTTCTTCCTGATAAGGAATGACCACTTCTTCTTCGTTGAAAGCGTAATCTGTGGGCGTAGAGAAGGGTCCTGGGTGAACATCAACGTAACCAGCTGCTACCTACGCGTATGACAGACACGGTCGAAACACCTTAGCGTAGAACTCTCCTAGTTCTGGCTTATAATCTGCTATCAAAAGAAAAGTCACGGGTGGTACCCTTTTTGTATAAGATTTTATTCCAGTTACCTAATTCAATATACCATCTAGGCTGCATGTAAAATATTCCGGAGGGCCTCTAACCTGTACCGCCTCTTCTTCCTGACAGTCGATATCTCCATAAATGGCGTACAGGAGGAATCCCTTTATGGCATCCGCAAGCGCAATCTCTCTCCTTGTCGGAAAAATGAAATCCGGTGTGAAGGTGGAAAGCAGTCGGTCGACAACGTTCAGTTGAGAACGGCATTTTTAGTGCACTAATGTACCGATATGGCCCAGGTTCGTAATATTCGGCAATAAAGTAATAGTATTTCTGTGCAATTACGGTATCATAGGTGGAACGGTGCGATATGGTGGTGGTACAGATATGAATACTTGAAAAAGTAGCACATGTGAAAGCGCAAATAGACAGCCTTGGTTTGTTGTAAGCACTGATGGTGTAAAATTGCCTACTGTGATCATGAGAAAGCGTAATAACAACCAACTAATACGTGCAAAAACATTGGCAGCACTCGGACTCGAACTGAAAAGCCCGTCGGTGTGCTCATACGAAGCGGCACTCCTACCGACTGCGCCACCGAGCACATATCATGGGGTGTCGCAGAGGCTGATGAGTTTTACGCACTCGCCTTCACACCTCTTTTTCAGGTCTTCAAAAAAGCGTTCAGCAAAAACTGACAGTGGTTATGGACTTCGCTCACAGGGTCCTACATCCTGTCAAAGTCTCACCATGAGTTGGGAAGCCGGAAGGGGCTGCGGTATAGGGAGGTAGCACTTTTGTGGCCCAGGAAGCTCCTTCTCTCTGCTAGTAAAGACCTTAAGGAAGAGAGGAAGAGCAGTGGTTATGAAGCACGAGAGCCGGTCATAGTCCGTTTGCTATGAACGCGAGCCATCCACATTTTCGCTATAACACTGTCAAAGTCGTAGTGTCCTATCAGATGAGATTCCAACCATGGACTTCGGGTTTGGTGGATAACCAATGGGGTTGCTTTACTATTCAGTGGAACAAAGGTTTATTCTCACGATTTTATAGTAGAACCCACAATAGTGGTACATGCATAGTATATATACACAATTTCAGTGGGCGTAGCCACGATATGGCGACATTCTGGCCGCCCAGTCGGTATCATCAGAGTAAACCTGAAAGACGGTGCCGCACTCGAGCACCACGGGAGATTACATTCACGAGTGCCTACTTGCGGTATTGCTAGGTTATGCCTGTGGATGATATTCAATGGTTCTTATCTTATATTGCCTACCTAAGTGTCTTAAGTCTTATCATTCAGAGCGAGGTGTCCTATATGTCCGAATACAATAGTATATTACTATATCTAGATATAGACCCTGGTTGGGTATATTCACAACACTGGGGCGGGGCCCGATGAGCGGTAGCGATAAACATGTTACTCACAAATGACTCCAATAGAAATCTATTAACTAGTTAGTGTTACATCCAACTATCAATCGTGTTGCGTATTCACAACAATTATAAACAAATAGCTGCATATTAACATATTAAGACAGCAGGCGATATACAACCCACAAAAATGATGAAACATTCTACAGTTTCTGTAATCCTTATAGATTGCGTCAACGCGGCTCCGTTCCATTTTTCATCGTGCCATTTGATTGCATGTAGTCGGGATTGTTAGCCTGGAACTCCTTGCGTTCGAGATGTTTTCGCTGTAAGACACAGCGTTTTTAACAGCTCGAGCTGGTTGTCGCCGAACCGTGCTTTCGGCAGGTTTTGGCATTCTCGTAACGTTCCTAGTGCCATTATTTGAATCAGCGGGTGGTTGATCCAGCGCTTCCATGCTGGATTGAATTTCCAGCGGGATTAGACGATTAATCGGCCTCTGGATGATCTTTCCTGATGCGGTTTGTAGCATCGCACTTCTAATTTCGTTGTCTCTGCTCGTGCCCAGGTCTAGTATTACTGCCATAGGCCACGAACCTCTTGGTTGTTGGGAGTCGTCGTCCAGACGCACTACATCTCCTATTGTTGGAGACTGGTTGGACTTTCTAGAAGTCTTGCTTGCCATCTTGTGTCGATCCCTCAGCTCCATGAGATATTCGTTTTTCCAGATCGACCAAAACTTTTTAGTGATCTTCTCTGTCTCCGATATAGCCTGTTTAGCTGCTTTATGGGACGAAAGTTCAGGATATGGTCGGAAGTCAGGATCTTCGTCGTCTTCGTTTAATGTAAGCTGGAATGTTCCATGGCGTACATCTTTATAAAGGAAGTCAATAGGGCGAAGAGTCTCAATGGGACAATCTCGATCACGAATTGTTGTTAACGGCCTTGAGTTAACAACACTATCTATTTCGCACAGTGTTGTATGGAAGTAACTCATCGGTAAGCTTTCGTCGTCCAACGGTTTTTTGAAACGATCGTTTGACGGTTACTACCATTCTCTCCCAAACACCACCCATCCATGGAGATGATGGAGGTATAAAGGTCCAAAGGATTCGATAATCCGCCAAAAATGAGGATAACGAAACATCTTCAACGGCCTGGTTGCGGCTCAAGAGACTTTCCGTGAGTTGGAAATTTGTTCCGTTGTCGCTAATTATCTTCCTGGGAACTCCTCTTCGAGCGACGAATCTCTTGAGGGCAAAGATGAAGTTCTTAGCTGACAAATCCATTGCTACTTCTAGATGTACGAGTCTTGTCACAAGGCAAGTGAACAGGGCGACGTATCGTTTGCAGTCCTCTCCAGAACTTGATTTCGTCGTGATTGGACCCAAAAAATCCACTCCGGTGTATGAAAATGGAGGTGATTGGGTAACTCTTTTCGTACAAGTATCACATATTGGGGTACTTGTACGGAACTGCGTTAGCTTTTCTGCAATTGGAGCAGTTTTTAAGCGTTCGCTTGCATAGACTCCTGTCGAGCGGTATCCAAAACCGCCGTCTAATGTTGTACAGGAGCTGATTTGACCCGCAGTGGGCCAGAGCCTTGTGTAGGCTTAGAGCGATAAGCGGTCCCAGTTTGCTTTGCTTAGGAATATGTATTGGATTGACTGTCGAGAAACGAGGATCGGCGTTCTGGAGCCTACCAAATCTCCTATATATTCCCTCTTTGTCGATTCTCACATTCAGCTACGTGTTTTGCAGCAGCAACTCAGATTTGAAGACCGTTTGTTCTTGGCGAATGACCAATCTTTCGGCAATAGTAGCTTCTTCGTCTGAGGGTGACTCTGTCTGCAGTCCTTTTCTTGACAAGGGTAGACATCGACCCTTTGTTGCGTTACGAATAAATCGAGCGCAGTGAGCGACAATCCGAACCAACTTGGAGTAGCTGCTGAATTTCTCCGTTGGCCATATAGAAACTACGGTGTGTTCCTCTGTATTAGAAGCATATAATGCTGCTTCGTATTCTGAACCAGAGCTCTGCTGGCATAAATCCTCAGCTTTTTGACAGGCCAAAGGTCGCTTGGTTGGTCAAGCCAGATTAGGCCACTCCACCAACGATGTTTGGCTAGATCATCTTTACTAACTCCTCGTGTGGCACAGTCGGCGACGTTCTCGTTCGTAGGCACATGGAAGAAGACTACTTGAGTGGATTCTCGAAGTCTTTTTGCAATAGCGCCTATTTTCTGGACGAGGGTGGAGACGATTGATGGCAACCGTCTGTTTCCTTGAACCCAGCATAGCGCGATAGTCGAATCGCTAAATACGTTGATCTGCTCGAACTTCGTGTCTATCCTTTGAATAGTTGACTCAGCAAGGCTCAATCCGATGAAGATTGAGAGGAGCTCGAGCCTTGGTATCGTTTGTTCCTTGCTTATGGGGGCAATCTTGGATTTTGCCGTGAACAGCCGTGAGACCTTCCCATTTCCACATGGTGTCGTCGTGACGTAGATGCTGCAAGCGTAAGCTCTTTTAGAACTATCTACGAATACAGATAACGTATGCTTTGTGGAATAATTCTTCTCCATAACCTTCCTAGGTAAGGTAATTTCGAAACCGTTTATTTCTGAATGGATGGTTTTCCATGTCGCTTCATCTTCGTCCGAAAGTGGTACGTCCCATCCATACTTTTTCTTATGCAGATCTTGAAGAAAGATCTTTGCTGGGATTAGAAGCGGCGTGAGTAGTCCAAGAGGGTCGAAGCAGTACCCATTGATTTGACTCAATACAGTACGTTTGGAGACCTTCACTGATTGCTTTTCAACGCACTTCAATGAGAGGGTGTCTCCTTCCGCGTTCCATTGAATTCCAAGCACCTTGATGTCGGTGAATGCGGCTCGATCAGAGTCGGGAATCGTCTTGTTGACATAGGCGGAATTAGACAGATAGTCTCGTAAGTTCATCCCTATTGATGAAAATAACGTCTTCGATTCGGCGTATTTGTGAAGTATCATCCGCATTATTTCCTTCCAGAAACACGTTGTCTACGTACAAAGAGCTGGATAACTCTTGAGAGATTTCTGAGCGCGATGCTTCAATGTGCTTTAGTATGCACTGATTCAGAATTGCAGGGCTGGCATTTATGCTAAAGGGGACTCTGCAAAATCTAAGGTGTTTCAAATTACTTCCTGTTGCAGGCAGTGAAATATCTTTCACCCATAGGAATCTCGTAACATCTCGGTGATTGGCAGGTAGCCTGATTTGCAAGAAGGCTTTTTGTATATCTGCTACCATTGTGTAGAGATGCGTACGGAATTTCAGAAGTACCTCGTGGATCAGTGGTGTTAGGGAATGTCCTTCGTAGATTACATCATTCAGGCTGAGCTCATCTCTTGCGTGAGAAGAAGCATCAAACACCACTCGTAGCTTAGTGGATTTCGACGGTGTCCACACATGTCTGTGTGGGAGGTAGAAAGTTGCGAGCCTGTCGTCCTCTTCCTTAGCTTCCTCAATGATACCATCCTGCAGGTAGCTCGTAAGCGTGTCGTTATAGAGATTGAATTTCTCTTTGTCTCCTTGTAGTGTGCGCAGCAAATTCTGCAGTCGACGAATTGCGACGTTGAAGTTGTCCTTGAGGTTTCTCACCTCGTCCGTGAAAGGAAAACCGGCAGTGATTCTTCCGCTTTCGATTGTAATGGTATTCCTGTAGCTATCCATGAACTTGACTATAGAAGCTTCATCGATATCGCTGTCTGTGTTAATTCCCAGCGATTCGAGTTCATACAGATGCTTTATGTTCTCTTTGTAGTCGTCTTTAGCTGTCAGCGACGGCGTTGCGATAATCAGAGAACTGCATTCAGAAGTGCTATTCTTTGTCAGAATAGCGGTTTTATCACTAGCACCGGAGATTGTGTAGCCAAAGATCGTTGGCGTTAAAATCAATCCAGACGGCAGCCTGATAACTGAGGTTTCGTGGTCGATAACCTTGTTGAGGAGATCCTGCCCAATGATAATGTCTGGCGACACTTCGCGAGAAAATAGTCCTTGTTGGGCTATAGTGATTTTCTTCTTCTTGATGAAATATTTGTCTGTTCTGGATAACTCCGCAGTCTTCGTTATAGAAGTCAGTTTATACTTTGTGAAGACTGGCAGGCTATGTAGTTTTCTGGAGCCGTGATTATCCTTCAGCGTTGGAATTGAAGGTTTCCTGTAGCTCTCCCATTCCAGTAGTTGTGAACGAGGTTGAGCTAATTATTGGAAGACCTAGCAATCGTTCAAATCTTGTTTTGATAAAGCTTCTTTGAGCACCCGAATCAGGTAGTATTGTAACTGATTCGTACTTTGACTCCGTTTCGTTGAATATGAGTGCTGAAGCCATTTGTAGCACACACTGTCCCAGTAGCGGTGGTTGTGGCACTGAGTTGCTTAGAGCCTGAACTCGACCGTTATCCTGGGAATAACTGCTATTTCTTTGCTGCTGATTCTTGAACCGGTTGGGTTGCGACGGTAGAGAAGACGTTTGTGGTCGATGAGAAGCTGAACTTTGCGGTTGGTTTTGCCTCCTTTCGGCTTGACCTGTTCTACCGCTGGTTCCAGTACATAGAGACGAATGGTGATCCTCCTTGCATTTCGGACACTTTCCAACGGTTGTACAGAATTTCCAGCTGTGTGACCGATCGAAGCACTTCCAGCATACTCCTTGTCGTCTAACTTCCATTCGTCGTGCTTCAGGTGTTGGAAATTTGTCGCAATGCTGAGGAGGATGGGATCCTCCACACAAGCAGATCCTTCGTTTGGCGACATGCTTCGTTTGTTGAGGGGTGGTGTGTGACCTCACGAAGTTGTTTGATCTGTGATTGTCGGATCCAAACAAAGTCCTCGTTATGAGTTCGGTCGTTTCCTGTAGCGTGATGATGTCGTCAATCGCGTCCATGATGTCGCTTACTTCGAACGGAATGTCGGCATTCCTTTCTTTTCGTATCACTGTACTGCAAATGTGTTCCGTAAATTTCGATAAAATTAAACGGCGCCACACTCTGTCTGCATTAAGTGATACTCCAGTTTGCTCCAGATGTACGACTCGTGAAGAAATTGATGACAGCGTTTCACGACAGCTCTTGGGATTATCATTAGCTCGAGGTATGCGCTCGATTTCGCTGATGAGAATATCCGCCATGCTTTCGGATCTATCGTACGGTTTCTTCAAGATATTCACTGCTACGCTGTATTTTTCTCCAATAACTGGAATGCTGTTGATTGAAGCTGCTGCTTTTCCTTTGAGCGCTTGCTTCAAGAATAGGAATTTGTCTTGGTCAGAGAGGTCAACGTCGTCATGTATCAACGACTGGAAGACTGACCAGAAGGTGGTAAATTCCCTGAAGTCTCCTGAGAATATTGGGACTTCGAGTAGTGGACGTCTGATACGCTGGCTGCGATTGCCAGGTGATAGTAGGCGTCCTTCTTGATCGTTTGTACCGTCATTTTGACTTCTAGTAGCCTGGTGACTGACACTAAAAACTACATCCGCTGTGAGGGTGGCTTGCTGCGCCAATTCCTCTAAACGGAATTCTATTTTGTTGAGCCATTGAACTGTTTGGATGTCCAGACTATTCGTATCATCTTCTAAATGCTTGTTTAGGTCCATCATTAGCTTTTCCTGGTCTTTTTGGTCGGCTCGTCTATCGATCCTTTCGATCGCTTCCTTGACGTATTTGTCCAACAACTGCTTGACTTGGGATATTCCTCGTGAGAGGTAGTTCAAGTCTGCAGTCTTTCTTCTGACATACTCCTCGCATTGTGCCTTCTCCGATGGAAATTCGAAAGGGTTTCGGAGTTCTTCGATCTGAGCATCGTTGGATCGAAGAAGCTAACATGCGTTGGAGATCTTCGTCTTCAAGGCTTGAACATCGGCCATTTCTATCGCGTTTTGGTGAATTTCTCACAAATATCTAGGATTTTGTGATGTCTGAAATTCACCCGCTATTTGAAATGATTCGAGTCGTCCTGTGCTCGAAGGTTTTCCTGCCACGCGGGTCTTTTTCTTCTTTCTTAGGATCCTCAGTGAGAATTCGCTAAGAAATTTAGAATTTCCTTCCGGTTCCTCTGTAGAGGACTCGCGAAGAAGGTATTCTTTCGACTTCCTTTCCTTGATCGGAATGGAAATTCGTTCGCTCTCTGGTTTCTCCGAAGAGAACTCGCAAAGAAAGCTTTTTTATTTTCCTGGTTCCTCGTGAGAGGACTCGCAAAGGAAAATTTAGAATTGTCGGCTGCTTCTCACGAAGAGAACTAGCACAGCTGACAATCAAGTCCTGGTTTCTCCGAAGAGAACTCGCGAAGGACTTAGGGTTGCTTTCTGGTTTCTCCGAAGAGAACTCGCAAAGAAAGCTAATAAAAACCCGTCTGTTTCTCACTGACGAGAACTAGCGCAGACTTGGGTTTTTTCCACGGTCGATGCACCAATTTGGTGGATAACCAATGGGGTTGCTTTACTATTCAGTGGAACAAAGGTTTATTCTCACGATTTTATAGTAGAACCCACAATAGTGGTACATGCATCGTATATATACACAATTTCAGTGGGCGTAGCCACGATATGGCGACATTCTGGCCGCCCAGTCGGTATCATCAGAGTAAACCTGAAAGACGGTGCCGCACTCGAGCACCACGGGAGATTACATTCACGAGTGCCTATTTGCGGTATTGCTAGGTTATGCCTGTGGATGATATTCAATGGTTCTTATCTTATATTGCCTACCTAAGTGTCTTAAGTCTTATCATTCAGAGCGAGGTGTCCTATATGTCCGAATACAATAGTATATCAATATATCTAGATATAGACCATGGTTGGGTATATTCACAACATCGGGTCCGTTTGCATATATGTAGGTGACGCGAAGCTCTTCAACGAAGCCAGAAAACAGACTGAAATCCATTTGTGAGCCTCCAAGATGCCTTTTCTGTACCAGAACTCCTTTGTGTTACTTCTTTGTCCGTACTAGCCATTCTTTTACCACCTAGAAGCTTCGGTGTAACCAAACGAAAGGCAATAGCCTTGAAGCAAAATCTATAACAATAGCTCTGCCTATCCAGGGCGTTTCTCTCTTCTTGGTGCACGAATTCCTAAAGAAGAAAAGGGTGCTTCATTGCCATTAGACCTTTGTCGTCGTCCTTTCGTCTCGTGAAGGAAATTGATGGAGCAGCCTTCGCAGCGCTTGGGCAACGGCATTCAGGCCTGGACACCGACTTCCACATTTTCGGCTCGGTCCTCAGCTCGCTCTCGCCTCGCTCGTCGCGCTTAGCGTCAGTAGTGCTTATGGCTCACTGAACGCGCCGCTCTCGACTCCATTAGCCCTATTCAACTCAACATAAGAGCTGCGGGAGTACGACGACCGGGACAGGAGATCTATTGATCGAAATCGATCTACCACAGTTGATAATTACCTATTCCTTCCGCAATTAACCATTTGGTAGAAGAGTAGTGACGATCTGAAGGGTTTGTATATGCCGCCCTGTCGAACGCAATTTACAGTGGGTAATAAAAAAGTAAATGTCGATCACTGGATGATCCAATAAATAAGGGTGTTCATTTGGTTATTCGAATATTCGACTACTCGAAATTCGATCATTCGAAATTTGAAGTTTTGAAAATCGTATAATATTCGATCATTCGGAATTCGAAATTTTGAAAATTGAATAATATTCGGCCACTATAATTCGAAGTTTTGAAAATCCAATATTATTCGATCATTCGAAATTCGAAATTTTGAAAATCGAATATTATTCGATCATTCGAAACTCGATTTTTTTCCAAGGACAAAGGTATATGTTAGACATTGTTTCATGTTCATTCGAAGGATTCTTTGATAAGGCTCCAGGACCTAACTCCAACGCGACGTCGCGCGCTAGCCGCGTGCGACGTCGCGGCGCTGAAACGCGGACGTGCGCTCAGCGACGCATGGTTAGCCGCGGAGCACGAAATATTCTCAGTGTTTAAGCTCCCAGACCACATTTCTAGCAAGGAACTTCAGATCCCACAGAATGTGGTAGGCAACAGTCTGCAGTAGGACAATTGATCCGAGAATGGGTAATAGTGACCTTTTTCCTTAATATAACCATAATCTGACCGAAGAAGTTGTGGATGGCAAAAGCTGACGCTAGAAACCATCCACATAATAACCAGGACTCCTGTATAAACTGTCGCTGATCGTCCTATTGAAACCCCATTCATATGCCATCTCCAATGAAATAAGGTAAAGGCGTGCCACATGTCCCTGTAGGAAGCGTTTCTCGCCGTCGTACCACGACAACTCGTCCAATTTCGTCGCGCACCGTGCGCGACGCCAGGGGGGTTCGCGCGGCGTTGGAGTTATGTCTGCCCCCGCTTTGATAACACCCAATGACTACGCCCCTCGTGGAGCATCTGAAAGCGTCTAGCAGCGTCTAGTCCGAAATCTCATATTTTGTCATAGAGCGTTTCTTTGGGGGGAACCATTAAGTGATTAACATTAACAATGACATTTCATTTTATTTCATTTATTACGCTGTTTAAGACAGACGTTATACAGAACCCAAACCGCATTAACACAACCAGAACAACAATAGGATAATAGAGCGTCTGTAAACATGGAGGATCAATAGGATGGTAAATGGTTGGATGACTGAAAACGTGGAGAACGCACCACCGGATTTCCTGTTTTGCACTGAATATAGTAGCTTTTGCCATACGTTTGAACGAAGGAAGAGAAGTCGGCACAGTCCTCGTCTTACTCCATTTGAGATACCTCAAACCAGCTCTAACCGTAAAGAAGGTGGCTCCTAGTGAGGTTTTAGGTGATCTAAAAAACAGTTAATCGGTTCCACCCCTAGTGACTGAGGGTCGTAGGGTGCAGAATTTTGTGCAGGAAACTGGGATCAGGTGGTTGGTTAGTTTATGGACCACCAGAGTCGGTTGCGGGCTTCGCCCGCACCTGACTCTGGCCGGGAGGGCCACGCCAGGCTAGCCGGCTTCGCCGGCGTCGTGTGTGGTGAGCCATGTGGGGTCAGAAACCCAACCCAACCTCGAGCCCACTAGGGTCCCCACAACCCAGCGTCGGTTGCGGGCTTCGCCCGCACCCGACTCTGGCCGGGCGGGCCACGCTAGGCTAGCCGGCTTCGCCGGCGTCGTGTGTGGTGAGCCATGTGGGGTCAGAAACCCAACCCAACCTCGAGCCCGCTAGGATCCCCACAACCCAGCGTCGGTTGCGGGCTTCGCCCGCACCCGACTCTGGCCGGGCGGGCCACGCTAGGCTAGCCGGCTTCGCCGGCGTCGTGTGTGGTGAGCCATGTGGGGTCAGAAACCCAACCCAACCTCGAGCCCGCTAGGAATGCTTCCTTACTCAGCGTCGGTTGCCGGCGAAGCCGGCAGAAAAGAGTAACCGTCCGTCATTGTGCACAATGGAGAGAGATTCGGTATTTGAGGACAGATTCGTCAACAGAGTGGGGTAATGGTCAAGGTAGGGCTGTAGACATAGAGGAAAATTGAACGGAAGAAATGCCATCTGCGATGCAAAATAATAGTAAAAATGTGCAAAAAAGAGCAGCCGGTTGTCATACTGCACAGTGGAAAAGGATTCAATTTATTATGGAGTCGTAGCTTCCCTGGTAGTGGGTTAGTGGTAAAAGTATGGCGGCAAACATAGAGGTAAATTGAAACAAAAAGCGGCTTATGTGAGGCAAAATAGCAAAAAAAAAACAATACAGAACGGAGCAACCCGTTGTCATACTGAACAGTGGAAGAGGATTCAATTCCTGTTGTAGCAGCAACGCTGGTAGTGGGGTAGTGGTAAAAGTATGGTAGCAAAAATAGTGGAAGGTTGCACCACACAGGAGAGCTGGGAAGGAACACTGAGGTGTGACCACTAGACACGTATTGGGAAGAGACCTCTTTCGAAATCACCCTACGTCAGGCAGTCGATGGCAGTCGATGGTAAACAACATTGGTGGGCAACTGTCAAGCGTCTTCGTTTGGACAACTGGCAACCGCACCGCAAACTTGGGTGATTAAACCGGTTAGCTAGCCAGTGTACGAATTGCGGGGTGGCTAACATCGGACAAAAAACCCTTCCTCTTTTATATATGGGCACCTTACGTCAGGCAGTCGATGGCAGTCGATGGTAAACAACATTGGTGGGCAACTGTCAAGCGTCTTCGTTTGGACAACTGGCAACCGCACCGCAAACTTGGGTGATTAAACCGGTTAGCTAGCCAGTGTACGAATTGCGGGTGGCTAACATCGGACAAAAAACCCTTCCTCTTTTATATATGGGGGGATCTTTCTGTTTTGCAGCACGGAACATGAACTCTCGACGAGCGGTCTCACGTACACCTTGTAAGCTTTAAGAAGGACTTCTTTATCCCTAGTCATCAATGCCTTAAATATATGGAAGATTCGCTAGCTTTTCTGCAAATAGGTTTTATATGAGGACTGAAGCCTAGCTTCTCCGCATAAGAAAAGCCTAGGTCCTTAATCTCATTCACTCTAGAGATTGGCTGACCAGATACTGAGTATGAACAAGGCAGGTCAGAGGAGCTAGATTAGGCACGGCTTAGCAGCACGAGAATGAGCAGCTGAATCCTGATCTAGCTGTATGTAGGACCGGCTTCGTCTGAGCTGATCATCTTGTAGTAATTACAGATGCATATTTTGTATTTTTTTTCGTTCTCTTTGACTCGGTCTGCGGGTCCTTTCTGTTGAGAAAATCGTTAGTGCGACGACTTTGGACGAGTCAGCAACTCTTGACAGCATAATCTGTTGAAAACCCGAGTTGGGTGACATTTCGACATCACTTCGGAAGGAGCCACTCTTGTATGCTGCTTGTTTTCGAGACCTGATTGGCAATGCCACCCACGACAAATGCAGGCGCTTCCTCTGCTGCAACATAGCTGCCAGAACACATTTAGCATGTAGGAAATGGCTTGCAGCAAACGAAAAGTGATTGAATTGTGGATCAATGATTAATGCAGTTCAAGTTTTGTGTTAAATTTGATGAGAGCTTTTCTCAATTAGTTCCACAAAACCAAATTTCATGGTAGGGAGTCCAATGAGGACCACACCATGATTTTGGATTATTATTAGTGCAATGAAATCAAGGTTAAGAATATTGGTTAGGCACGGCTTAGCACCATGAGAATGAGCATGCTGAATCCTGATCTGGTGAGGGAGTAAAGATTTACCGATTTCACTGAAACTGCTCGTTAGAATACAGAAAAGCGACGCTACTGGAGGTTTCGGAGAGGTCGTAAGTCAACTAGCGATCCCCAGAAGGAAATGATTCATAAATATGTCCTGAGTTGTCATATTGGACGTTGCTCCTTCAAAAGGGGAATCGTTTGCTATTAGCTAAAACTCCTATAAATGAACATAGGGCAAGTTGCAACAATGCGACCCTTTGCGACGTCCTAAGGTGTGAATGAATTGAGCGGTACTGCATTCTTGAACGGAGCGGAATGGTGATGATGCAAGCTTATTTCTGCATACAGCAACGGTTCCTGAAGGTGAATCTTGGTCTAAACGCCAAGTAAAACCGGTTTGCCATGGCGCACAATAATTTCTTGGAAAAAATCTCTGGTAGCTGACAAAGAGAAGGCATGACAAATGAGTCTATGAGCGCTGTAATCTACAGGCCTGGAAAAACTCTTGGATCATGTGAGTGTCATATTGTGGAGTCAGGGACATAAATTGAATGCAATGTCTAGCTTTTTTCGCTAACGGGTGGTTGCGCTTGATAACCGGAAGGAAGTAATCATTGTGGATTGATATATTGATGCGAGTTAGGACAATATAAACAGAGTGTTGAGCAAATTGTGGATGTAATCACCGGAACGATATGATGTTGACGCCTGAATCTGTGACTCTTGATATGCTTGGGCGTGCCTAATTCCTAGTTCCCCCTGTGCTGGTTAGTCTTCTGTTTTTGTACTTTGACGGGCTAGGGTGTGGATGCACTTTGTTGGACCGCAGCACACAGAAGGAATCTATGCTGCGAATCCAGAGCCATGCCGGCTTTGCTGTTGAAGTTTTCGACGATGAACACATTGAAGGACTTCTCCTTGCGGACTACTTCTTCAAGCGCCTCGTAGAAAGCATTCAGTTCGATTTCATCAACTGCTCACGTTGGCAAGTGGGCTGTGGTGGTACTGACAGCTCCCGACAGTGAGAATGCGTACGAACGACTGCCAGATGAGGTGACAGGATTTCGTATCGGCCGACGAGATGCATAACAGATCTGCATAACAGATGGGGATGGGTGCCGAACAAAAATCCTTCGTCTCCGACATTGTGGGATTGAGCATTCTCCTTACGAATGACGAGTTTAGGTGTCGCTTTGAATCAATCACGCCGAGCTCAACTCTTGCAAATTCTCAAAGACATCATGTGCAAGGCACATTTTTCTACTTTAACGAGAAACATCTTGATCTGAATTTCACAATATAAAATGCAGAGCGTTTATTGTTAATGGTGACTTAAGTGCTTTCCCTGCAATGCATTTTGAAGCTTTTCGAAACGGTCACGGAGCCTCAATCGAAGAGCTCACTTGTTGTTGAAAATGATGATGATTTCTCCTTTCGAGACGACATTTGGATGTCAAACTGTGATCTATAAAATTTCTTGCTTTGGATATTATGCAGTTAAAGCCAAGCTTCTTCTTATTCTTTTTCTTCTTTTTCTTCTTCAGCGTTTGTCCCGCCTCATCGCGGGGTCCCCTCTTCTGGTGTCGTGACGCCACCTTTCCCGATCCTGCGCTTGATCAGGGTGGACGCTAGTTACTTTCATGTGGATCCAGTCCATATCGGACCAACACTGCTTCAGGCGTCCTCCAGGCCGCTTTCCTAGCACTTCCAACTCAAGGCCTATCTTGAGGACGCTGTCTTCTTTCCCACGCAGAACGTGGCCGTACCGTCGCAAGCGAGCCTCGCGCATCATGACAGATATCGGCGCGACACCGAACTTCTGCCGAATGATATCGTTTCGGATGCGGTTCAGATGCGTGGCTCCAGCCGTACAGCGCAGCATCTTCGTCTCCATGACGCTGATGCGCGTTTGAGCTTCCTTGGTCGCTGGGCAACACTCAGTCTCAGTCTATCTGAGACTTGGAGCTCCCACTACAGTATGAGATGAGGTGGGCGTCTCGTTTTCAGAAAACGGCGTTCACAATGGGGAGGTTACGCGATTTCGGATACTCAAGAATACTACCACCATCGGAGTTACGAGACCCGTATTCGAAACCACCATGACAGCTGTACCCGTCCTTCGTAGCACCTACGTGCCCGTTAAGGTCACCAGCGACTATGATGACGTCTTTCGGCAAATCTCCACTGCTTCCTCATCATGCAGGCTCCAAAACTCTTCCTCGGCTTGATCGGAGCAGTCATTCTGCGGAGAATATGCAGAGAAGACGTGATAGAGTCGCTCCTTAGCTACGACAACGATCTTCATCAATCGATCGTTGAAGCGCTTTCACTTATAATCGATTCACGAAAACAGTTGGAGACGATGACTCCAACTCCACTGGTGGTCCTGGGACTTCCACAAAGAACGCCCTTAAAGCGTCTTCCTATGTCCCTTGACTTTTATCAGGACCACCTCGTCTCCTGCACCTCACCGAAGTCAACTTTTCTCAGCTCCAGTGCATCAACCAACTCGCACGAGCGGCCCGTCAACGTACCCACATTCAATGTTGCTACGCAAGTATTGTTTACGTTGCGAGACTTTCGGACTAGCTCAGTAGCCCCCCGATGCCGCCCTCGCATCAAGGACCATCGCATACTTCTCTCTCTCTCTCTCTCTCTCTGTCGGCTCCCGCGAGCGCCGTAGCACCGTTATCTCGAAATAGGTAAGCTGACGTAGACCATGTGATGTGACATGGGTCTTCGCAGACCGGCCTGTCACAAGGGCTTGTCGCCCGCATTGGAGTGTCCGTGCTCAGCTTAGCTCACAAAGCGAGCAGTTTCCAGTGACACCACGAGGAGGAACGGACATCGCCACCAGTTAAAACCAAGCTTATCTGCAGCTATCTTTAATATGGTTAGGGTTCGATTTTTTTTAGCTAAAATGGACTAAAAATCTAACTCCCTGGCTCTCATAGAGTATTCTGTTTTCAGAAGCCTTTTCTTCAAAAACCTTTCTTTTCTTTTACTTTTTAACTCGTTAGTTCATCAAAGATTCCAAAAACTCTTCGAATTATGACCGCTTAAGTGCAGGCAACCACGCTCTTCGAGTTCGGCAGACGTAGGCTTGGTTAGCGAGGGAAATAATTTTTCCATTCTGTGGAGGAAGCATTCTATACAGTCTCACACGACAAAGACAGGAATGATATGCCTCGACTTTAGCTCTTTCAACAGCGCCGAGCGCCCTCCTCCCCGTTCTCGAAACTCACCTATTTTGGGAAGGAAAAACTAAGGCAACTCACGTCCTGCCTTGAGCACTTATCTGACCCGTCCTGATTACTACTCCATTAAAACTCCGCTCCCTTAAATTACCCCTAATTAGGAAATCGACTTTGAACCACTGCGGGGGTGGAACTAAAGCGCATGGAGTTTTCTAGCGCAGGTCCCACAGTTCTTGCAAAAGAGTACCACTTACCTATCCATTTGTTCCTATTGACTTTTTCGGGTTGTTGAGGAATTTTGATTCCTGCAGCATTTTGTGCAGTAAAAGCAGAGAGCTGAGAAAAATTGACCAAGCCGAGTAGAATCACCTTTCGTTCCTACTCCAACGGTCGTTATTGCACGCTTCCGCGAAGTACAACGGGAATGTCAGCTGTGGGTCTGCAAGTATGCCGAAACTTGTGGGCGGCACTGTGCGTAGTGTCGTCTACCTAAAATAGAGGTCTTGCTGCTCATCCAATAAAGCAGCCTGCCAGCGGAGTTTTCTGAAAAGTGTTGGAGTGTCAGTCAGATACCCAGAATCTCGTTAGCGCGCTTCACACTGTGTTTTCTAATACGGCTGTCGCCGAAATACTTCTTTCTGTCCGAGTTTTCCATATGGTAGCTCAACTGCTTGCTAACGTTTGGACGGAATTGCTCGTCAATACTGCGATGTGGTTTAAAAATACTTCCCCGTACAAATATATAATTTTTATACGAAGTGAACATTTTTGAAAACGAACGGGCACTTCACGTTAAATTTGACAGTTTTGAAATCAAATTGAAACTTCATGCTTCTGAAATCAAGGTGGACGTCTTCCAAACCAAAACTATGGTAGTTTTTTCTATTTAACTGATAGTGTATATGCTGCTTGCATGAAACATCAGAGTGAGGACATATGAGTTCTTCACTATTGTCTTTGTTGCACTGTTTACAGGCGTGAAACTCCATGCACACAGAATTTTGCTATCAGTCGACAAAGAATTGCGACGACTCAGACGAGGGCATGATGGAATCTTTTTTGCACTAAAAATGACCTATTTCCTGCTCTTTAAAACAAGCTTCAGACCATTCATTATTTTCTTTTTTCATAAAAATTAATTTCATAACCGTTTTGGAGAGTCTCTATGTAGTAAAGTGGAAAGAGGTCGTTTTGATTTCGAAGATACTTAGTGTGATTTCAAAAGCTTTAGACTTGTTTAGAAGAGTGCTAATTTTGAAGTGAAAAGTTCCAATTTGTCATAAAACGGCTTGGAATCGGCACGAGCAAACAAACTTCGCATTTGCGAGGTGATACTTCTAGATGGTGGGCCGAAGAAAATTCTTTGGAATTGGACGACACTAAGAGAGTCAAAGTTCAGCGCAAAGGCTTGGAAATGAAGTGCGAGACGCATCTGAAGAAAGAGATGTCCTTCGTCTGCAGCATCGAAAATCTGGTCATTCAGTATTACAGTAGCCTGTACTAGCAGAAGGGCATTCGCAACAATGGCGAAGAGCTCTGCCTTCTTCAGTAGATCGAGCATCATGAATATTGTTGCCATCACTGCGATATCAAGACTATAAAATGATACCATCCTGCATGCTCCTCAACCAGCTATTATTTCTGGTTACTTACTTCTGTTAGTCCTTAGCTAGCTAGTGGAGGATGCGTGCGGCGTTCGTTGTTTTATTCCGAGTCGATGGAACTACAAAGAAAGTCGCTGAACAAAGAAATCGCAGAATAAGAAGCAATAGGCTGAATTTCTGGCCGTACAGTATGCTATCTGTTTCTGTTTCTTGAACACGTGAGCTGAATTCTCATCGTAGTCGAATAACCCAGCGAAACACGAGTTAAGGGAATGTGGTTGTGTGAAGATGGCTTCTCCCTATCTTTCTCTTATAGGATAAAGGACAAAGAAAGGCGTTGATTAGTCCATTTTGGGATGCGCCATGGATTCTACTTCTATGGAATGTCGTCGAGGTAATTTGAATGCGTTTTGAATGAATGCTACATATATGTACAATGACATATGGTGGCAGCCGATGAACAGATAAGTGTTTTATTCTTCCCAGACAAGTCTGGCTCCAATTCACCGGCCCCAAAGGGACGGAACGCATGGCTGGCCTGGGGGAGAAAATCAACTGGAAATCAGAAACTTGGAACCGGACATCCGCGACTACCGGCGCCTCCTCCGACTGCGCTACTACGCGCCCGCGTTTTGAAGCAGGCGTTTTGTCTTAGCAAGTGTTACCCCGACATCCTTTCGCAGTGGTGGGCCACTGCTACAATGCGCATCATGTTACCCTACCGTAGGTTGTATGTGTGTCGAAGAGAACCACGCCTAGGAGGGAGTGCGCTCCCTGACCTCACTGTGCTGGTTCTCTCTCCTCGACACCTCGATCGCCTCTGCTCGGTGCCTCGTCCGTTTTTGTAGTCGTCACGGCTGTTGCAGGCGAAGACCTCCGCCGCACAAAGCACTCAAAAATTTGCTGGAATGCAAGGCCGCGCGGGAACCTCCTTAGGAACTACGCCCTCCAAAAGATCTCCGCCGCCGTTTCTATCTGATGGCGTCCGCGGACAAATTCAGATGAAATTACATTCCCGAACGTGGGACGCATTTCACGCTCTTCACCCTGAAGTGTTCAGCGGTTTCTGTATGGTAACTGTAGCACAGCCCCGGGAACCTGTTGAGCTAGTGAGTCATTCACGCTCTGTAGTTTTCTGCTCGTCCAGACCTATATGTAGTTAGGTTTTCTTCAGTGAATCTGTGATCGACTCCTGATACATACATACGTTCTTCATTGTCAGCAGCCTAGCATACTCTGAGAATATCTCTTCCCTCATACACTTCCGAAAAGGCGTCTGTCGCGAAAAATGATCAACGAAGTAACCACCAAGGAAGCATACCAAGTGGTTAAAAGAAATACGAAATTTCGAAAATCAGGTGCCTGAGACAGTAGGAGTCTCAGAGGGACTCGGCGCAGTGTCAGAGAGAACTCGCTGACCTCTGCTGCCGCCATTCGTTTTGTCCTTGACATCAAGTCCTGGATATATTCCTCTCTGTAACGAAGCAGTCCTTCCGTCGTCTTTTGACATGTGAATTGGTGCCATGACTTTCATAGAAGGATACAATAATGAACTGCCTATTGCCTAGCCCTCTGCGCGTTGTTCTAATTTCGTAATGAGAAGTATAAACTTATTTTTCGAAATTGTCAGGTGATGGAATAATTTCGATATCATCTTCTTTCCTCGGTCTATCATCGAGAGAAGTGGCTTGCTTCACACGAAGACGAAGGCACTGTAAAAGTTTTCCTCAATCGAAAGCACCATAGGCGAAGGCAGCAGGCGCAACCAACCAAATTGTTTAAGATTTTAAGGGTCTATGGAGGCCGGCCATTGATTTGTCAGCGCCTCGTTTGCATCAATCGCGATGAGCGGATCCGCTTTATTCAGCCATGCAACAGCCGCACCCTGATCTCTACTCAAAACACTCATAAAACAAGAAGAAAGTAGGTCAAATCTTTAAGCTTTGACACTAATTCACCGACCCTGGAGGGATGGAAGAATCGGTTAGCCTGGGTCGAGATCACAACCGGGAACCACGACATAGAGTGCATGTGACGGTCGGAGCCCTCTCCGACTAAAACTCCTCCGGCAAAGACGTATAAAAACCGTTTAGACCCAATTAGGCACAATTTAGTGCTGGTGCCACTAGGCCTTGATCACTTGCTCACGACGTCAAAGCACTCCAGGACTGCTCGCTCCTTCTTGCTATTCAGACCCTTTATGGCCATCAGCTCAATCCCTTCCTGAACTTGTATGAAGGATCCGAATGAACAGCTGAAGCGAATCATATAAGAAGAACGACCACCATGCAAATACTAGGACGACTTCTAAATTTGCCAAATCCTTGTGCTGAGGTTGATTTTGATGGTGTTGGGTTGACTGTGAACTCGTTAGGCTGCCCTGGGCAGTTATGCCGAGAGCGCGGCTTATCAACGTGGTGACAGCTTATTGTGTTGAGCCATTCGAAGCACCAGTCTGCATTGCGTTGTTGGTCAACACCAAATAGCTGTGAGCAGATACACTCAATTATGTGTTAGTCGTTGTCCTGCATCATTTCAAACTTTAATGAACAAACAAAACATTAAACTTTAACTAACTGACTTAACTAACTAACTTTTAACTTTAACTAACTTTTATAACTTTAATAAACAAAAATAAAAAATAAATTAATAAAAATTTTAAAAATAAAAATAAAATTAATAAAAATAAAACAAAATAAAATAATAAATTTCAATAAAAAAACAAAATTAGGAAATAAAAATGTAAAAATTATAACATCTCCTTTCTTCACTGATGAGCCACCGGGGAGGTGTTATAATAAATACGGTTTGCCTTAAGGGAGGTGGCGAAACGAACCATTGAAGTTTACTGTTATTTCTCCATAATATTCAAGTATATTTAACCGCTTAAGCTTGGTAGGTCCGTATACTCTGCTCTAGTACATTCTCGAGGCTTCTCACAGTACAATAGAAATGACTTTGCGTGCCCAAGTTACGGTACGGCAAGAATGACATCATCCAAAAACATTACTCCAGCACCTACCCTCTACTGCGAATTCCTACGAGATCACGCAATGTTTGACATTGTTCCGTTGTTGCCTCCATGACGGCGACGTCATCTTCTTAAAGTCACGATAATGTCCATGCCCCCTGTTGCGAATCACATCTTGCTAGGCGCCTTCAGAGGCAATTCAAATCCAACCACACATACGGCGACGCATGATGGGACAGAACGATCCTCGTAGAACATTTCCTCGCCCTAGCGTACCAACAATTTTCGCCGCAATGAATGCCACGCTCGGACACTGCGTACCTAATCAGCACCGCTGGGTCTCTAGTCGGTACAAGACGCACCGCGAAGGGCGGAGGTCTATGGAGAAAATGCCCGAATCTCACCTTGTGCGTCACGTGTCGAGAAAATGCCTGCAACCAGGGGAGAAAATGCCAGGGTGAATGTAAAGTACACCAGAACGTAGAGTGTTGAGTGAGTCGTATAGAAACAGCGTATAGTACACCAGCAGAGGCCGGATTCATGATTGGTAAGGTTAAGGATGAAGAAGTATACTCGGTGAAGAAAGAGGTGGAGGGTTTGGTATTCATGAACAGCTTATCAGCGTAGTCATTTCATGTGAAAGAATTCGTTGTGCGGTTCATCCAGTGATGAGCATTTCTATTTTATTTGTAAACATCTTTTCTACTCAGTAGAAAAGATAGTTAGTGGAAGTTCTCGAAGAATATTTAATCCTTAGACGCTTTTGGTGGAACATATGGACTTTTAGCGAAACAGCATTTCTTAGCCAAAAAAAAATATTAGCAACCACAGAAAATTTTTACGCGTTTATGAAAAGGAGAAAAGACTATTGTCTATCGCTGTGGTTCACAATGACACAAAGATAATACATTATACTTAGTGTATATTAATTCTCCAGCTAGAATATATTTCGATATCTAAATTAGGGTATTTTCAACACACTTCGCTCTGACTAACACCAGAAAGCGTACGTTTGGGTTGGTTATTGTTGTTTTGTTACTTCAGAACCAAAAACAAAGGTATTTTGTGTGGAATAGGCTCCTTGACGATTGCGTGAAGAACTGCTCATGAATGAACCTCACAAGACAAAATTTTCCACTGATAGGCTTGCTTAGTGAGGATATGGGAGTAGGGTAGATTTGGTATTCATAAGAGTGGGTAGTGCTATCATTGGATGCTGGCAACAATTCCAACTGATCATATCCATACGAAAGGACCAGTGAAGATCGTGAGTTATATAAAAAACATTTTGCGTCGTATTCTACCAGTTTTCTTAGTAGCAGTAAATTCCATTCACTTTAGACATGTAAGCTTCGTTTGAACGTTTGAAAGTTTTTTTCGGCGATCTTCGTCAGGGAACTAGCGGCACAACTCTAGGGTGTTCTCAACACCGTAAGCAGAGTTGCCTTGTAAGTGGGCGAGATTCTAAATAACGGGGGAAGTTGATTCATAAGTTGGCCGAGCGAGCGAGACCATAGAGAAATGTCACTACGGCCATTATTATATGTGAAATACACAATATCGTTGGAGCTGTGGACGGAACTCACAATAAAATGAAAGCCCCTCTGAGCAGAAAGAGGTCTATGTGAATAGGTATTACATTTCGTCAAATCTTCTCCACATTTTCTTACGATTAGCACTTCAGCAACTAAAACAAAGAGAGCTTCCACTAAATTGTAGGATATGATAATATTCGATAAACGATGGAGCTACAGCTGATTTGGATCAGTGGTTCTTATGGATGAGCATGAAGTATCTGGGAAGAGCACATGGTTCCAGGGTAAAACGATTAATATATTTTCGCTTTCGGTCTTCGCTATACTGCCGCCTTCACAGGTGTTCCGGTCTAGCACTATATACAGAAAGTAAACAAAAGGAAGAAAACGAGGGATTCTGTTAGCGAATAGTGCCTACAGATCTGAGTCGATCCTATTGAAGCCAGTTTTGGCTTGCCAGAAAAGAAAGATCTGATGCAGGTGTACATAAAATACATTTAGCTATACAGTTCACGGCTTCTGGTGTGAAGAGACTCGATATAAATTCGTCATCTGCCAAGGTCGTGTCGTAGTGGAGCACGCGTTTGGATCGTTAAGTGGTAGTTTCAGGCCCTCCACAGAATTAAGGTTGCTCCCAAACTTTCAAGTAATAGCTTTCTTCGATTATAATTTTGTTGGAGCCGATACAATGATCTTCGATGCTCTCCGACAAGAGCATCGAAGATCATTGTATCGGCTATGTGTTTGAGAAATGCTTGCATTGAGCCTAAAAAACTGGCGTTTGAGGAAAACGAAGCGATCGGTCCGGCTTATCCTGAAGCTGGTGACGTTATTCTAGCGGATCAGGTGGAGGAAGATAGGACTCTTCAAGAGTTTATTATTGAATGCTATTTCGCATAGTATTTTTGAATTGTTAATAATTAACAATTGTTTCCAGATACAGTTGATTCAGATATATCGGGATGTGAGTCTAAAGACGAAATCATGGAAAAGAAAGGAATTAAAAGCAAAATCGGCAACACCCTCGTCGACCTCTGAATATTTGCTTATCACTTGATTCGACGGCGATAATATGTAGCTATCAATCGCTGAATGATAAAATTGTACTTTCCTTTCACCCACCGCTTCAATCACAGGAAATGCTCAAATTTCTACCCACTATTCACATAACCCAGGGTAAACTCAATCATGAATCCGGCCCCTCAGTATAAAACCATTTGATAGCAAGCAGATGATAAAGCATACAACTGTTGGACGTAGTCGCCGTTAATGAAATTCGGAATAAATTCGAAACCGTTGGGAAAACGGCTCGTTTTAGGAGCCTTAACCTGATGCATCGTTAATCTACCACATCGCTAGTCTAATTTCCGTAGCGTTTCAATCAGATTTAAGCTTTAATAAGAAGTGGATCTAAAAATTCATGCACGAAAAATGCACTTTCGAAACAAGAGAACTCGGTAGATTGCGTTAAGGTACTGCAATGTACGTGCTGTTCATTTGATGGCAACTGAAACGCTTAGAACATTTCATGATTTTTTGTAAAGCCTTTTTCGTAGCAACCAGACATGTATTCTCATGTTTAAAACCTTTACGCAGTTATGTGGAAATACCTGAAGAAGAAAAAACAAAGCAAGGTTCTCAATCTAACTCAAAAGAAGAATTCTGTACTAAGAGAAACTCAAATAAAAAACACTGAAAACGTTTACAGCGTTTATCAGCGGTGTCCCGGAGGAAGAAATATTTCAAAAGCAAAGAAGTGTCAAAGTATGCATCTACTATCTCCTAGGACCGTAGGATTCAGCCTCTCCGAACAGAACAATTTATATTAGTGCAGAATTACTTCAGAGAGCAGTAAAGTTCCAAAGGTGTCGTTTTTGGCAATTGTCATGCTATCATCCCGGCTAGCCATGGCTTTCGTTTTAGTATCATCAAAATGTGCTAAAAACACAAAGTGACGATATGTTTAAAGAACAGTGGTCTCAATGTTAACTCTCTCACCGTATTCTGGTTTGCGAATGTCTTTTACTAATTGCATTAGAGCAGAGATTGGTCAATTCATAACCTAAGTTTCATTAAAAAAAAAACAAAGTTTAGCGAAGCTTCTGGGCTGAGAGTAATGACCAAGCAGAGGATCTATAATGAAGTATCTCATAACTAAAGTGCGTGATTACAGCGTCACATTGCAAAAATACGCGAAGATCCATTTATCTTCACAGTGGCAGGGGCTCCATATCTTGCTCGGTCAAGCATTATGTGGCCCGCCCACCTAATTTTCGACGACTTGGCCCATACGACAGCGTCTCTCACTTTCCAACGTCGACGAAGCTTGTAACTCCGGAGGCCTTCTCTCACTTGTGTGAGCCGTGTCACTCCGAGCATCGTCCTCTCGATTCCACGCTGAGCGACGCTGATCGCGTATTCAACCCTGCTTTTGTCTAAGGGGTGCACACAAAGTTCTGGGCGTTAAATTTTTCAACGAATCCTTTTAACGGAAAGTTTTCGCTGAATTTCTGGTTCCGCCACACAATTAGCTGCTAACTATTATTTCAAATAAAAAAATTCAGAAAAAACTTTTTATACTCCTACTTTGATAGGTGAGCAATTACACCAACAAACGCAGTGTAAACAAACAATTCACTTCAAAGGAGGACATCAAAGTATGTTTCGAGTAGCCCCAGCTTCTCTCTTCTTGACAACTCGTAATGTTTAGTTCATGCTGTTATTGTCAATAATATGGTAAAGAGGTTTTAAGGTGATCTTTATTTCGGCCTTATGTCGACTATTTCGTCGCCTTCAGAGGCCTGAATGTGGTGCGAGACTGTGTGATATGTAAGTAACACTATTATTATTAGTACACCATTAAGAGCGAATAAAGCACACCGTGCAGTCTACCTTATAACATGACACGGGAGATACGTTCACTTCGTCTATGAATGATCGGTTAAATCACGAAGTTGCTTTACCTCGCAATAAGTGCGCGGTAACCGCGGTTGAAACTCCAATTGTTCAGGATACAGCAGCAGATGCTCCTGACAAAACAACCGCTGTCGTTTGAGGAACTCGAAAGGCTGCGATCGATCGTTATAAGTGGAGTACCCGAACTGAAGAAATGCAGTACGAAAAAAGTGTATCGCACGACTATCAATGTGTGTGCAATGTACTAGATTTTTGCCGTCTCTGCCTCCCGTCTTGGTCACCCAGATCCAAGCGATGTCTCATAAAAGTTGTATTATGTGCCCCTGAATTTCAACGTTTCGCGGTCGTGCGAGCTCCTCGACTGTGCCTCTATTCTCGAAGACGTGTTTTCTTCGGAAATCACTCACTCAAGGGCAAAGGATGCGAAGACGAGATGAGCATGAGGCCAGAAACGGTAATAGCAGACCTGGTGTTAGTCCACAGTCCACAGCTCGGAGTGAGCAGTGCATGAGATCGCCTACTACACACTCAGCTTCTTCTATTCTCAGTCCCCAGGAAAACTGCTTCCCCGATCTTATCATAGTGTTTTGAAGGTTTTATATGCGAGTGTTAGCTTAATCATAAAAAGTGCGGATTATGATGATCTAGTTTTGGCTAACAGGCATGACATTACATTTATACTTTTTGTGAAACTTGGCTCAAGCCGCCATCAATACTCAGCAACTTAATTCTAGGCTGTGGTATTTAAATCTGATCGGCAAATACAATGGTTGGAGGGATCGTTCACAATACGTTTTTCCTTTTTAGCAACTAAGATGGAGGAAGTTTTTTAAAGTATTAAGCAGCTCATCTGTTGACGAAAAACATGTTGTAATCGCAGGTGACTTTAATATCCCTGACTTCCATCTTGCCCACAAACATAACTCAGTTGGTGCGTCTGCCATGAACTAGTTCATTGTCATGACTTCGCGCAAAACGTCACTCAACCCATAAGAAGTCGTAGATGCTTGATTTAGTTTTCTCCAGCTCTAGAAATTTCATTGAGAACTCGAATGTTTGTTCGCCTCTTGAAATGAGTGAATATAATAGGATTACATTTGATATGCCGTGCGAAGCCGTTGTTCCTAAAGCAGTTTATCGCAGGGTATATTCTCAGTATAAATATGAAGTCGTCTGTTTAAAACGAAACAACACGAAGTATGAACTTTCCACACTTCAACCATCTATATAAAAGCAAAGGTTGCTCTGAAAAAAGTTTTTTTAGTGAAACCAACTGTTCTCTCCAAACATTCACACAACATGCTAGTTCATCGAGAGTGTTTGTTCCTGTAAGCTAAGAGCACTGGCACCTGGAGTTCCTTTAAAAACTTCAGTAAAAAATTTACGGTACACCTCAGGAAGTATAATAGTTAATTGGAGAAAAACGTCATTGAATCTGGAAACATATCCAGATTATACACGTTTATCAACAATAGGATTAAGGATAAGAGCTTCACCTGTTCTCATGTCGAGGAGGATGTCATGACAACCTCAGCTACAGAAAAGGTAAATGTATTAGCGAACCAATTTGAGAAAAACATTCAGACGGATAACGGCAAAACTTCATTGTGCCTCGATTCTAGTTCTGTTAAACCTATGAAGGATGTTCAATGGTTTAGAGCTACTCTACAGTTTGAATAACAAGTGGCTAAACTCTTCATCAGTTACCCCTGATTTCATACCTCACCACTTCGTTTTAAAAAATCCTCGTTTATATGTGGCTCAATTGTATATCTTTCCAATCAATAGCAATGTGTGGTAAAATTCCTCAACGTTGAAATTGTTTCGCCTGTTCCATACTTGAGAAAGAGCAGGCTATCAATTTTGAAAACATTTCAGGTCAAAGTAAACTCTTCATCTCCCTGTGCAAGAGTGGTAGTCGGTGGTGTCCCACCTTTCCCCTTTGCTTTTCAACATCTTCATCGCTGAGATTCCTGATGTTATGCAGCAGTGCAACGTCACAAAGGTGTATGCTGATGACGTAAAGATTCATAAAACTATTGCAGTCTCAGAGGATGTATGAGCGCTTCAAATAAATAGAACTACCATTTCTAGAATCTTCACCGCAGGGTTTTTGACATCTGAGCTGCACATAGGTTGTTATACTTTACCTCTGATTTTAGGCGTTGAAGATTCTTTAAGATGAATACTTCGCACAGAAGAAGTGGCTCCTCTAAGCTACACCTCCCTCTGCCAAGAACCAATTTGCGAGCAATGTCTTTCAGTTAGGCAGTAGTTTGTACTTAAAATCCTCTAAACACCTTCAGCTTCCTAAGAACGAGACAATTAGGAAGCCGAGTTGAAAATTTGTTGCTTACAAGGAAAGGTTTCCAACTCATGGTGAGTTTTTGCGATGATATTCTGAAAAGATGTAGGGCCGTGTGAGCGGAGTTTAGAACCACAGCTAGATTTTGCTGCACGCTTTTTTGAAGACCTGAAAAGGAAGTGTGAAGGCGTGCGCGCAACTATCATCAACCCCTACGACACCCAACGGGATGTGCCTCGGC
This sequence comes from Heligmosomoides polygyrus polygyrus, assembly GCA_947396885.1. NCBI lineage: Eukaryota > Metazoa > Nematoda > Chromadorea > Rhabditida > Heligmosomidae > Heligmosomoides > Heligmosomoides polygyrus. The sequence continues at coordinate 70,058,170 of OX377201.1, read as the reverse complement.
GGTGCAGTTGGTAGGAGGGCCGCCTCATATAAGCGGAACGGCGGGTTTTCCAGTTCGAGTCCGAATACTACCGAAATTTTTGCATATATTAGTTTATTGCTATTACGCCTTCTCATGATCACTGTAGTTAACTTTAGACCACCAATGCTTGAAACAAACCAAGGCTGACTATTCGCGCCTTCATAACGGCTAGTTTTTCAATAATGCCTATCTGCAGCACCACCATATCATACCATATCAACAATAATACCGTAAATGCACACTGGCAAACTGCGGCTGCAAGACGGTTGGAGGGGGCGGAGACGGTAGCGCTCGCGTTGCACAATTGTCAGAGAAAGAGCTGTCCTGAACAGTCGGATGATTGTCTAGAAAAATGAAATCTGCGGCTAATGTAGAGAGGCCACAGTGAAAAAGAGGATCCAATTCGGAGTTAGCGAAATGGAATGAGCAACGCACTCCAGTTGCCGTGAATTCAAGGCCACCCTTTGAATGCATATTTGATAGAGCGAACAGCGTTACCCCGCCAACGATGAGTCAGCGTTTCACCGCTTTCTGGAAACTCTGTACCAGTTCGGGTTGGCACTGTGGTAGTAGTCGACTGGCCTATTTGAGTAGGTATTCGAATATCTTTCATAAATCGAGTTTTTCGAGTATATTCAAATTCGAATATTAAAAAATTGCAGTTTCGAATATATCCGAATTGGAGTGTCGAAAATTGTGAGCATTTGAAACAATTCTAGTAATCGAAAAAATTTCGAAAGCACAACTATACTAGAGACTCGGCGGTGCTGACTAGGTACGCAGTGTCCGAGCGCAGCATCCATTGCGGTAAAAATTGTTGGTACCCTAGGGTGAGGAAATCTGCAACCGCAATGTCTCCAACAATGCAACCGGGCTGTGTTAGTTGGATGCCTAAAGAAGAGAATCGCTAACCAACGTCTGAAGCACGTTATGCTGGGAACTCATTCGTTCAACGATAAGTTTTTCAAAGTAAGCTGCTCGGTGGTGGAAGATGGTTTTTGTGAAGCTCCCTAAGCGACGAGAGCGTTCTACGTGAGCTACATAGATGTCCTCCAGATTCGTTTGCACCCGCTTGCGCATTATTGCAGGTCCTCTCTCCGCGATTTGTATAATAATTAAAACCTGAGACAGTGGACTACAAATGAAATTTCATTTTTTGATGATTTTTTTTGATGAGCGTAGGTAGTGTGGTTGTGCCAAATGTCGACAACCACCATACTCAACTCCAGATTCGCAATGGTTCCTACTTCGAATCTGGTTCCGGGCGGCGACAGTGTATTTTTCAAGTAGCAGGGCGTGCTATCACGCGCGACAGGTTCCACTATAAAAGACCACAATGGCTTTTTTGAGGTGGAGCCGCGCATCTCATAAGTCTATGCGTAGGTTCAGTGGGAGACTGTGCGTGCGGTGGTACGTAGGACTTGCCGCAGTTTCCGTCGATTTCTTTCGGTCTCACTTGTCATCCCAATCGCCATTGACTTTCGGACGTGGTGACGTGCACGAGATCCAGTTCTTCGACGCATATCCAACTAAATGCTCGGTCGGCGTGTACTTTCGACGACCACACCGACCTGCCAACTGGTCTGCCTTGAAACTATTTGCTTCTCCTGAGCGAATTTGCAACGTTTTTGCCTTTGACTGTCGTCCAGCATTCAGACTAGTCTAGTGGGCTTTGACGCTCCCTACATTTGTTGCCAATGTGGACCTCCTAATTTTTTGTGTGCTCGTTTTGTGCGGGTACGCAGGAGTTTGCACAGGGAAGGTGTCGTAGTGTTTGCTCCTGGCATTCTTTGTTCGGATTAACGGATACGGGCTCCAAGGAACACCGAAAACAGAGCTGTGGAGTTCGGAGTAGTGACCCTTTCTTCAGTCTTCCAAGCGACTCCTTTCTGAACGTTCTCACAACTCCTTGCCGCTTTGCGCATTGGGTAGCATCGTCCATGTGAAAGCCCTATGGATAAGCTGCTATTCTGTTTCTGTTAACATTCCGATGACCTGAATTATCGTCCGGTAACTTTAGAATTCCCAGTTGATGGCGCGAAGTCCACTTTCGTAAAATCTTGTGGACAATTTTGCAACAGGATCGTTTTTCGGATATATTCTAGTTCTAGGATTCTAGGAGGTACTGCACTTTGTCTATTCGACAGCGACGCCAGAATTAAAAACATGCGATTATACGAATGAATGCCGCGTTGCTTTATGATTCGTCAACGTTTTTCAATTTCCTATTCGAGAGACACCATCTTGTGCGTGTCCAAATTTTCTATTGGTAAGATTTATCCCTCCTCCAAACCCAGTTAAGGATAGGTCCTTTCGAACCTTCCACCATATTGCTAGAATTTCCCTGACATTTTGATAGTTTTTATAAGAACACGCTGTACGGGATTTAGGAAAAGAAAGAGTGGTTGCTCCTGGGCGCTTATGTAGGGCGATAGAGCACAGCCTTGGGTAGTGTAATTCTGGAGCTCTTGTGATGAACTGCTGTGAACCCCAAGTAAGAAGGAAGAGCAACTGCTACTCATATGAAATTGACAAACAGTTAACGGGAACCTCATCAACTGGTGACGGAGTAGTTCAACAAGATCTCAAACAAGGGCGTTCTCAACGTGTTTCGCGCACAGCGATTGCGAATTGACGCTTCCTGCAAGTAAAGGGAGTCGTTTAGCACCTTAACTGGCGTCAGCACGTGTACGCAGTGGTCAACCTACCTACACACAAAGCGTTTTTCGAAATGAATTAAGAGACAAGTGAGGAAATTGAGTTCAGGTGGACTTGGAACTATTCGCTGCCGCGAATTTATACCGCGAGCTACTGTGGTCACTCTGCAATGGGAGGCCAAACCACTCGTTTCTTTGCTTTTACGGCCGATAGGTTGCATTTCGATTGCGTCTCGGGTCTGCTTACTCAAAGCCGGCAGTGCTACAGGCACAGATCGGGTTTTTTTTTCGAAAGCAAAAACTGCAAGGCCAAGTTCAAGGCAGGCTGTGCGCTTATTGCTGGTGCAGTTCGGTCCTGCCCGGCCAGTCAGCTGATGTCTAGCCCACCGTCTCCCGCAAAGACGAATTTCGTTTTGACTCTTTGCACTTGCAGAGCCCTGAATGTGTCACCCCGACCTTTCATGGGATCGGACCAACCCAGTGCTCCCGCAGTAGAAATTCAGGCAGTGGGCCTCATGTTTTCTGTTGTTGACGGTCCGTCTCCGAAAGCATGACGGCCAACTGGTGTTGCTGCTGCTCGCCACTTCTAAACCAAATGGGAGTCGTTTCGATTGTGAGGTACTCTCCAGGCTCCAGTTTTATTAAATTCTGCAACTTCGAATTGAGATCACATTCTGTGTTGTTGAGCTTTCGGCCAAGACACAGACAATTTAGATTACAACTTCTTTAGAGTATTCAACGTTATTTACACAGAAGGGACCTTACGAGGAAGGCCAATGAACTCGGTTTGGAGATTCTGAACGAGACCTATACGGTCTTGTAGACATCGAACGAGGATCACAAAACTACGTTTCGTTTTTGCTAAATGCCCTGGGTGGTCCAAAAATGGCAAAAAATGGTACCGTTTCAGGGCAGGCTGATAGGGCGAAAGAGATATCTCGAATCGCGCTGCCGTGCTCAGAACTTAACCTACAAAAGGTTTGGAGCTCAAATTAAAGTTAGATTATAGTGAAATGATAATTTCCTGCGTTTCCTAGACAAAGGACGTTAGTTGCGACCTAATGGCCGAGTGGATAGCGAGGCGGAGTTGTGGGCGGGTAGTCGAGGATTCGATTCCGGATGGAGTTAGGAGGTTTGCTAGGTGGTCCTTCCCTATCTCTTACGAGAGAGAGAGAGTATAAGGTTGGAAAATAACATTGAAGAAAACCACATTGGAGAAGAAAGCGATTCTATTAACGTAGATAGCTTTAGTCACCCATATACAGCAACCTACTGTAATCGACCGAAATTCTAAAAAAAAGATATCCTGTCCGTGAATAGCACCCCAAACAACCCTTCTGGGCGATATTTTAGCGAAATGGTTTCTTTCGACCTCTCTTCGACCTCTGGAGTCGTGAAAGGCAGCAGTGCCGGTTACTCTGCGTATACTCCTATACTTACACATACCACATACCACATCGTAATCTTCTGTAGTCTATCGTCTCTTCGAAAATGGTTGCCAGATTGGTGATCTGCATCCTAAATAACCCTATAGATGAACTTTGGACGAAATTTCTTTCGACCTCTAAAGTCGAGGGAGTGGGCAAGTGCTCGTATCTGAAATGCTCCAACCCGTCTCCTGTAAGTGTAAGTGATAGGATAAAATATGCTGTGCTTGGTAACAGTTATGTAGATGAAATAGTGAAATTTGCGAGAAGAATAAAAAGCAGTCTATGAGAAAATCCCGAAGAACAATGAACACAGCTAGAGCGCAGGAATTCGCAAGACTTGCGTCGGGATTCAGAAGACGTGCCGAAGACGTCGTTCAGTGTGTCGGGATTCAGTAGACGTGAGGGGGAACCATTAAGGCGAAGGGAGGCAGAAAGGGGGAACAGTGAAGGGTGACCAGTTAAGGATAAAGGATAAAGGATAAAGGACGGCGTTACTCAATACCTTTTGGGATGCGCCATGCATTCTACTTCTACGGGAGTGGAGGCGAATTGTATGCGTATTTGGCCTTACAATGACTTGCGGTGGCCAGCCGATGAACAAATCAGCGCTCTATCCTTCCCAGACAAGTCTGGTAACAATTCAATGACCCCGGAGGGATGGAAGGCTTGGTTGGTTTGGGTGGGCGGGAAATCCGAACCAGGAATAAGGTATCGGGTACACGCGACAGTAGGCGCCTGTCCGACTGCGCTACACGCGCAGTAAGGGAGGGACTAGCAAAGGAGGTAGAAGTAAGGGGATTCAAATAAAGAGGGACAACCAGTAAGGGAGCCATGTAAAGAGGCACCAGTAAAGGTTCGCCACTAAAGGGGGAACCAGTGAAAGGAGGGACTATCAAAGGGGGTAGAAATAAGGGGGACTTCACTAGAGAGGGACAACCAGTAAGGGGGCTATGTAAAGAGGCACCAGTAAAGGTTCGCCACTAAAGGGGGACTAATAAGGGGGACCAGTGAAAGGGGACCAGTAAGGATGAGACCAGTAAGGGGACCTCGACCAAGACCAGTAAGGTGGCAGAAGGGGAGGACCAGTGAAGGAGGACCAGTAAAGGGAAACCAGTAAGCGAACCCAATAAAGGGGCCAATAAAGATGTGCTATTGAAAGGGAGACCACTAAGGGGAGGGGCAGTAATTAGGACATTATTTCCTCTAAATAAATCGTCCAACGTGTGTCGGGTTTTAGAACACGTGCTACGTCGTCACGACAGGTGCGTCGGGGAGCAGAAGACGTGCCACAGATCAGACTCTGCGCAGCTTGCGTTCTACAGGGTGTCTGTATACACTGTTTGAAAGGTAATAACTTTGCTCACAGTAAAGGCACTGAAGAACTTAAGCTTTCATATGAAAGCTTAAGGAAACAGAAATTTTCTGACATATGAGCGGTATGGGTTACACCACGCACTCGAACTCTTGCAGACTCTTGATTGATTGCTTTTCGCCTGAATACTAGTTATAATTTTTGCACAAGGTGGCCGTATCGATGAACTTGTGCCTCTTTTAAAGTTTAGCAGCACACCACGACTTAAGAGAAACGCAGGATATCCCAAAAAATGCAGCTACTATTTGAAAGGTTCTAGCATTGCTGCCAGTGACGCTTTTAAAAATGTTTGAGATTTATATGAAAACACAGTACATATGACGAGTTTTCTGTAAGTCAAGATTGCGCCATGTATCCACCTGAAACTTTGCATTTCAGTCTCGATGGGTTGTGCATTGGCTGAATCCCTGTTATAACCTTGTTACTATTAGGCTACATTACCCTGTGATTCCTTTAATGTTTAGACCTTGAAGATCACGTGAGGGACACGAGAGATGCGAGTTTACAGATTGCACAATTTATCGCTCTCGCTATCGCTCTAATAACGCTCTCTATATATCTGAGCCCATAACAACTGTCATACCAGCTCCAGGCTTTCCTTCGAAGAGAAGTTTATCCTGAAGGGTTACTGGAAGTTTGAAAACATCGTCAAAGTGCAGAAGCTATTTAACGACTACTTCTCCAAAGCACCACCCACTCGCGTCACGAATCCAAGGTTTCAGGCGGGTGCATGGCGCAATCTTTACTATTTGCGCACCACAGAAATCTCGTTTCTGTGTGCGTTCATGCAAGTCTCAAGCCTCCTCAGAACTTTACAAGCAGCAGTGTTAGAACCTTTCAAATGGTACCTGCATTTTTTGCAAGTCGTAGTGTTGTTTTAAGTTTTAGGCTCTTAAGGAAGCACATATTATCGATACGGCCACTTTGTAGAGAAATTATAACAAGTATTCAAACGAATGCAAGAATCCGGACGACTGCGTGACGCAATCCATACCGCTCATATGTCAGAAAATATACTATCTTAAGCTTTCATATAAGCCTTTAATTTCTTCAGTTCCTTTACTGTGAGCAAAGTTATCACCTTTCAAACAGCGTATACATTTTTTCGAGGCACCCTGTTTTTTTCAGAAGACTTTTTCCAGGCTTTGGGCAACGAGCGTACACGTGGTTTACTTGGACTCCATTTTTCCCAAAGAGCAATTGGCGGGTGGAGGGGATAGGGTGAATGATTGAAGGAATCACACGATTATTATCCCAGTCGGAGTTTAGACAATATCGACCGATCGACCAATACCGATTGATTTCAACTATGTTTTCGCAGATCGAGCGTTTTAGGTTGGGACCACTCACGGTCTTTTTCCCTCCTCGTAGACAATGGTTACTTCGCAGAATAAATCGCCTATATGCGATGAGAGGACGGACAGGCTCCATAGGCGCAGTTTTGAGGATTTCCACCCCAACCATATCCCCTTGTGCTATTCTATGTGATAAAACAAGCGTTTTACTGTGTTAAATATAAGAAGGCCAAAGAAGGAAAAAGAAGACGGGAGGGAGTTCTTTCCTCGGGGCTTATTATGGGTGAAGCCCCCAACCAGACGTTTGGCGGCCACTAGCCCGCCGAAGTTCGTTTTACCTACTTTGTTACAATACCGAAACATTTGCATGGTATTGAAAACGTTTAAAAGAGGGAAGAATGAAGGTGTGAATGTTGCGTTCTATCAAACAGTGCTGGTGGTGAAATGGCGTGGAGCATTCTCACCCGGTCACCAGGAGATGCGGGTTCGAGTCCGCCTTGCGCCAGAGTTTTAATTGCAACAAAACGTCGTTAGAAGAGCCTTCAACCTCGATAACAGCCACCTAAGGTTTAAGGAAACTGAACTGAAGAACAAATGAATAAACAGGGTGAATAAAGGTCAATCAATCACTGCTTGGTACGAAGCAATTTTATTGCGTTCAGATTTGGCATATAAGAATGCATTCAACTTCAACTGATAGGAAGGAAAGGTTGGGCTGATACCAACAAGAGTTGTCTAAAGACAATTTTTAGTATTTTATCATTTATTTGGTCACACAAAGATCCAGTGGTCAGCTGATGAACGTGTTTGTGTTTTACCCTTTTCAGCCAGGTCTGACACCAATTCATCCACCCTGGTGGGGTGGGATGCATTGTTCGCCTGAGCTAGACCCAATCCAAGAGTCTTGAACCGTGCTGCACACGACACCCGGCACTTTCTCCTGACTGCGTTACTGTTATGCTACTCCTTAAAGATGTCCGCCTGCTCCAAATTTGAACGAGACCTTCATGTGGTCCACCTGGTGCGCAACTCAGTTCCGCTTGAACTCACTGAAATGTTTGGAAGGAAGTGTATCGCCTTTCAGACATCGAAGGCTTTCTAAGGCATTAGGGACTTTCTTCCTGTTCCTTTCTCCCTCTTTAATTCTTTCTCATTGTCTAATAATGCAACGATATCCTCTAAAGAGCTTCGATTTCATTGTGCTTTCCCTTCGCACTCCTTGAGGGGACCGTAACACCATTAAAAGTGCATTTCTCTGCCGGCTAAATATCAGGTAGTTCAGTTTGCCAGGAATTTTGTCCGCTCCTAATGGCACAGATGCTCCTCTAATGTATGTGTTTAACCGCATCAAGAAAACACTAACATGTTCTCGCGTGGATCTCATGTTTATGTGAACATATCGAGGGCATGATCAGTCTATGGAAGCAACCAGCGCTCTTACCATTGATATTTTAGATCACCTGCTACCGTTGAATGACGAAGCGTCTTGGCCATTGTGGCATAGAGACGAATATGCTGGGTCGAAAATGCACGTGTGTCTACTTAACGGGCGTTCTCCGGCATCCTGGGACCGAATTCATCAACGACTTACAGCAATTTAACGAAGAAAATACAGCCGAAACCCTTGATAGCGCGGCTCATCAAGCGATAGGTGGTGCAACATTTCACCATATTGCATATACGCATGCCATTTTCAATTCGAATCGGACACCCAAAACCAAATTGGAGGCTCTTCTAGGATGGTCTAAGACTTTTGAAATCAAAGCGAACAGTTCCAAATCTTTAGGCAGGTACGAAACAATCCACAGACTCAATAACATGGTTAGAATTATTTTTTGTTCAAGTTAAATTTGGTGTAGCTTCATCTGATTCTTTTTAGTTCACCAGCCCACGCAAGTGTAATAATTGCATAAAATTTTTACCTTTTGAAAAATAATGAATTAAAATTTGTCTTGAAGCACAGCAAAAGGTCAATCTTATAGCGCATTAAAAGATTTGTCCCATTCACTCGAAAAGCTCATCGTGATTTTTAATTGATTATGGTTTTATTTTATTTATTTGATTGATGTTGTAAATACTGCTTACATGAGGCGTCTACATAAAAATATGTGTGTTCTTTACAACTGTTTTTGTTTCGCTGTTTACAGGCCTGAAACTTAGAAAAAAATAGAAACAGAAATTTTGCTATCAATCGAATAAAATTCGTAACGACTTGGACAAGGGCATAGCACAATCTATTTTTTGGTACAATTAAATGACCACCTTTTTATACTTCAAAACAAACTTTAAACCGTTATTTTTTCTCATAAATAAAGTTTTTATAAAATTTTGAACAGTGTGTTCACTTAGATATGTAGATTATGAACTACAACTTCAAAGAAGGCTATACTAAAATCTCACTTGTAGAAAAATTATTCTAACCTTTTTGCAGAGTGTCTAGTTCAATGTGGAAAAAAACTCGTTTTAATTTCGAGGACTTCGCTTTGATTTCAAAAGTCTTAAAGCTAACTTAGAAGAATGTCCAATTTGATGTGAAAAGTGATACGTGAAAAAAGTATATGTTATGGAGCCATTCTCACTTGTCTTGAGAAAAATAGATAAAATCAGTGGGTATTGGTCTGCTGATCAACATGTTGGTGCGATAGCAAGCTCATTCGACCGATTACTGTAGTAGTAAGCCCCCCCCACTGCCCTCCATCTCCCCTTCGTACGGCAACTCGTACACACAGACAGGTTCGCACTTATTGTATACGTAGGATAGTGGATCACCTCTGTGCCATGTATTCTGGTATTCTAGATCCGGACACTCGTTACGCGACGTTTGTAACATGTATTCTGAATCCGGACGCCCGCCGGTTGTACGACATCGATGATACGCATGCTTGATCCGGATGCTGCTGCACGATCCCCATTCTCCACCCCCATCCCCTCTCCCGCCCCTCACAGAGTGCCAATCAGACAGTGGTTTGCTGCCAATTCCGACAATCGTCCATGGTTAAGCTGAAAGGCACCACCTGCTGGCATACGACGCAGCATCACATGCTGCAATACCCCCCCCCCCCCCCCCCTCCCCCAGGGGTGCAGTAGAATCTCGTTCTATCAAGGTATCTACGTAGGACACTTGGAACAAAAGCGGCATTGAACAACCTTCGATGGAGTGGTGGTACTGAAGAACACATTCCCTTCTTTAGGTGCTTGTCGGAATTGCAATTGCAGAAGGGCAAATGGCCTTCCAATGTGCTCCGTATTTACATGACTAGTTCAGGGTAGGTGGAAGGATTGCCTTTTTCGGTAATAAACGGCGGGTAATTCATGAACAGGTTGGAGTTTTAAAGTTAACTGATTATTCCAACGTTCAGCCGAACACTTTTGATGTGCTGAAAGGAAGCACGGGCGGTCTGACTTGCTCCCTAGATAATTTCTTTACCCACGTTTTGAGGAACGAGTTGAAGGATTCGACAGATTACTGCTTAGCTGGCATTCATACATTACAACACCATCGAGAAATGGGAGCAAAGGTGATAGAAATGATAATGTAGCAATGTATCAAAGCTAACTGAGTGTCATCTAGAAAGAACGAACATTTCGTGTAAAATGTTGGAGAAAAGAAGTCAGTACCTAAAGACAGAAGAATCATTGGACACTGAAGCAGAAGAGGAGGAAGTGCGGCTTCGAAGTGAATCGGAACTAGCTGACATAGATCGTCTAGTTGCTCCTTCTCCTCGAAAACAGTGAAAGCTTCATTATGCTATCTAATGCTTTAGGCGACACATCACAGAGCTTAGTGCTCTCCAACTAGTGGCCAAAATTCACTTCCTTGCTAAGCAGCGCCCAGGGCTTTGCAACATGTAACTGCGTGCATTGGCCAATCTTGTGGCTAAAATGGAAAGGTCTGGTTAATGAATGGCCGAGCAAAAATAGTATGACGCCTGTAGATGAACTGGCTTCGGACTCTTGACATTATCTAAAAAACCGATTTTAACGAACTCTTAGGCAACAGAAAAGTCTCCCTGACCGGAATCTCCAGGTTGATGCTTATGTAGTTCGCCTCTTTTGGGCTGTTTCTTGTTGCTTGCTATAGTTTCTTTCTGATCACAATGCCTCTGGTGGTGAGCTACGTTTTGCGTGCGTTGTTTTGTTGGCTCATCTGTACATTTGCATGGTCTTCCGTGTGCAACATGAATAAATAACCTACCTAAAGTGGATTTCCTAACCGCCTGCTCCACTGGTTCAACTGCAGGAATTGGCGTGGCCGCCGCCGGGTCACGATGAGGCATTGGAATGTGAGCCGCGTGTGCTGCCAGCAAAGAACTCGATTTTTTGTCCGATGTTGTAGCTGTCACCCAGCTATGCACGTGTCGAGATGGTATCTTGCCGGTAAGGCACGCGGCGGTGTCGTGGGGTCGGGTTATGACCGTGGTCGACATTCGTTGCTTCCACCTCACCGCCACTTTCCCACCTTGTCTGCCGATAATCGAGTCCTCCAAGAGCATCGAACAACTTGCGCTCAGTGCGCTTTCCGTTTCCAGCTTGTTTACCATACGGCCTGCGTAAAGTTGGACGAGCTATTCGGATTACGATTCGTAGTCTACTACGAGAGCTTCAGTAGAGTAAAATGGCAAAATGTAGCATAGGGAGCGGGAAAATGTTCAATCAAATCTGATTGCCTGAGGGGTGGAAAAATGAATCTTGTCATCTGGGTCAACCTTACAGTTTGGTCAGCTGAAGAAGGCATTGTTCTAAAACGTTTTTACTGCTGAGGCGGTTCTAAACAAACACACTTACGTGAAGTGGAAAATGCCATGAACTTGAACACTACAAAGTAAGTGCAAGAAGCTAGTTAGTTACTCTACCTAGTCTACTCTGTCCTACTCAGCGACACCAGTAGGCTCAAAGATAGCCTTATGAAGGGAGGCCATGAAACGGGGCGCACTTTTGTCAATCTTAGAATCGTACCGTTGAGTGAAAAACGATGCACGGAGAGAGGTTTTGGCTTTTGGGAAACAGACTTTTCTCAGACTGCCCTTTGGGAACTCATGAACGTGAAGAACTCATGAAATGGTAGAAGCGCTACTCGAGCAACCATTTTCATCCTCATCATCAGATCACTTCGCTTTCCCCAGATTCAAGACAGTGCATTTTGAATGCACCACTGAGATTTAGGGCTGATTTTAGATCTCAAACCCACAGAACAGTTTCTCTTCAGAGAAGGAAAGCTAAATTTCATTAGCGATACTCGTGCGTGAGCTATAACAAGGCTGCGAGAGCTCAGCGAGAAATCCCGGATGTAATAAGAGCGAAAGTGCGCGAAGGAAACTGTATACTGATGCACGTTCCTCCTCACGTTCCGCCTTCTCAAAGTGGATATATGGATCCGTCGAATTTGTGTTAAGACTCCTCCCTCATAAGTAGTGATGATGACTTTGTCGCTGTTGGATCACCAATGAAAAGTTTGGACCAAGTTAGTGCTTTCCACTGGATAACTGTTTTCTCAGTCTTCAAAGATCTTACAACGACTTGAAGTTTGCGATTAGTACGGTCGATTTTGAGAATTTTTAGTGTGACAGTTTTCTATTTTATTCAAACTTTTTCACAGTGTTAATGCACTTAATATAATACTTTTCTATATATAAGTATTTTAAGTTTCGTGAAATTCTTCCTGAATTATGCTAACAGAGCAAAAAGCACATATATTTTTGCACTGAAGCTCGCTTCCATATCACACCGAACGAAATGTAGAGCGTATATCAAAGCGACTGAACCGGTGCCAACCACTGTTCTTTGTCACTTGTCTAGTAGCATTCATCACCACCGTCATTCGAGGTTCCAGACGAGGAACATCGGAATTGTTAGCAATTTTTGCGGCGAAGCCTACGCGTGGTGTGAAGCAGGGGCGCTGCTTCGAAGACAACTGATTCGACGGCAACTCGGGGTACAGCGCAGGAGGGGCAGACGCATTACCCGGACGCCCAGTCTATGTCTGACGCCGCTAATCGAACTGCGAAAGCGACGATGGTCGTGGATCGAAGTTCCTGTCCGCCAGGTGACGGGTGTCGTCGCCCATTTCCTCGAAAAACCGCTCTTTGACTGCATTCTGGTGTTGCTGGACTTCATGCGGAAACTGCCTTCTAAGGCGGAATTGCATTGCATCTGCAGTATCACCTCTCCTTGTGTCACCATTTGTTTCTTGACATTACTTCTGTTGACATTCGTTCGTCTGCAAAGCGTTACGGATCCATGTTCCTATTCCTGAGGCACACGACGCTTGGCGTGTCGCTCACATAGGAGCGAGTACACTCCACTGGGGAGGCCTCATAGTGCACCGCTCTTGACCTTGTACTCCTCTCTCCTGCCTTCCGTATATAACTGACCTTATTGCGGGACAAGTTTTGGATCGGTAACGCTGTAGTGAAAAAGGAAGAGAAAGTGGTAAGAGGGCATGATACGGGGACAAAATGGGAGCAACGCGAAACGAAAAAACCGCAGGGATAGCAATTCAACAGGAGCAGAGACGTTGCTGATTGTAGCGGACATGCTGCTGTTAAGATGATGTTTTCAGCATATGCCTCTACTTAAGAGCAGCAGAGGAGGGCAGCAGAGTTCGTCGATGCTTTGGTATATGTGATGCTTATTGAGGTAATTTTTGAGCAGCAGTGTTTAGCACATGAGGGGTTCGACCATTCAGTCATCCATCAAGTAGAACAGGCACTTACTGAGGCTAATTCTCAAGAAATATCCAAGTGTAGAGAATGTTTTTATATTTTCGTTTGCTTTTGAGTAGAAGAGACGTCTACTGAGGCTATTGGTTGGACCACTCGTGTACTCAATGTGGGGATAGCGAAGTTTAGCTAGGTTGTTTTTGTGCTAGTGCTTCCATTTATTAGGCAGCGGTGGAAAGATCTCGTCGCCCTATGCGCTCAACAGCACGGGAGGAACTTATTAAGTAAGTATCGGCCTAGAAGTTCCGAATGTATAGCTGAAGCAGTTGGAAGCGAATCGGTTGGAATTTACAAGAGCCTCGAGGACTCACGAGAGAAACGGTGAGGTAGATTAGGGGATCAACTCCTGCTCGGAATTTCGACGCATCCTACTTCCGTGCATCATCTAACGATTATTTTATCTTGGTAGTTTACTAGACCACATTAGAGAATCAAAACAGTTGCTATAACATGAAAGAAGCCTCCTGAAATGTATACCACTCGCTATTCAATGCTACCGAAACGTTATGAATATTTATTTATTTAGTCTCCAGCTTCTCTCTTCTTGAAACCTCAGCATGGATAGTTCTTCATCATCATCATTTTCAATAGCGTTTGTCCCGCTTGGTGGCGGGGTCCGCTCTTCTGGTCTGGTGACGCCACTTCTCCCGATCAAACGCTTGGTCGGGATGGACACCAGCTAACTTCAAGTCCATATGCAACGTATCTAGCCAACGTTGTTTCGGACGTCCTCTGGGCCGTTTTCCAGGGACTTTAAGATTCAAGCCAATCTTACACACGGTGTCGTCGTTAGCGCGAAGGACGTGGCCATACCATCGTAGGCGTGCTTCGCGCAACTTGTCAGCTATCGAGGCGACACCGAACCTTTGTCGCATGGTTTCATTGCGAACGCGGTCCAATCGCATGGATAGTTCTTGTTGTTGTCAATAATGTGCCAAAGAGGTTTTTGAGGTGGATCTTTATTCTGGCCTTACGTTTCGACTAATTCGTCGTCGTCAGAGGCCTGAATGTGGTGCAAGGTTCTTATTATGTAATCTATACCACCTAGCGGTTTTGACATAAATCTACGACCCAGTGTTAGAGGTGTAAGAAGAGAAATAAACTCACACATAGATCCACCAATCTTTTTGAGAGCAATCTCAAAAAGAATCTCAAAAAGATTGCTCTCAAAAAGATTGGTGGATGTATGCGTGAGTTTATTTCTCTTCTTACACCTCTAACATTGGGTCGTAGATTTATGTCAAAACCGCTAGAGCGGCTAAGGCGCTTGGTGGTATAGATTACATAATAAGAACCTTGCACCACATTCAGGCCTCTGACGACGACGAATTAGTCGAAGCGTAAGGCCAGAATAAAGATCCACCTCAAAAACCTCGTTGGCACTTTATTTATTTATTTAAGGCATAGACAACAATCTAGCATACAACAGCGTTACAACACATACGGTGTAACATTTAATCATGAACGAGTCGACGGAAACAACAATATTAAATCATACCTTCTTTTCTCTAACTCGTTATAAACAAATTACAGCGTGCGCAGAGAGCCTCGTCAGGTCTTCATAATTTCCATGTAGCAAGATAAACTCCTTCAAAAGCCTATAGGTCAAGAAGTCACGCCTTATCCGCGATTTAGCAATGAGTTTGAGTTTTCCTCTCGTGGATTTTGTCAGTTCTCCATCAATGAAATCTGTTGGATTGATAGATAATTTACTAGCGAGAATTCTATACAAATACAATGAAATCTGAAACTTTCCTTCTATTTTCCAGCGGAGAGAGGGAATCGTTCAGTTGAGGTCCGCGTGGGACTGTATTGTAATCCATCGAAAAACACCTCATCACAAACTTCCTGGTGAAGAAGCTGTTTTAGACACTTTCTAGAAGGTCGATATCTCTTTTCTTAGTCGGTTTGAATACGGTTGTACCAGTTTGCACAATAGGGCGGTTTATGATTGTTGGCTGCCGCAATATATTCCCTCTACAAGAAACACCACTTGCGTGTCAATGCTCTGATAAAGAAGCAGCTCATAAGGAGTAATGTGCTATAAAGTCGTGAGGATTTGCTTCCGTAATCGTTTCTGAAGGCATGTTGTTTGCATCTAAATTTGCCTCCGGTCCCAAAATGGTGGTGGGGACAATGGGACACTGGAACTACAGCTGCAAAAGCTAGCATGATGGCGAAATTCCAGGAGACCCTGGTAGAACCAATGTTTGAGCAATAAGCAACACTACTATGAGTCTTCATCTCGAGGGAGATAATGTCGGTAGAGCTGGATGCAGACACCGCACCGGATTTCTTCGGGGGACTGGACATAGATGCCACTTCCTGTCGAGATTGCTCAGTTTTCAGCGTTGTGCGGCACTGAAATTGACGTCGATGATGATGTTGAGGTGCTCCACCTAGACAAAAGTTAACCTTCCTGCGGTTCTGTGCAAAATTCAACTACTCAATCATTTTTGCGATGCGCCACGCATTCCACTTCTACGCGATGTCGTGGGAGAGATTTCAATGCGTATTTGGTCTAAACAATGACTTGTGATAGCCAGCCGATGAACAAGTCAGTGATTTCTTCCTCTCACAAGGGAACTCGTACGCGGTAACGGCAAGAACGAATACTATAGGAAGAATCTACATCCTCCAATTAGCAACGCTTTGCAGTGGTGAACGATCCGCTGGCACGAACATACCCCTCAGGGGCGCGCCTCATCCATGGGATTTGGGTGGCGCAGAAGAAGACACCCCCCCCCCCTTACGAACTAGTTGTGGAGGGTTCGATTCCTGCACCATGTCGGTCGTTTGCACCACCCTAACATCTACCCTAACATCGAATTTCCTCCGAAAACGGCATCTGTACGTCAGTGGGAGGCTGTTTTTATTTCCTTTTCCTTGTCGACATTTCCTCATTTATTACCAATGTCCCAAATCTGTAAAACACAAAAGACTTCTATGCGACCGCACCGTGACAGCCACTGACCACCTTACATGACAAAATGAATATGTATTACTTTTCCGCACTAGCGTACTTCCACGATTTCAGAAGTTGAAACAGGTTTTCACCTAATCTTCTTTTTGTCAGAGTAGTGTGGTACCAATGAAACGACCCCGAAGGGATGGAAGGTGTGGTTGGCCTACGCAAGAAATCCGAACCAAGAGCCTGGTGTCTGGTGCACGCAACGGCCGACGCCTCCTCGATTGCGCTACACGCGTCTGCAGACTACACAGTCACACAGCAAGATTCCCTCTAAATGGCGTTTCCTAGATAAAGCAGCAAGGAACGCACTTTGAAGTACACAAGGCGGAGACACTGAGGAGTATATGTGCGCAGCAGTGATGTGCACAGCGGCCCGTTCTTAGAGGCATTCGTCTAACAAGAGGGGCAGTTTGGAAATGGGGAATGATATTTTGCATCGCTTCGCTCAAGTGCTGTTGGTTCTCAGTCTCCTGCTTTTTTGTCTTGAAGGAGAAGCTGTGAATGTACTTTTGGCAGACTTGTAGTTCACACTGTCGTTTTAAAGGCAACAGATGATCGCCGCTAATGCGTGAAGGAAAACTTATTTATTGGAAATAGACTTCGTTCAGTTGATTTCATAGACGCTTATTTAGGCTAGGTGGAGAATATACATTTTTAAGCTTTCTCTTGTGTTCCACACGACAAACATTTCACATTGTATATCCAACTCCTCGCTACTTTAACAGCCTTCGCCACAAAAATTCATTTTTGTCTGAAGCAGGATCCTCAATGTCATTATAGCGTTGTTTCTGTGTCGTCGTTTAGATCATTCCGCGCAACGAACAATGCATCTCAATAACTTAGCGAATCTTCAAGTTTTTTTCAGGGCAGCCACCAAATGCGGGTTTTCCTCGTCTTACTGTTAACGTTAGCAGTAGACACGTTAGCGAAAGGAATTTCAAAGGTTCGTTTCATGTCCAGGACTGCCTTTCTTTCTACATAACATTGTAGCCTTGAAGGCTTAGAAGAGCTGCAGTGGTGCACCGTAGATGGCTGGAAAGCAACCGAGGTTTACCGTGACCTCTATCCCAGTCCCCGACCACGTGCCGACTAACCAACGAAAATCTGCTGGTGTGCACGTGTTCAATGAGTCTTTGTTTTGTGGATTCTTGGAAGGTTCTGCAGCACGTTTCTCACTCTCTGACTTCGTTGTTTTTGAAAATGGGAGCCCGATCACTACCTAGGTCGATGTTCCTTTCCTAGCTTGGGTGAAAAAGCAACAAACTCGTGGAACTCAGATGATGATCTTTTCGAGGACATTACCAGCGCCGGGACTTAATTCCATGCATATCGACGCGTAAGCCGCCACATTTAAATTAGAACATCTCTTCTCAGAGATCAACTGCCGATCATCCCTTACAAAAATCTTATTTGCATGCCTTCCTCGTGAACGAGCTTTGGCTGATGTGCGCTAGATTCCAGACTTCTGGATTTCATGAACATTTACTACTGTTCCAGAATCTACCCTGCATCATTACTAAGAAAGTTAGGATGCACTTGATGGAATGGTATTAGGTTGTCCGGAAAGTTTTGTGTTACTATTTTTTATTCGTCTATTATTAAATAAAAATTCAACTTTCTGTACAGAATTTTTGCTCTGTCTGACTAACTAATGTATGTTTTAACGTTGTTTTATATTTATGTTCTTGAAGGGCTTATTGAAGTATGTCGAAGAAGCAGTTCCGAACGATATTTTATTTTAACGTCAAATTGGGACAATCCGCAGCCGAGACACCTCGAAAAAATCGTTTAAGTGTGGCCGCCTAATAGTGTTGGAGAAAGCACTGTGCGCCAGGGGTCCCGTAAATTTTGGACTGGAGATTTCAGCCTCGAAGATGAGAACCGTAGCGGTCGACCTAGAGCGATCCTGGACGACGAGTTGAAGGAATTGATGGGAGCTGAACCATCCCAAACAGTTTGATGAATCGTAAAAGAGCTAGATGTTAGTAAATCTGCTGATGCGGATGCTTTGAAACGCATTGGGAAGGTGAGAAAGTTCGAAAAGTGGGTGCCCAACGAGTTGAGTGGGCGGCAGAAATTGTCGCGTTCCGAGATTTGTTTTCCTCTACTTTTACGCAACAAAACTGACCCATTTTTGGATCCAATCATCACCAAGGATGAAAATTGGATTCTGTGTGATATCAGGAAGCGTTCCGGACAGTGGTTGGATGCCGTCAAACTCCCTAGACATTTTCCAAAGGCGAACCTCCAACAAAAAACGGTAATGGTCACTGTGTGGTGGTCGGCGGCTGGTGTGATCCATTACAACTTCTTGGCACCACACCAAACGATCGCAGCAGCGTTACCCGCCGTATTCTCCAGACCTCTCACCAACCACTACCACCACTTCAAACACTTTCAGAACTTTCTCGCTGATCAAACCTTCATCAATCATGTCCAAGCCAAAACAGCTTTCGTGGATTTTGTCGAATCTCGACAGCGTAATATTTTCGCTGATGGAATAGGTCGACTGGTGACCCGTTGGCAATAGTGCATTGTTTCGAGCGGTGCTTATTTCTACTAAATCCGATAAGATTTGAGAATGTTGTGGTAGTTCAAAGTAAAGCACTAAAAACGCTGAGAACTTTCCGGCCAACCTAGTAGCTATTTTTAGAAGGACTTCCGGAGTACGCTAATTCACAATATTTTCCATTTCCAATTCCTCCAGCTTTTGGAGGGTCGCTTTTCCATGAAGTCGGCCACAGCCTCATTTCATAACGTCTTCTGGCCAAATTTTTTGTCGGTCTTGCTGCAGGTGGCTCGTTTTTGCAGCCCTGAGAGTTTGGTGAGGCAAAAAAATTGTTCAACCGAAGAGCTACACTCAGATAATGATCGCAACCCTTTTTCATTGCAGATGCGCTTTCATCAATTAGTGTATTCATATTTATAGAGCCTGTAAAAGATTAGACATGACATTGCAGTATTATTCAGCGTCATTATGCGGAAGTCGCAGGAGCAGGTAGCTCATCTATGGAATGCTAGAGGATCAAAAACAGGGGTGTGCGTTCAACGATTAACGATTTACCGATTTACCGGACTTACCGGCATTTTTCGTTAAAAGTTTTTTAACGAAATTTAACGACGAAAATTTCCGTTAAATTGCATTAACGACATTTTACACACCAGTTTTGGAATTTTGCTTCTTCTTCATGTAAAGGAATTCGAACGATCTTTTTGGCGAGCTTTCGCAGTATCGTTGCGATACTGAGGAAACCCTCTACTTGTTTGAATAAGAGGAAATATGCCATCGATATCGTCCTCGTATTTCGAAAATTGTTTGCACTTATCGTGCTCCTTGACCAAATGATTTGCGTGCGTGCCCGCTCTTCTCTGCCGTAGTGTTGAGTTTTTCGACTTCCTAGAACGTTCCTCGAGCTTGATTGCTACAAATTAGTTCTTGATGCTTAATATTCAATTTTCCGGAGTTTTTTTGTGATATCTGTTTCATAGGTTGTGTCGAAAAAGCACAGAAAATGCGGAGAAAGCGCTACGAATTCCAAATAACGCGAGAGAACAAGGATAAGAAAGGAAACAAGGGAAGAAGAAGGCTCCTCACCCTTCTCCGCAACTTTTCAGGAAATTAGAACGGGTTCTTCGTGCAGCACCTGATGACGATTGTAGGGCTAGGTTTTGGAAACGTTGAGCCTCGCCTAATTGGTAGATCATGGCTACTGGTACTGTCACTGCTTCCCCTTTACTGATTTCCTGCTGTACCTGTCAACGATTTTGCATAACCTTCTCGTCTTCTTCAAGGGCTTTCTTGGTAGGTTTCTTTCGGAGAAGCACATTCAGTATACACGTGAAACATCATATGCACATGAAAGCAACAAATTTAAATAAAAAAGAGCAGTTGATGACCACTCCTCGTCAGTTATTATATAATGAGGTTACTCCAAAGCGGGTACTTTACATGCAGTCTATTGTATGAAGATCTTTTAAGTCCTATGTCCTGCGAAAAAAGTATATCTTTGAAGGTGCAAATGTATCTCTAGCAAGAATTTTTGATTTTATCTGTAGGTTTTGCGAATTTACCATAATGCCGTTCAGTAATCCTTAATGTGCCCTACAGGAAGAAGAGGAAATTGAGAAACCCAAAACACAATCGACCCCCCGAAACATATGTGCTGTGCAGTATAGTACCAGATGCTTCAAGAAGAAAATCAGAGTGGTCAATTGCTTTAAAGTCGTAAAAGAGTGACAGAGAGTGGCGAGTTCGATATGGAAGAATTAAGAAAGGCAAGACGGACTACTTGAATTTATGACGAGAAATGCTGCTTTCAAACTGAAATTTACGTCACTTGGCAAAGGCAAAAATACTCAATGCAGAAAAATTCGATTCGATTAAAATTAGGTCAGCGATCCGTAGCTACTTATTTCATTCCCTGCTATCTTCCGAAATAAGCACATGAACATTTGGATTAAAGGGGACCATTCTGAGACAGGAAGATTTATGGACATCGTAAACATCCTCCAAAGACGAACTGTAACAAAAAATTCGCTGTGGTCACTGCCTAACCTGAATTCATCGTTAAAACACCCTGTAATTTTTCGAAACCATTATGACAGCATAGAAGAATGTTGGACTGTAAGAGTGTAGCTGGAGTGCGCAAGTTTTGCAAAAAGATCTGTCAGCACAAATGAAAACGCTCAAAAACGTTCAACCGTGCCATGGTGCACAGCACTTTGGATCATCTCAGAAGCTGGACTCCCACATGCTAAACGAACTAGGCATAGTGAGAAACTCAAGGAGTCGAAAAAATCAATAAGGAAAATGATCTCGCTTGTTACATACCACAATATAGCCGACTTCAGCTAAGTGAAATTTCATTTAACGATTTTGCCGAATTTACCCAATTTAAAGCAAAAATTTTTCTTAAAAAATTGTCGTTAAAAATTTAGCAAAGAAAAAATTTACGCACACTCCTGATCAAAAACATGCGTTTTAGAAAAAAATGTGTGTACTGTGACTCCCACGTACGATTTCATCCTTCTCTCGAAATTGATGTTAAAATATCATTTGTTTGACATTAAAATCTTTTTTTGCAGTTCACATGGTTGTTCGAAAATTCGATCAATTTAGTTCTTGGCTCTCCTTTTCGCTCGAAAGCTGGGAAATTGACTTACTCGCTCTTCCACTCGAAATTCTTAATGGTCGATCTTGCTCGGTCATTCGTTCTATGTGAAAAGGCGAAAAAGCAAACTGCGGTCATAATCCAGAGCTGGGCATTTCCTGTACTTCGTCGCCAAGATTGCGATCAGCAAATGAAGTTCAAGCGAGATGTACTTACGTCGCACTCTAGAGTGAACCATCCGAATAGATCCGTGTGATTCCGAGTGACCGCTTCTTCACTGCCTGTGCTAGAAGTTTCTTGATTTGTGGCCAACATTTTACGAGACTTTCATGCGACATGCTCTACACTGCACTTTGGATAAAAGACTCAGATGTCTGGGGCCAAGCGAAGAACGAAGACAGCGTGGGAATTAATCACAATGTGTGCTCCGTTCAGCAAAAGCCGCCCTACGAATGGAGAGCGCTCGACTCTCCGGTGGCTGCGGCTCCTTGCAAGCAAATTGGTTCCGGTGTGCCCAACCGACTACCGAGGGCCTGGCGATATCCACATGGCTCGAGCAAGGACTGCGGCGCTCAGATCAGAACCTCCAAGTGAGTGAACTTCGCACTGTTTCTGCAGAAGGAAAGTTCGACATTGCTATTCCTTCACGTCAATTCCGGGTAGCTAGCGTTTGTCCCAGAGCTGCAGCAAAAGTGACGGCATAAGGTTGGCTGTTTGTATCCAGTTTAGAACAGAAATGCTAACAACTGCAAGGAAGAAAAGAGTATAAGGAGTTCGGCACTAACTTATCGACTACCTACGTGAATAACGAGGTAATGAGAACGTCCAGAACAGGGTTGTTCATCATGTGTATTACTACAGTACCGGACCTGCCGCTGCGTCCAACAAGCACAAGCGGCGCAAAAGATGAGAAGCGGCGCAAAAGGGCGCCGGAGAGCGCCGTTTCCCGCTCGCCACGCGCCGCGTCTGAGGCAAGTCGCGTTAGTGCGCGGCGTCCTCGACTTCTGGACGTTAGACAGAATGAAGGAGCTTATCCATGCGTTCGGACGAGCATGGCCTACTGTTTGGAACTAACTTCCTAACTTCCGGCATAGCGCGCGCTCTGAACAATGCATGTAGGCGGGCAGAATCAATCGAGTGGGAGCGACAACCTGTAAAGCGAGCGACAGCTTGAACAGTGAGCGCATGGGAAGTTTTAACGAAAATGCCTAGCCTTCCTACTCAGGCATTGCTCTAGGACTGTCCAGCTTGCATCTGGAGTGCTCCGTGAACAATGCATATAGAATCGAACCTATCAATCGAGTGGGCGCGGAAGCTTGTAGAGTGCGCGTTTAGGGAGTTTTATCAGAAATCCTTAGCCGCCCTACTCAGGAGCTGCTCTAGTACAGTCCAGCTTGCATCTGGAGTGCGCCGTGAACAATGCATATAGAATCGAACCTATCAATCGAGTGGGCGCGGAAGCTTGTAGAGTGAGAGTTTGAGGAGTTTTATCAGAAATCCCTAGCCGAGCTACTCAGGAGCTGCTTTAGGACTGTCCAGCTTGCATCTGGAGTGCGCCGTGAACAATGCATATAGAATCGAACCTATCAATCGAGTGGGCGCGGAAGCTTCTAGAGTGAGAGTTTAAGGAGTTTTATCAGAAATCCCTAGCCGAGCTACTCAGGAGCTGCTCTAGGACTGTCCAGCTTGCATCTGGAGTGCGCCGTGAACAATGCATATAGAATCGAACCTATCAATCGAGTGGGCGCGGAAGCTTGTAGAGTGAGAGTTTAAGGAGTTTTATCAGAAATGCCTAGCCGCACTACTCAGGAGCTGCTCTAGGACTGTCCAGCTTGCATCTGGAGTGCGCCGTGAACAATGCATATAGAATCAAACCTATCAATCGAGTGGGCCGACCGCTCGCAAATTGCACGCGCGGGTGTGTTTGGAGCGCGATAACTCTGTCAGGTGTGAGCCCTTCCGGCTACAACTTGTGAGTTTTGTAGCCAGTAAAAAGCTCTAGCAGCTCGCCAAAGCACAGCGAAGTAGCCTAAGAACTGACAAAGTTATGGTGGTGCAAAAATGCAGGTCAGGCTTGTGTGACACGATTTTTTCCAAATTCAGTCGACCCCTGCGGAAAGACGCGGAGAGCTAGCATCTTACAAATATGCAGGCGAGCAGAACGCTTAAGGTTCTTTACGAAAACGTGCTTAAGACTCCCTAGCTTATTAAATTGCCGTAGTACCAGCTGTGGCTTCAGAGCGGCGGACTTAGCGGTTGAAGTTTCCTGCCCTTTTACTCACCCATATTTGGGTTTTCGATACCACCAATAACACCATTTGCTTCACCGCGAAAAGCTCTATCGAATGGTAACCAACTTGGTCATATTGGGAAAAATCGATTTTCGATGACGTCATCGTCCCTCTGCCGCGGCCTAGAGTGGCCTTGTCCTCGGTGCGAAACCGCCAAAAAATCGATTTTTCCAAAATCGGTCGTAATTGATACCATTCGATAGTGCTTTTCATGCTGAACAGAAAAGTACCATTGCGAGTGTTGAATGCTCAAATCTTGGCGAGTAAGAGCGCAAGAAACTCTAACCGCTATCTTTCGACGCTTTAAACTGGCAGCTGTGCCTAAAACAGATTAGGCAGCTAAGGCGTTCTGAGCACGTCATCGTAAGGTATCTTAGGCGTCCTGTTAGCCCACGCATTTTAAGCGCGTTAGCTAGCTGCGTTTTCCCGCAGTGGTTCACCGAAATCGGAAAAAATGCGTCACACAACCCGCATCTGCATCTTCGCATCTCTGTAACATTGCCTCTTCTTAAGCTACGCCACATGTACTTTGGCGTACTACTAGAACATTTTACTGCCTATAAGACCCACGAGTTGCAGCCGAAATGACTCGAACCTGACCGAGGTACTGCGCTATGAACACGCTCGCATGTGCAATTTAGCACAATAGCGGTCGATGTTCTCCCTGCTTTTACTCGCCCAGATTATTTTTTTGATGATACGGTATTCGCTACTCGTAGCAGCACTGTTCAATTCAGCACGAAAAGCTCTATCGAATCTTAACCAACTTGGCCTGGTTCGGAAATATCGGTTTTCGATGACATCATCACCCTCTGCCGCGGGTTGCGGGGCTACTCGCCCCCGCGACCGCGGTTGCGGGCGCGGCAGGGGAGATCCCAGACGGTTAGCGTGCACGCGGGCGCGAATGGTCTCCAGACTTGGTCCACGTGTCAATCACGTGCTCGCGGCCGCGAGGAGGGAGTCTCCGAGCGCGATGACGGCTTGCGAAATCTACAGTGGCTGAGACCGGCCAGCGCACTAGGGCTGGTGGCATGCAAAAGTTTGGGAGGCTACATTGAAGCCTTCAGGATGCACTTTAGGAAGGGAAGGGGATTTTTTGGGAGTGAGAGAGGTAATCTTGAGTCACATCCTTCAAGCATTCAACGCATCGCTTCTCAAACGACACTCCAAGCTGCCTAAGGATGAACGGAAGCTGTCTCTCTGTCCACCTGCGGACCTTCGAGGCCTGACTCGTCCATATTAGAGGTCTTCCAACACTCCTGAGATCTTCCCGACCGAGTTAAGACAGTTGAGTACGCAGTACACAATATTTGAAGACGAAATCGCATCCTTTTTGAACTAGAATGCCGAGCACGTCCTAACATTATGGCTGCAAACGATTGAATAGTACAATGAAACCACATTTCTAATTGTGTTGTGTTTTTTTTTATCCGAAAGCATCCAAAGGGTTCTGGATACAAGATGGGTAGTATAACACTCGGCAGTTTCAGAGGACCCTGATTTCACCATGTGTGAGCGACTTGGTTCACTGGTGTGCGCCTCATGAAGACACAGGGTAGGAGGCGAAGCGGCTCAGTGAGGCTAACTTGTATTCAGTTATTAGTCACATTTGACATAAAGCAAATGAATACTCACCTATATCAGAATTATTTAAAAACACCGATCAAAAGTTTGCGGTCCAGGAGATCTCTAATTCTAAAAGATTACTAGTTATCACCCATTTATTATAGGTCGACAGAATATAGTTCAATAAATTATCAGGAACATCTGCAATACCATAGGCCATAAACATCCCTCGAATCCTACACCGTTAACCTCAAGCGAAAAGCACAAGGATTATAATCATTATCGATGATTGATCGATATTGAACGCATTTTCGATTTTAACGATAGTAGGCAAATTTGGCATTTTCTCAGACTTACCGACACACTTCTGTGCGTCAGCCCAGAATTGGATACCACTGCGAGGTCATCAAAAATATAAATAGAATCAAGCAACTGATCGATATTCTAGGCTTTTGTGCTGTGATGTGCTTTTACGTTGTATGTATGTACAATGTAAATGTATGTCTCCATTTTTGCCCAGGACTGTTCAATATTTGTTGATCCTTGTTGTTTGATATTTGTTGATTTTGATATTGATCCCTTTTTGTTGTTAATTTGCTATGGATAAAAATTCTTTTATCCGATCCTACCATTCCCTTAACTTACACTTTATCTCCAACCCACTTCAACTTCAACTAGATGGTTTACTACCACTGAGTGAATCGAATTCCAATGGAGACACGAGCACCACACTCCGTGCTGTAAAAGCGCGCTCCGTTGAAGAGCGGTGAGTGCCCATCACGTGCAGAGGAGCATGGCGGAACGGACGCTGCGGCTGCGAGTGACAAATCCGGTTAGCAGTGAGAGACGCCAGACGTCGTGCGAAACTCTGTTCGCGCGCCCAGGCTGACGTCACGGGGGCGAGTAGTCCGGAGACCTCTGCCGCGACCTAAAGCGGCGCCCTCTTCTTCACCGCGAATGTCAAAAAATCGATTTTTCCAAAACTGGCCGAGATTGACACCGTTCGATAGAGCTCATCGAGTTGAAGATAACGGTGTCATTGCGAGTGTCGAAAACTCAAAACCGGAAGGATTAAGGGGGAACAAGCTTCACTGTTGCCTCAGCCGCTCTAAAACGGCAGCTGGTACTAAGGCAATTTAATAAGCTAGGGAGTTGTAAGCACGTTTTCGTAAAGAACCTTAAGCGTTCTGCTCGCCTGCATATTTGTAAGATGCTAGCTCTCCACGTCTTTCCGCAGGGGTCGACTGAATTTGGAAAAAATCGTGTCACACGAGCCTGACCTGCATTTTTGCACCACCGTAACTTTGTCCAATCATAAGCTAAATTACCGCATTTTGGCACACTACTAGAACATTTTGCTTCCTACCAAACCCACAAGCTGCAACCGGAAAGGTTCACAGTTTACAGAGCTATCGCGCTCAGAAGACGCCGCGCGCACAATTTATCTCAACAATGATCATGCTCTCCTCGCTCTTACTCGCTCACATCACAGTTCTCGCCACTCTACGTAAAATCGTTCCATTCACCATCAAAAGCGCTATCGAATGGTGTCGAACTTGGCCAGATTCAAAAAAAAAGGTTTTCGGTGACGTCATCGGCCCTCCGCTGCGGCCTCACCCCCGATGCAAAATTGTCAAAAAATCGATATCTCTAAAATTGGTCGAGATTGACACCGTTCTATAGAGCTCATCGAGCTGAAGAGAACAGTGTCATTGCAAGTGCCGAAAACCCGAATATGGGTGAGTAAGAGGGCAGGAAACTTCAACCGCTAAGTCCGCCGCTCTGAAGCCACAGCTGGTACTACGGCAATTTAATAAGCTAGGGAGTTTTAAGCACGTTTTCGTAAAGAACCTTAAGCGTTCTGCTCGCCTGCATATTTGTAAGATGCTAGCTCTCCGCGTCTTTCCGCAGGGGTCGACTGAATTTGGAAAAAATCGTGTCACACAAGCCTGACCTGCATTTTTGCACCACCATAACTTTGTCAGTTCTTATGCTACTTCGCTGTGCTTTGGCGAGCTGCTAGAGCTTTTTACTGGCTACAAAACTCACAAGTTGTAGCCGGGAGGGCTCACACTTGACAGAGTTATCGCGCTCCAAACACGCCCGCGCGTGCAATTTGCGAGCGGTCGGCCCACTCGATTGATAGGTTTGATTCTATATGCATTGTTCACGGCGCACTCCAGATGCAAGCTGGACAGTCCTAGAGCAGCTCCTGAGTAGGGCGGCTAGGCATTTCTGATAAAACTCCTTAAACTCTCACTCTACAAGCTTCCGCGCCCACTCGATTGATAGGTTCGATTCTATATGCATTGTTCACGGCGCACTCCAGATGCAAGCTGGACAGTCCTAGAGCAGCTCCTGAGTAGCTCGGCTAGGGATTTCTGATAAAACTCCTCAAACTCTCACTCTACAAGCTTCCGCGCCCACTCGATTGATAGGTTCGATTCTATATGCATTGTTCACTGCGCACTCCAGATGCAAGCTGGACAGTACTAGAGCAGCTCCTGAGTAGGGCGGCTAAGGATTTCTGATAAAACTCCCTAAACGCGCACTCTACAAGCTTCCGCGCCCACCCCATTGATAGGTTCGATTCTATATGCATTGTTCACGGAGCACTCCAGATGCAAGCTGGACAGTCCTAGAGCAATGCCTGAGTAGGAAAGCTAGGCATTTTCGTTAAAACTCCCCATGCGCTCACTGTTCAAGCTGTCGCTTGCTGTACAGGTTGTCGCTCCCACTCGATTGATTCTGCCAGGCCTATATGCATTGTTCAGAGCGCGCGCCATGCCGGCAGTTAGTTCCAAACAGCAGGCCATGCTCGTCCGAACGCATGGATAGGCTCCTTCCATCAGCCCATCAGCCTAACGTCACTCTGCGAGTGGTCGCGACCACGAGGACGTCGTGCACTAACGCGACTTGCCTCAGACGCGGCGCGTGGCGAGCGGAAAACGGCGCTCTCCGGCGCCCTTTTGCGCCGCTTCTCATCTTTTGCGCCGCTTGTGCTTGTTGGACGCAGCGGCATGTCCGGTACTGTATAGTGCTTTCGGCTTGAGAAATTTCACGCCCACCCTCAGAACTACATCTTTCTGAAGGATCAATTGTTCTAGGGATGTGCGGGATCTGAAAAGTCCTCCTACCAAGCATCCAAGGCGATCGAAGGAATGCAAGGTTAGTTTATTGGAATATAGTCGCCCATTGCTTGCAGAATAGTCTTCGAGCACTATTTTCAAAGCTTGACAAGTCAAAATTTTTGAGAACGATCTATAGATACCAGTTCATCCTAGGTGTTGTGTAGTCAGAAAGTCTTATGTTTGAACAGTTTGACATCTTCTTTCAGTTCGTCTTCTCTTCCTTATGTTTTGTTGAGCATATCATGAAATCTACTCGACAATATAATTGCCGCCGTTACTCACTACATTTTTCCATCAAAAAGGGAGGTCAGCGATTGCCTTCACCGGGAACTGGGAGAACGGGAGTCATAGAATTCGAACATCGCCCTTTCTACATCTTCAATCTTGGTGATTTTTTCTTCGCTAGGAAAACCTAAAGGGGAAGTAAGTGTAGTCAGAAGGTGCAATGTCAGAGCAGTAGAGTGAGTGGGAGACGTGTCCCAGCCTAGCTCTACCAATATTTCACAGGTCTCTTCAGCCGTACGAGCCGAACGTTTTTGTGGAGTAGGTGTTCAAAAGCTCGTCTTGGCCTTTGACAGCTTGCTTCAGCTCTTTTCTGCAGCCGAGGGCTTTGAGGCGACTGTGGAGTGTTGAATGTGCGCTGCCGAGCCTCGTCATAAAACTGCGGAAGCTAACCTCCGAATCCTCTTTGACAGCGCCAAGAAGCTCGCGTTTCCTCCCTCGGGAGGACACCACTTCCGTCAGCTCTTAACAGTACTGATGAAAGTGGTATCATCCTCCTATGCGCTTTTGATGCTTCGAACGGATGTCATCGTTGCCTCAAAACCATTCAAAGAAGACAGTAGTTCGAAGGTAATCATCTAGAATTGACATGCTTAAAGCTAAGGAAGGCTGTGTGACTCTATATACCTATCACGGAGAGGTTTCTAGAATGACCTACAGCTACTTTATGGTAGACCATGGATACCGATCAAGTCGAGAAAATTCTGGAACCTTCACAAAGTCGGATCGAGACCTTCCGACCTACCTAATATTTATTAAGTGACTACTAGCGCTCCAGATGGCGCCCTCAATAAAGCCTCTTTTTTTCGCGCAGGTTGCTCAAAGACATGATGAGCACCTGACGGCCGATTTTTCCTTCTTTCTTCTCACCTTATTCATATTAGGAACTTCACGAGCAACGCACTTTTACTGCCTTCGGCCTGCAACTTGTTCGACAGCACTCTCGCGTGCTATTCAACCCACTCACGTGCGCAGTGTGCTCGCCCGAATGGCGCTCGACAACTGGTGCGCCTCAACTCGAGGGCTTGCAGAACCGTCGCCCGATAAATAGAAGATTACGGAACTCAGCACAGACTCTCGTAGGCAAAGAAATAAGCCGCATGCATACTTTGCAGCGGGCAGTGCAATGTGGGCGGTGACCAGCCCCCCTCATATTTCACTGCCGCACGTGGGGCTGCGCCGAAACGCCAGTGAGGAACGTCGAGCTCATTTCTCGCTGCCGCTGCCGCTGCGGCCGCGGGGGGGGGGGGGGGGGACGAGCGTTTTACCCCCTGGCCAGCCCACCCCAACCCCCCCCCCCCCCCGGGCTTGCTTGAGATTCCAGTGGCTGCCTTACAAGACAGTGGAGACGCAGACATTTGGAACGCCTCTGTTTAAAGGGCGGGGGTAGGTAGAACGCCACTCCACCTGCGGCGGTGGAAGTGTGCCACCCCTCACCGCAGCTTCCGCTGCCGCAGAACGACACCGCCCCTACATGTTATGCCTCAGCACTGCCGCTGCGGAGTGTGCATGCGGCTGTAGAAACCCGCCCCAGTGTAGTGGAGGCGAAAATATTTTGGTGGACGGCATTTGAACCCTACTCGCAGTATTCGCTGTCGGAAGCGCCTCCCCTCGAAAGGACTGTAATTCAGCCAAGCCACTCCGTAGTGCATGCTTCTCTAGATCTTCGTGCTACTTTAAAGTGGCCGCAGCCTAGGCCTTCATCCACAACATTAACAAAGACCTCAACGTTCGTCTAGTCACCAAGGGAATCCACCAGAAATGACATGCCGAAGGCGAAATGAAGATCGTTTAGAATGGGCAATAACAAGGAGCTAGAGCTCACGAGAAAGCGGCGAGATACAGAATTCTTAAAGTAGAGTTTCTATCAACGTTTAGATTTTTGGCTAGTTTCTCATTGTCTGGATTTACAAGAATATCAGTAGATTCCTGCCACAAACGGCAAGCTCTGAGCAGGAGAACAGAGCCACGTTCAGTTCGTGTCATGTGTGCTTGGAAAGGGCATGGAATATAATAATCTTAGGTTAGACTCAGCTGCGGCTTCAGTGTGCAGCTCCTGGACTATATGATTTAGAAATTTCGGGTAATAAATATGCTTAAGTCACCCTGCAGAAATAGGGTCAGCAGTTCCTGACGGCACTAAAACACTGTCGTACCGATAACTGCGCCGTAAGAATTTAATAGACAGAACGTTGTCCGTATTCCAGTTCTACGCACGAGCGCGTAACTTTTTAGAGAATAATTTCTTAGGCATTTTTAGCATTAAAGGCAGCCCATAAAGAGGCGCGCCAGGTGAGACTATTTTCCCTAACAAATTTCACAACTTTTCCTTCACCTTCACCAGTAGTTATTAAACCAGTTTCAATGTATGTGAGGTCTGAGAAGAGCCTGTATCACCTGTCGTCCCGTTGATCATCGTCTTGCTCGAGCGGGCCCAGCAGCGTCCCCATTCGTTCCTATCGCGTGCCAGAGTGCTCCAATGGATCCTCCTAGCTCGGGGTACACGAAGGGCGTATATCGGTCGTTCAGGGCTTTCACGAAGGAGTCCGACCAACGCGTTGGTGGGCGTCCTGGTGGGCTCTTGACATCCCGCGGAATCCGGTCGGTGACGGCTCTCGTCCAGCGGGAGTCTGCGAAGCGCATTACGTGGCCGGGCCACCTACTTTTCGACGATTTGGCCCATGCGACAGCGTCTTGATCTACGATCGTCGAAGAACTCGGAATTTCGGAGGCCTCTCACTTGCGTGAGTCGTGTCACTTCGAGCATTGTCCTCTCGATCCCTGAGCGACGCTGATCGCGTGCTCATTCTGCTTCCGTATATCCCAGTCTCTGAGGCGTATGTTAGGGCAGGAAGAACGGTAGAGTCGAATAGGTGGGCACGGAGCCGGACGTTCTTCGTCTTCTTCGCGACTTCTTCGACGCTCTTGAAAGCTCCCCAATCCGCTCGTTTCCTCCTGCTCAGCTCTGGTGCTAGGTGCTTTGCCATATTGGTTTCGCAACCCAGAAACACGTAGCTGAAGCATTCGGAGATGTTTGTTCCGTTGAGCGAGAATGGAGCATCGGAAACTCATCCGTTTCTCATGAACTTCGTCAGATTCCCTCCTGCACAATCGAAGTCGACCAACATTCGTCTGGCTGATGCTCGCTGTTCTGAGCACGATGTCGCAGCAAAGCGAAGATGGTGCAGCTGCTGGCCGTCATCCTTCACTCCCATGTCTTCCAATTCTAGTTCACGTATGACGTTTTCGAAACTGGCGCGGAAGAGCTTCGGGATATGATATCCCCCTGCCGAACCCCTCTCTTTACGTCGATGACGTCGTCGTTGTGGAATAGTGAGATCTTGGTCGTGAATCCACTGTACAGTTCTCGAAGGCCTGTAATGCACCGAGTAGGAACGCCTTGAGTGCGCAGGGCTTCGATGACCGCTTCAGTCTCGACAGAGTCGAATGCTTTCTTCAGGTCGGTGAACGTAAGGCACAGGAGTAGCTTGTATTCTCGCCACACTTCGATGAGCTTCGCGATGGTGTGTATGTATGTCGGTCGATCTTCGTGATGCTGCTTGCTCGCATGGCCGTCCTTCGTCCGGCGTTTCGCAAATCCCATTCACAATGACTTGAGTGAACAGTTTGTAGACTACAGAGTGGGCATATCGTAGACGTTAGCTGCCAATGTCGTGCGCGTCTCGTCTCCGCGTCTACAACAAGATAGTCCTGCTGGTCTTCCACTTAGATGGAACCTTGCACTCCGACAGGTAGCGTGTGAAGAGCGGCGCCAGGATGTTGATGAGCGCTGCTGGGAGGTTCTTCAGGTGTTCGGGTCTGCTCCTGTCGGGACCGGGTGCTGTACGTTTTTTCACCGACTGGATGACGTGTCAGATCTCGGAAGGGAGAATGGAGGGGACGACGCATCCAGTTTGCGGAAGATGACATGGGGACAGGTGAACGTGGAAGAGATCGGAGTAGAAGTCATGGATGACCTTCTTCATGGTTCTTCTCAAGAAGGTGGCGGTTCCGTCAGGACGTCGGAAAGCGTCATCTTGATCTTGAAACCGGTGACGTTCCGGCGACGGTCCACCTGTTCCCATGCCATCTTCCGCAAGATGGATGCGTCGTCCCCACCATTCTCCCTTCCGAGATCCGACACGGGTGCTCAACTATGCCTCTGCAGCTTCAGCGAACACTTCCGAACTTCCCTCCTTGAGGTCTTCCTTTACCATCGATCGGCACAGCTTCGCAAGCTCGGACGTCACTTGGGAGTTTCCTAACGCTCGTGCTGCTCCGCGCTGGCATATTAGCTCGAGATTTTCCGGAGACAGAGTTCCTTGGTGGCATTCAAGCTCACGGCTCCCTTAGCACTATCGCGGACAAACGGACATGTCGGTCAGGCAATACCTGCGAAGATGATGTAGCCATCTCGTTGTTAAACTGGCCACCGGGGGATTCCCAGGTCCATCGTAGGGAGGGAAGCTTCTGGAACTGTGAGTTTCCATGGATGGTCTTGGTCGACATGATAAACTCAGACAGCCTTTCATCTTGCTCGTTCCACTCCAAACCGTGGGTTCCGATGAGAAGTTCTTCCGGCGACCTTCGCGGTCCGATCTTGACGTTGAAGTCGCCGACGATCATCTTGTAGAAGGTGTAATCTTCCCTATAGAACTTTTCCAGCTCCCCGTAGAAGGCTTCGACCTCTTCGTCGTCGTAGTCGGATGATGGGATATACGCGACGAACCAGTGAAAGCTGGCACGGAGCCACAGCGCTTCAGTCCCAGACGTTCGATTCGGCTTGTCGGAGACTCGTACAAATCGATGTTCATGGCCAATTCGGAGACTCGTACAAATCGATGTTCATGGCCAAGTCATGTTAATGAGGACATCATCGCCGTCTACTCTATTGCTGTCGCATGTT
Organism: Heligmosomoides polygyrus polygyrus; assembly: GCA_947396885.1. Classification (NCBI taxonomy): domain Eukaryota; kingdom Metazoa; phylum Nematoda; class Chromadorea; order Rhabditida; family Heligmosomidae; genus Heligmosomoides; species Heligmosomoides polygyrus. The sequence goes on along the minus strand of OX377201.1, from coordinate 70,024,418 downwards.
CCGAAGAACACCTTTTCTCCGGAGTCGAAGGCGCGTATATCGCTTTACATGTACTCCCGGTCTATCGAGTGCAAGCTTTTGGCCGGATCGACGTAGATACAATCCGCGCAGGCGCGAACACACGTGTGCGGGAGTGGCGTGTACACTGTGCATGAACACGCCACTCCCGCACACACGGAACGAGTCGACCCGACACAGCAGGAGCAAGGAGTCCATCCTCTGCATCCCATCTGCGTCTCTGGGCAGCACACGGTGCATTTGGTTCGCGTATCATTCCCCTATCCCCCACCCGTGTGCGCGCCACGTGGCCCTGCGACAAGCGGCCGAGATCGTTCTTAGGAAGAGAGGCCGAAGGCTCTCTATCGAGGGAGATCCGTAAAGGAAATCGTAAAGAAGCGAATTATAGTTGAGGCTAAGCTACGTGACCTGTTCTCCTTTTCAGCCGCCCGACGTCCTGAAATCGTTGCCTGCTCGCCTTCAACAACGAATTCTTGCGATATGGGAAGAACGAGACCCGAAGGGAGACTGCTTGCAACAGCAACGGCGAACGCGGTACGTAAATTAGCATGTCAGAAACAAGTTCAAGTCGTCCGTCTCTGCTTTATGGGATAGACGTTTCAGAACTCGGAATGTTTTCAGGCTAGTACTGCTGAACTTGCCCCTGTCGCTGAGAAAATCTCTTCGGCCGCCGGCTCTCGAGTGCGCCCTTCCTCACTTCATCGACCGGTTGGAGTGGGATCTGCAGGTTCGTCTCCACCAAAGTACTGCATCTTTCTTGCATGAAAACAACCGCTTGCTAAGTAAATGGGTAAGCTCGGTCGACAGCCTCCATCGTGGTAGACGGGTAATAGCCAGCTAATCCAGCCGTCGTTGTAGGCGTGCTGGTTAATTTCTTGCCCTCACAAAGCAATTGGTTGTGTGAGGAAACCCTACTTAAAAATGCTAGTTGTGCTAGTTGATTTAAAAAGAATTGGTCAAAGGTTGCAGTCGGCATAACGCTTCCAGTACATGTACCATATTTGAATGACAAGCCCGCATTTCTCCTTTCCTTTCCATCATGAATGCTGTCGATCCTCAGATTTGTTGTAGTTCCACAATAAAGGCTTCGGCGTTACGTGTAGGCAGACACGAGAGAAATCCCTCATTGGCGCGTGGTAGCGCAGTCGGAGGAGGCACCAGCTATCGCCTGCAAACGATCACAGTTTCTTAGTTCTGTTTCCTGCCCAGAACAACCAAGTCTTCCATCCCTCCGGGCCAACGAATAGGTCCTGGACTTGTCTGGGGAGGACATAGCTCTGAGTTGTCCATTAGCTAGCCAGTGCAGGTCATTGTATAGACCAAAGACGCGTTCAAATTGCATTCGAGATGTTCCGTTGAAGTAGATTATGACGCGCCTCCCATGGGAACATGGTTAACGCTGTCGTTTCTCCTTTACCCTTTACGTCCGCTGATCCTTGATAGCTTAATCGCCGCCCGCAATATGGAGCTCGTGGAGTAGAACAGAACGCAGAATGCTGTGCCCATTGACAGACATATGAGCTGCAGGTGCTGGTGCTGGCTCATGACCACCTTTCAGGGAACTTCAAGGGTTGCGTCCCTGCTTGAATAACGCTAAATGAGGAGGCCTATCCTCTTTGGTTAGTGCCACCTGTGCACCTTCAGCATTATTGTCTGAAGTCACCTGTGCACCTTCAGCATTATTGTCTGAAGTCACCTGTGCAGCAACGGCCCTTTCAGTTCGTCGACTGCCACTTGCATATATAAATGAGCTTGAAGACAAATACCACTAACAAATCTGAAGGACTTTGCAGCAGGCGTTCACCAATAAGTCCTCATCTATCTCGTATTGCTTTCTTCTTTTAGTACCGCTCACCATATTTGTAAGCAGGGAATTATTAGGTTCGTTTTATAATTTACCGACTTTACTGTATTTTGCAACATATGAATTAACTGAATAAATTGGAATATGGAGTGTGGAATATGATGGAATCTTTATTTCAATGAGTACATGGTTTCAAGTCGTAATAGAGAAGGTCTGTGAACCTCCATGTCGCTTCAAAGATGTTTTTATCCAAGGTTGGCTAGGCTCTTTGAAATACTTCGAAGTAGAATCGATGGCGTTGATTTCATAGCATTGCTGAAAGACGTATGTACTCGCTCATGGGGGACGTGGACCAATCCTCGGGTTGAATCTGAGTTCTCCCCTCCCATTCCACGGCAACGCTGTTGCGAATGCTTTTGTCTGGCTTTGGAGGTATGGAAAAGTGCAATCAATTCTAATTAGAACACGCACTGCAATCTCCTCGTGCATTGACCCTCACGTTCGTTGAGTCGTTTTGAACTCGATTCTGACGGTAAACACAACAGTTACGTTAGGCAATGCTACGAAGCGATACTCATTCCTTGTATTGTCCAGTTCGTCATCGAATATCATCACCTTACCGGCAATCGAACGTCTTCTTGAAGGGTAGAAGTTTTATTTGAGAACATCTAAAATTCGCCAATATTCTTTGATCATAGGGGCTCTTTCATGGCATTTGGCTAATGCTTATCCGTAGTCTATCCACAAACCAGTGGGTGATGCAATGTGTGTGCGAGTGACGACTCTCGCAAGGTGACAGATTCATCGTTCTCACGAGAGGCACTGCGCAGGACCATCCCGTACTGATGGTAGGCATCGCCGGTTGCTGAGACACCGCTGCCGTTAATGTTCAGTGAAGGCTTTGTTGATTAGGGACTCAAGTGCACACTTTGGCAGGGATGTTCGTTTGTAGTGTAACATCTGCAGATGGTCAGGGCTAGCTTACTAGTGAATAAGAGGACGAGCAGAGGGCCACGCTTCAGTACTTTATGCTCAGCGCTTGCTGCCTGCTTCATGAGCAGGGAGCTGAGTAACTAGCACTGGAATATTTGTCTTCAGTGTGCTCTTGTGTATAGACGATTGATTTGCCATAACATCAACACACTCGAGATGGATAAGTATCCCACCATATATAATAGAGGAGGGTTTTTTTTATCTCAACGTGACCGTGGGAAACTTCGTAAACTCCGCGGGCTCGATGGTTCAATCACCCAAGTTTGAGGCAGGTTCTCGACTTCTCTCTCCGAAGGGAAGCGCAGGGAGGTGAGCGATCGCCGCTGCCGAGGAGGACACGTGAGGCGTTGCGAAATAGGCCGGCGCCGCGGCTCTGCCCGCGCACGTGTTGGGCGGCTACTGCTTCGAATTGACCCCCTTGAAGGCTCCTGTCCTTGCTACCGGTCAATTAGTGCTTGCAATTAGGTGCTGCTACAGTTGTGTTACCGTAGGGTACAACTCAGCCGCCTGTGTGGATGGCCGAGGTCACTGCTCATTCCTGTTCTTGCTACCTTCTCTGCGTTCGGGCATAACATTCTGATGTGTACGAGCTTCCGCCTTCACTTTTCTGAGAACTGCTCCTGCTGTGTTTATCCATACTGCCGCTCTTCGTTACTGTCTTTGCCACCGTTTCACTTTGTTTCTCTTCGAGAGCCTTTTAAGTGGACGTCAGTGTTGTGGTGAGAATCTGCGGCCCTATTCTAGTGCTCCTCGCTCTACACGTTAGAGTATGCGCCTTGGTAGGAAGGCACATGTATGCCCCTTCACAGCAGAAGTGAACTAACTTGGTTCACCATAGGGCTAGAACCCACCAGTGCTGCTGATAATTTTGAATTTTCATACAGCACAAAACGACGGATTGGGCGTTCCTACATCGTGGACCTCCCGCCCCAGCCTATTTGATCCCCACTGCTAGTTGTACCACTTATATCTACTCGTGTGCTTCTTAAAGGGGCTGACAACCACTTAACACGATGAGCCCTGTCCACCCGAGCCGTTTTGCCCCTGATTCTGTAGGCTGTAAGTAAGATTCTCCTAAGTTGGTTGGATTGAGCCCATCAGTTTCTCCCGCCCACATAAACTTCCTACTTTCTACACCCTTCCAAGCTGTCGGATTTTTATTCGAGTGATAGCAGAGGTTGAACAACAAACACAACGGTGAGGAATATACATATCCCACCTTTGTGATTAAGTTGCTTTTACACTATCAGTCGATTAAAGGCTGCGGTGAACTTTTCGAGGGCATGGTGCGATCTCGTCTTTTATTGCGCTATATGCTTGCTCATAGGCTGTAAGTAAGATTCTTCCATTCGAGCGCATGCAACAGTTTCTCCCGCCCACTCATGATTCCTATTTATCGCTTGGGCCCCCTTCAGACGTTGCGATATTTATTGATAGCGTAAGTTTAACAACAAATACAACAGAGAGGAACACACATATCCCCACTTTGGTGGATCAATTAGGTGGCATTTTTGGAGTGCATGGCGCGATCTCATCTTTTAATACGCTATATGTTTGCTTCTTAGCTGCGGGCTGTAAGATTCTCCCATTCGAAGTTATTTCGGCCGAGCGATTTTTATTCGATTGATAGCAGAAGTTGAACAACAAATACTACAGTGAGGAGCACACATACCCCCACTTTGGTGGTTCAATTAAGACGCATTTACGCTATCAATCAAATAACCAGTGGTGCTATCGGTTTTCTCTCAGACCTAACCGATCGGGATTGGAGTTGCCTGATTATGTTGGCCGACGGGAGCGCTCCACAGTAGATTGGGCGTTTTGATCAGGCAGTCGATATCGATCGATATTATCGATCATTTGAGTGGTGCTATCGGTTTTCTCTGAAACCGAACCGACCACGATTTCTATCTGACACATTGGAGGTAGGGAAATCAGAGACAGAAAATCTCACCATATATATAAAGGAGGAAGGCATAAGTCACTGTCTGTAGTGGTTCGTCAACAGCGGAAACCAAGTTCCCGTCCCACCCCTAGTTTTCGACTCCACTAGACTCTCGGAATAATTCTTCCCGTACGTTCCCTCAAAATTAGTGGCTAATGAAGTCACCTCCGGAATTCGCCACACCTAGCGGCTCGAAGCACGACGACTGGACAGAAGTGTCAGACATTTCTTTAGGCTTGACAAGCTGCAATAGGCTGTGAATTCAACGCTAGATGAAGGAGTGCTGAGAACATTCTTCTGCGTCTATGTTGAGTGAGTGGTACCAAGCTAGAAATCAGTCTGGAGTAGGCGCAACTTTCAACGTGCTCGACGCTACGGATGCTTCCTTACCCAGCGTTGGTTGCCGGCGAAGCCGGCGACCGACGCTGGGTGAGGAAGCATCCGTAGCTAGGTTTGGGCTACGTCTCTAACGTGGCCCGCCGTACCCGACGCCGGCGGAGCCGGCTAGCCTGGCGTGGCCCGCACACTCCAGCGTCGGCGCCGGCGGAGCCGGCGACCGACGCTGGTTCTCGTATAATGAGTGAGCAATCGCAATACATTAAACTCACCACCTTACGTGCCCCAAGCTCGGCCGAGGTGTTGCAGAGTCAAGCATTTTTTAATGTTCTATGTATTTCGAAGATGCGTTCGCGTCATCCGAATACTACCCTGTTAAAAAGGTATACCCTGTTGTTGGTTCCAGTGAATCAAATGTGACCAGAAAGTTAGCTGTATCGTTTTACCACATTTTGTGACTGCTCGACAAGACGAATTCGAGTCATCTGAGCTAATTTCACAACATTTTATTTATTATAAACTCGTTTGTAGTAAACTCAATCTGAGGAGCTAGAGATATTGCTGGAATCACTGGCCCTTCATTTTAAGGTGAAACTACGACGGCTCTGGACCGGATATAAAAAAGGCCAGCCGTGCTCAAAGGTAGGCGCTCATTCCATCTCGAACGGTTGTCTCCTCTCTCGAAGAAAAAATCAGTATTTCAGTTGGTGGCCAAGCAACTCCGTCTGCTCCAACAACACGACATTTCGCTGGAGTCCTTCGACATGCCGCCAGCCACCATGTTCCGTCGGTATCAGGTCATCCAAAAGCTTAAACAGACAAGTCTCCTCTAGGCACCAGCCACACCTCAAACCTTGAACATGCTTCCGTGGAAAACTGTTGAGTTGCTCCTCTTTCTGCATCCATCTATCCGCTTTATCACAGCTCAATCAAAAGACACATTTCAGTGGGCCGCTAGGGCTATGTGTTGGCTCTTGCTTTGCTATATCATGGCCTCTTAACTGGTTACAATCACAGGAACGTTGGGATCTATCCCAATGGGATTGGAGCACTTTACTCAGCTTTTTTGTCGAAGGCGATGAAATTGAAAGTGAACTGTTTGGCTGTCGCCGAACCAGCCTACAAGAGGACCTCTCTATGCAATGTCCTACCGGAGTTAGGCCATCCTGTTTGTGTTTGTTTCGCATTTCTAGAGGTGCCGATCCGGCTAGGACAGATCCGAACGTTGTACTGGTTTGAAACATAGGAAGTGGTCTAGCCTTAGCAAGGCTACGACGAAGTCATCAGTACGATGCGAATGAAATTTCACGTCAACAGGGCAATAAAAACTCTCCGCCCTCAGCAGTTTTCGTCGTCATCTCGAAGACGGATTCACTTGACGTTCTCTGCATAGTTCGCTACCAGCGAACTAGTAAATATGAGGTATTCTCTCCTGTACATTCAACAGTCCTGATCTGCCCTCTGGTTTGTAGTTGCTAAACCAAGTGGCTTTGATTTCATTTGTGTTGTTCTGTACTTAGGTATGTTTCTATCATTTGTACGTTCGTGAATCATGCACCATATTACTGTACACGGGCAATTTGAAATCTTAACACGGATGTTTGACTTTAATGCTTATGGTCAGCTTCATGTGAGGCTATGATTGAAAATAAAACTTTGTCGAAGGATTTGTGCAGTCTTGCGAATATGGGTGTGGTTAGGTCAGCAAAGCTGGTAATCCTAAAAGGCCAAGCATTGCTTTCCTGCCTTGTTACAGAAAAACCGTGCCTTGGAGTGGAATTCCTCTGGAACGCGTAACAAACCCCGACCCACCTTTATTGGCCGGTGTCCTCGCATTCGGCTAGTGACGAAATGTCTCATTTAACCATTCTCGAATATCTCTAACAGGGAGTCCGGAATCGGGATGGTTTACAGTTCTGTGTGCAGCCCATGAAGGGTGAGAATGTGAAAGTGGTAACCGTATGCGTCTGTCCAACTGTCTAGACCGGTCTCACGGTCTAGACAGTTGGACAGACGCAGGTTATTTCGATCAGGTTATTTAGAACATGAGAGAGCTAATTTGTCCGAATGTGTTGACAGGTAGGTAGCCCGCGACAAGTGAACAACATCGATCAGCCAAGAAATATCGAGCAATATTATCCTGTGGCGAATCCTCAGACGGCAGCTAGACCGGTCTCTATGGTGGCTCTTTACTCGTTAAAGGGAGAGGATGAATAGTGGCCTTAAATACTCTCCTTGCGGGTGTGCCATGCATCGTGCTCTTAGGGAAAAAGCGTACAATCGATTTAATATGTGTGCGGTCTACACAACGATATGCGATGTCCAGCCGATTCGCAAGCGTGGGTTTCTCCCCAGGGGAATGTAGTACCGGTTAATTGAGTACTGGTTTGACTCCAATGGAATCAAAGATTTAGGTGGTTTCTGGAAGACCAACCTTCAACCGTAACATAGAAATAAATGAAAAGTGAAAGCTGGACTTGAAACGGCGTGTATTTCTGGCCGGATCTGTGTAACTCAGTCAACAATTGGGCGAAAAGCATTCTTTCATTTCGCTACATGTTTGCAGATCGAGACCCACTCTATCCAAACTGCTCCTGTCTACACAGCCTCTTCGGCTAATAATGCTAGTGTTTGCGCTAGAGAAAACCTACGTTGCCTTTCTTTTTTAGCAAATAATTAGGAATTAGGAAGGAGTATGTACCTGTGCACAATTTACGAGATGCTGCTCTCAAAGTGTTTAACACGTTTAAGACATGGGATTCCTAGTGATTAAGAGGCCCAATTTTGATATGCATTACACGCCCGTGGTAAAATTGACCGACTGCAGTGGATAAGTAATTCCTACAATGTTTTAAAAATCAAAAGTCTTGCAGAAAGAACGATGTTGGCGCGCGAAGTTATTTCGAGTTATTTCGGTCTTCCTTCCAAGAAAATGGACACTGACATGGTGGAGAGTTTTCAAACTCAACACCATGTCAGTGTGAAAACTAACGATGAGTTGCTTTGGAATCACCTGTATCACCTGTCGTCCCGTTGATCATCGACTTGCTCGAGCGGGCCCAGCAGCATCCCCATTCGTTCTTGTCGCGTGCCAGAGTGCTCCAATGGATCCTCCTAGCTCGGGGTACACGAAGGGCGTATATCGGTCGTTCAGGGCTTTCACGAAGGAGTCCGACCAACGCGTTGGTGGGCGTCCTGGTGTTCTCTTGACATCCCGCGGAGTCCAGTCGTAACGGCTCTCGTCCAGCGGGTGTCTGCGAGGCGCATTACGTGGTCGGCCCAACTTGGTCATCGACAACTTGGCCCACGCGACAGCGTCTCTGATCTTCGAACGTCGGCAAAGCTAAGAACTCCGGAGGCCTTCTCTCACTTGCGTGAGTCGTGTCACTCCGAGTATCGCCCTCTCGATTCCACGCTGCTCGACGCTGATAGCGTGTTCATCCTGCTATCGTATAGCCCACGTCTCTGAGGCGTATGTTAGGGCAGAAAGAACGGTAGAGTCGAATAGGTGGGCACGGAGTCGAACGTTCTTCGTCCTCTGCGCGACTTCTTCGACGAAACTCCCCAAACCGCTCCTTTCTTCCTGCTCAACTCTGGCACTAGTTCGTTAGCCATATTGACTTCACGACCCAGATGCACATAGCTGGAGCATTTGGAGAGTTCGTTCCGTTGAGCGAGAATGGGGCATCAGAAACTTGAACGTTCCTCATGAATATCGTCTTCGTAAAATTCAGCTGCAGTCCAACGTTACCACATACACGATCGAAGTCGGCAAGTATTCACTCCGCCTGGCTGATGCTTGGTGTTATGAGCAGGAGCGAAGCGAAGATGATGTAGTCGCCGGCCGTCGACCTTCACTCCCATGTCTTCCAATTCTAGTTTGCGCATGACGTTTTCGAGGGTGGAGCTGAAGAGCTTCGGGGATATGGTATCCCCCTGCCGAATCCCTCTCTTCACGACGATGGCGACGTCGTTGTAGAATGGAGGGATCTCAGTCGTGAATCCACTGTACAGCTCTCGAAGGACTCTAATGCACTGAGTAGGAACGCCTTGAGTGCGCAGGGCTTCGATGACCGCTTCAGTCTCGACAGAGTCGAATGCCTTCTTCAGGTCGGTGAACGTAAGGCACAGGAGTAGCTTGTATTCTCGCCACACTTCGATGAGCTTCGCGATGGTGTGTATGTATGTCGGTCGATCTTCGTGATGCTGCTTGCTCGCATGGCCGTCCTTCGTCCGGCGTTTCGCAAATCCCATTCACAATGACTTGAGTGAACAGTTTGTAGACTACAGAGTGGGCATATCGTAGACGTTAGCTGCCAATGTCGTGCGCGTCTCGTCTCCGCGTCTACAACAAGATAGTCCTGCTGGTCTTCCACTTAGATGGAACCTTGCACTCCGACAGGTAGCGTGTGAAGAGCGGCGCCAGGATGTTGATGAGCGCTGCTGGGAGGTTCTTCAGGTGTTCGGGTCTGCTCCTGTCGGGACCGGGTGCTGTACGTTTTTTCACCGACTGGATGACGTGTCAGATCTCGGAAGGGAGAATGGAGGGGACGACGCATCCATCCTGCGGAAGATGGCATGGGGGCAGGTGGACGAGGATATCGAAGAGATCGGAGTAGAAGTCGTGTATGACCTTCTCCATGGTCCTTCTGGAAGAGATGACGGTTCCGTCAGGATGTCGGAGAGCGGTCTTCTTGGTATTGAAGTTGGCGAAGTTCCGGCGAGCATTGCGAATGCCCAAACCTGCCTCTGCAGCTTCTGTCAACACTTCAGTCCTTCTCTCCTTAAGATCTTCCTTTATCGCCTCTAAGCATAGTTTCGCAACCTCGTAAGTCAGCTGGTAGTTGCCTGGCGCTCGTGCTACTCCACGCTAGCGTATTAGCTCGAGAGTTTCCGGCAACAGACGTCTCTTGGTGGTCTTCAAGCTCTCAGCTCCCTTAGCACTATCGCGGAGATGGTGCAAGGGGCGGTCATATTCCTCGTCAATGTTGACCATGACGATATCTTCTCAAAGACCGGCATGAGAGGTGTACATGTCCCAGTTGATGGTCGTCAGAGAACTCATCTTCATGAAATTTGCGGCCTTCTCTCCTTGACGCGAAAAGCGGAACCTCGCGCGAAGGAGGCGGTGGTCCGATCCCGTATAGAACATTGAACAACGGAAACGTCGGTCATTCAGGACTTGTGGTTGAAGATGATGTGGTCAATCTCGCTGTGGAACTGGCCACCGGGGGATTCCCAGGTCCATCGTAGAGAGGGAGGCTTCTGGAACTGTGAGTTTCCATGGATGGTCTTGACATGATAAACTCAGACAGCCTTTCACTTTGCTCGTTCCACTCGAAACCGTGGGTTCCGATGTGAAGTTCTTCCGGCGACCTTCGCGGTCCGATCTTGGCGTTGAAGTCGCCGACGATAACCTTGTAGAAGGTGTGATCTTCCTTATAGAACTTCTCCAGCTCCACGAAGAAGGCTTCGACCTCTTCGTCGCCTAGTTGGATGTTGGGGCATACGCGACGAATACAGTCAAAGCTGGCACGGAACCACATCGCTTCAGTTGCTGACGTCCGATTCGGGTTGTCAGAGACTCGTATGGATCGATGTTCATGGCCAATTGCGTACTGACCAGTACACCAACGCGTAGTTCCGTACTGCACGCCAGGTCGATGACATCACGTCGGCACACTCGACCTCGCAGCTGCACAGCGGCACTGAAGACACACTGGCCCTGCAATTCGTCCGAATCCCACAGAGGAATCCGGCACCGGACATCCCGTTGGTGAAGCAGTTGACGGACGAGCTCAGCCAGCTGACAGCGGTGAATGAACAACCCGAGATTGTAGTACCTCTAGACGCAGTTTCGATACAGAAAGAAGAGCCTACGGTAACCGAAGGGCTTCTCGCAGTTCGTTAGTTCGTAGGCGCGATCCAAAACAGCATTTCAGCCGCGCCGAGCTTCATCTTGATGCAGTTCCGGCCCAATAGATCGCTACATGTGTGGTTTCAAAGCTGATTGTTGCGCTCAATCCTGACCACATTTTTGACTCAAAGCACCCCGGTGCGCACGATTGCATTCAGGTCGATGCGTACCTGCGTTCAGATCTACATCGCAGTCTCCGCAGCCACATCACGAAGGAAGTTTATCTTCCGTAGTGGTCCGATACAGAGAAGTCGCGGTATCCACAGTGCGCAGTGATGAATGTCGTGCAGAACTTGAAAGGTATTAAATCATTCGCTTCACGAATTGTTAGCGCAGCTCGTTAACGCGCCAATTTTGGATTTCGGCTCATCACTTTTTGAGAACATCATGACCATTCAGTCGCTAATCCATAACATCATAGTTAGGCAGGCCGCAATATACACACAGTTTTCACCGCAAGCGTTTACGCAAGATCAGGCGCTATTGGCTGATCAGCTCGCGCGATACGGACTTCATGTTTCAGATGTTCATGACGCTCTTACGCTGGGTACAGCTGCGGTTGCTGAGGCACAACAGGTCTTGTCATATCTCTCACAGCAGCATTTCGAGCGGCTGCTCACTATTTAGCTCGATTAGGTCATCGCAGCGACAGGACAAGTCCCACCGCAGATACGACCAAGCGGTGCAGGGACCAAACGGCAGACACATTCACCGACCTTCTTGGAGAAGATCGACAAGTTGCCCAGGGAAGCCAGCCTGAGGCCGACGCCGCAGCCGATCGGGATATCTCTATGGACGAATCCCAACAAGTCGCGCATGTCGCTAAGTTAGGACAGGCTCCCGTGGTATTCCAACATTTCACTCACGCAGTTGCGGCTGAGGAAGAGGTTGCAGCCCGAATCGCAGCTCCGGTTCTAGGGCCAGCTCAGGTTGCCACTCAGCCCATCTCTTCGATGCAAGCTGATGCAGCTCCTTCTGCATCAATTCAGCCTACCAGGATTTCTTTGGAACACGCAGTGTCATCAGGCACTGCAGAGCTTGCTCAGGATCTTAGATCCATCTTTAGGCATAGAGACTTCACGCCACCACGCTATCAGTACCCGCTACAACCGAAGTTCCATGAAGATCAGGAACACGCGGTTCCTCCTTGTTTCTTCGCAGAGTTATATTGGGGTCGAGATTCCTGCAATTTGTTACTTCCCAGGGAGGGGATTCTGCCCATATACAACACTTGAGCCGTTCTGATCTACCGTATCCTGGTTAGCAAAGCAATGTGGCGGGACCTGAAGAAAGCCTTGGCGTTGTCATGGCTATCATTATTCCTCCGGCTGCCACGTAGTCGTAAGTTATCGTCTAGGCTTGACATCCATGCACAGCGAGGTAGATACTTCGAATGTGGCGAAGAGCGTGATGAGCGCAATTGCAGGATCATGCGCAAATGCCGTGCATGCCAGAGCCTGAGACACCACACATCGTTTTGTAAGTACAACAATCACGTGCGAATAAACTTTCCCGAGCACGAATTTTACAACAGGCTCGAGGCAGCGATGGCCGACGGTCAGGATGCGACGCAGAAGAGCGCAGTTCCAGGACTGTAAAAATCACATTAGTTGCATGAGCGTATTTCCTTCTCAACCTTCCTTTCTTAGCTATTCTCCTCTTAGCTCCTTTTAGTTCTTTAGTTAATCTCTTTAGTTCAACACCTTCGTTCCGCACTTGCATGTTAGTTTAGTTCTTCCCTCAGTCGCTCTTTAGCCACTTTTCTAGTACTCTTTCGTTTGATCTCTTTTCCTTCCTTTGTTGCAGGACGTTTTTTCGCAGATGCCGGGTCACTTTTTTCGCAGTTGTCACTGCTTCGCAGTTTGATTTTCACACGGTCGCAGTCTTTTCAGTTCGCCTTAAGTGGACAACACGATTTTCGTGTTCCACGGCGGCGTGGTTGGGAGACCGCACTTCTCATTCTGATCAGGTGACGCTTTTTTATTCCACGTGCCTTAACTGTCCAAAGGATTCTTCGGCTCTGTCCTTGCGAGTACAAAATTCTCCCACTCGCAGTTTCATGGTTCCATCAGAAGCGCAGTAACCGTAGGTAACATCATGTAGGCCTATCTCGCTCAACATCACGACGCCAGCTGACTCGATCTACATCAACCCAATATTCTACATTCCGTCTTATCTGCAGCCGCTCAATATTCTATTCCGATTCCGATTTCAACGATGTTCGATATATTCTACATACATTTAATCATCTCCATATTCTACGATCAGCCGTTATGAGATGGTGCCGCAGCTGCGACGCCGACGCCGACGATGATTCCACGTATACATATGATCATTTACTACGTAGATGCTTGGTATAACTGTTTTCCTGTCTTGTATTGAATAGTAACTCATAGGTCCCCAAAACGTCTATCGTCTGCTCCCAACCACCCTCGCAACTGCCTCGGTGAGAAAAAATATATCAAACATACTTACAATGGAGGGGTCTGAAGCGCATGTCTGAACGGAGGAAGCGAGTCATACAGGGAGAATCGTCGTCCCTAAATTGGTTTGAAAATGTGTTTAATTTTTGCCAAGTCGTTAAACCCAAGGAGTAGGGGTCACAATGGGATACGGGGCAGCACGCGTTTGGGGTCTTGTACGCCCACGATGCTTCTGCAGCCAGTGGCTTGGAGCGCAGGTGGGTAAAAGGTTGACTCGTGCAAGGGAGGTCAGGGGTTTGGTTCCTCTGCGCTGCCACATTTCTGCATTTCAAGTGATTGGTAGATATTTGGGGGATTCTGAAGTCTATACCATTTTCAGACGTTTTCTGCGCATTTTCCAGCGGTACCTTGCGGTATTCACCATGGTGATGTATAAATGTTCAACACCAGTGATACACAGGTTCAAAGTGCATGAAGCACCACTGGGCACTTCGGGTAGCGTATAAAGGCTACAGGCTCTTCATAGTCTGTTTACATACATGGACCAAAGGCCTCGAGAAAAACCATCCTGCTCGGATTTTCAAAGGAGACCACGTTGTGACGTCGGAGGTGGTTCAAATGAAAAACGAGGTGTGCGGATCCCGCAAATTAAGCTAAACGGCATCAATACACTATTTCCCTAATATCTGCCTTCACCTGGAAATCAGAGGTCTGCTGAAGGTTTTCTAGAACCTAACACCAAAAACGTCCGCCGACGGTCGAGTGGTAATCCACCTGCTCATGCTGAAGTGTGGCCCACCTTTAGACAAGAAATCTTCGAGGGAAAATAAAGCTGGCTGAACGGATGGCCAGCATACTCAAGGACTTGAAGTCAAACGCAGGCGCTGTGGTTAAAAACCTGGTCATAAAAAAACAAGTCGCAAGAAAGCTACTCTCCACAGCGTACAGCTAGAAAATGCGCAGAAAACGTCTGAAAATTGTTAGACGTCAGAATCTTCCAAATCTCAACCAGTCAGTCGAAATGCTAAAATGAAGAAGCGCACAAAAACCAAGCCCCGACCTCTCTCGCATAAGGCAACCCCACTTCCACTGCGCTCCGAGTCGCTTGCCGGCAGATGCATCGCGGGCGTACAAGACCCCAAACTCGTGAAGCGTCGTGTTTCATTGTCACTTCAAGGATCCCCTACTCTTTAGATTTAACGACTTGGCAAAAAATAAACACATTTTTATACTCAATGAGGGGTGAGGATTCTTCCTATTCTTCCTACCTGCTCCCCCGTTCATACATACGCTTCAGGCCCTTCCCTTGTAAGACCGCACCTTGGTGCAGCTGTTAGATTAAATGCCCTTTGTTCTTGTCGAACAATGTAACATGGTTTACGCGGAAGTGTCATATATTTTTTATTTGTTTTATAGATGCACCACAAGTGCGCTCAAAGAAGGACACGCAGATTTTAACACGCAGATTTTGCACAAATTATACAAATTCAACACTGATGCAACAAATAGACATGATATCGATATGCACTGCAATTATAGTGTTTTGCAACGATTCAGAAGCTTGGATACAAGGAGATTGTGGTAACGAACCAAACGTTTAATGAGACTTATTGTGAAATGTCAACTTACTCGAATAGGAATTGACGCGGATAAATTCATTATGATATCGGTGCAGATGTCTGCTTGGCACTCAGGATAGCCATGGTGTGTTTCTAACAGAGTGAGAAAACCACTTTCGAGCAGCTTAATCAAAAAGAAGTCCGGATTTAAGTCCTGTCTAACTTAGGCCTTCTTTACACTTCATTCGGTGCTGCTTCGGAGATAGTTAAACCCAATTTGCAGAAGTACATTGTAGAAGACAATGTAAAGAATGAAGCTACGCACTATGGATATATAAAGAAAATATAAGTATGAGAAAATTAATGGTGTGGTTGCATAGGTCCCTCTATATTTAAGCTCTGGATATCCGCTTACGTCGAACATAAAGTCGACGCAGGCACATTGATTCACTAGGTGTAAGCAAATAAAACACACGCTAGGTATCAAAACTTAGTCCCATGCCACTCTGCAGTGAGTTATCTTACGTTTTGCAGAAGATAGTAACAATGAAGCCTACACTCAACTTACGAAGTGTGCTGGTGGCTAAACGAAAACAGCATTCAGTTCCAGAACCGCTGGTAACAACCATAACCATAGCACTACCACAGTGACAATGTTGAGTATGCAATTGGTATCGTCCATAAATATCCGAAGCTTTCTATCCGGTTTCTAAACCCTAAATACATTGATGAAAATGGTGGAGGCGGTATAGCAGTGTTGCTGACAGCCTGCACCCGACCGAGCGCATTGATTTTAGCCCTTACCCGCAGACAATCATGTAACAACTGCGAGCTGACCACAATCTTACGCCACATGGTAGGGAACAGGTATTGATTGGAAACGAAACTGGGTCCCAAGTCCAACGCGGAGAGCGCCTCAGTCGATAAATTACATGACCAAGAACCGTGGTCCGTGGACGGCGTCCTTCCCCCTCGCCTTCTCTAGCACCAAGACGGGAGGTGCAAGTGAAGAACACACCAAGATTTTTTAAAATCAAGACATCGATCGCGCTCCTCAGGAATTTATCCTGCAGCCCTTAGTCTTCACGATTATCTCTCGACTCATCCATTATTCCCTCCAAAGACGAGCCCGCACATATTTCTCGCTACACAACTCCTTCGAAACGCATTTGGACAAGATATTATACATGTACTCTTGCTTGCTTTTCATGATCGTTTAGAGGATTTGCATCTCCATGTGTACTCGCCAGTTGCCGTTTGGTTTGTCGCACAGTTCATGAAGCTTCTTCCTCTTGATAAAGTTAAGAACTACTTCGTTCTTGATACAGCGGCGAAGAAAGTGAATGTCTATTTCACTGTGACGTTCTTCTGCCTCAGCGATAGGACTTCCGCGAGCAAGCTTTTCTACTTAGTGACTACATTTATTAACTAAATTTACTTATAACGCGTAATTAACCTAAAACTTTCAATACTACCTCTCTTTTATCTCAAATATGTGTTAGTGAAGTAAAAAGAACTTGCGTAATTTAGCCTCCTGAGTTGTTTACAGGGCGAACTCTATTAACGTCACCGTTGAGCCGTTTGCGAGAAACAATTTCGAGAGAACTAGGATGTTCGTTTTCTTGACATATCTAAATAATTATTGCTTACATATTACACTGTTATATATTTTTTTTACTAATTTCCTCACCTTACTGCTTAAGCCTGTTTCTGGGATCTTCAGTGATCTATATACTAACTCTCCCTTCTGAAAACGAACGTGATATTTATATATGTTAATAATTAATGTTCCTCCTTACCTGGAGAGCTCGCTTTTTCTCAGTCAACATTTCTTCTAGCTTGGTTCCATTCCAATCCTTCTAATCAGTGTTGAGTTGCATTGCAGCTATTATTGGCCTCATAGGCGGCTGTAAATTATCATAATTAATCTTATTTATAACATTTCTACTGCTGATTTTAACCCAACGTCATGGTACCAATTTTAAGGTTCCCTTTTCATAACTTTCAATTTAATTCGGCAGCAAAATTTTGTTATAAGGAATTTACTAGACTGTTTTTAGCGAAAATTCTTATCCTAGAATGGTGTTCCTGCAATGTCAGAGTTATACAGCTTATTATTATGGTGCCATGGGAGCTGTTATATTCGTACAGGTTTTTTCGGCCTTCTTTCATAAGATATTTCCAAAAGTCTGTGTTATTTGCACTTAACTAACTTTCTTACGTTTGTCTGGTAATTGTATTCTAGATTCCTCACTTTTATAACGGGATAGCTTCCATAGTTGCCGGCTATGGTGGCCAACTGAATGGACTTCTGTGTTCCATAGGGTATCTAATGCTAAAAATTCTAGTTACTGTGAAGTCTATAATCATTAGTAAAATATTGCTTGCTGAAGGATATCACGACCAAAGTCTTCTAACGATTGGTTCGCACTTCTTCTTTAAATTAAGCAGCTCTAATATATGACCCAGTCTGTCATTACCTTTCGGTTGATAGTTTCATGGAACATTTTCTATCTCGCTTCCATACTGCATAACAAGTATCTAATAATGTTTATACACTGCTTATAAAGTTGTTTGTATATCTGTTAAACATAAAAACCAATTGGTAACATGTAATTTCTATCAATACTGTAAAGCTACAATTCATAAGGATTGGCTGGACATCTGAAAAGTTTTTATTAGTCTCTTCTTTAGCCCAAAATTAATGATTATTTACCTATTTAATGCTCAGCCTCACTATTCCGCCCAGGGTAACCTCCCAATATTAATAAGCAGGGCCCATTTCGAATGCTAATGAATTGAGATGCTGCGATTTGCTTCCTGGAACCCGAATAGCACCATATACACCATGTTCAAACCACCGACCTGTTCGTCTTTCAATGCTGATCGCTTGTTAGAAAACTCATGATATCGAGTGCAAGATTGTAGTCATCAATAACTCACCGAAGGCACCTATGCTGTACTCTCATGCATGCCAAGATCACCACCGATTTTGCACGTTGCGGCTCCTCCTTCCTCCCACCGTCGACAAGGCTGCGTGAGAGGGGCGAGGAGGTGGGAGGACGGTCCGGATGTACGAAATAGGCCACGCCCCTCGCACGAGGGGGCATTCGATCTTCCCCTGGTCCCCCTGGCTCACCCACCCCCAACCCCTAGACTTCTTTGAGAGTCTAATGGCTGCCTTACGAAACTTTACAGACACAAAGCAGATTTTCCCGGCCCCTCGGTAAGCTAGGATAGAAACTCTACTCTGCCCCTCGCCAGCTAGGCAGTACATCTCGCCCCGCCGCCGAGGAGGTGTCGTAGGGACGACCAACTTCTGAGTGAGTTCGAAAGACGCCGTCAGTCGGCCATTTTCTTGAGGAAGAGCCGCCACTTCTCCAACTAACTCACGACTTGCCTCATCGCCTCATCCAGACATCGTCGATCTTGCAGCAGGTATGAAAGAATAGAGCAAGGAGAGATAGGAAAACATTCATCGCCGAGTAGGGCGAAACTTGGCTCAGTAGGTCGAGCGGAACAGTCGAATTTGCAATCATATTGATCGCAGGCCTCTTGGGCGGGGAGATCTACGGTTTGAGATCGGTGCTACCACTGGCGTTAGGGGAAGAATTCATCAGGAACAGCTCCTACATAATAGGGGCGAGTCTAAAAAGCAGATCAGAGTAAGGAGAATATAATTGGCAGCACAGAACAATGACTTACAAAGAAAGGTTCTCAACTCTTGGTGAGCTTTTGCGACGCTGCGATGCGAGCGGAGACCAGAACTGCAGTCAGTTTTTGCTGAACGCTTTTTTAAAGACCTGAAAAAGAGGTGTGAAGACGTGTGCACAGCTCTCATCAATCTCTACGAGGTGTGCCTCGGTGCCGCAGCCAGTAGGAGCCAATATTCGAGTCCTAGTGCTGCCAATGTTTTTGCACATATTAGTTTGTTGTTATTACGCTTTCTCATGACCGCAGGTGTCAATTTTAGACCATCAATGCTTACAATAAACCAAGGCTGTCTATTTGCGCCTTCTTATATGGTAAACGAAAGAGTACTAGAAAAGTGGCTAAAGAGCGACTGAATGAAGAACTAAGCTAACATGCAAGTGCGGAACGAAGGTGTTGAACTGAAGAGATTGACTAAAAGACTAAAAGGAGCTAAGAAATGATAGCTAAGAAAGGAAGTTAGAGAAGGAAATACGCTCATGCAACTCATGTGATTTTTACAGTCCTGGAACTGCGCTCTTCTGCGTCGCATCCTGACCTCTAGTGCGTCGGCCATCGCTGCCTCGAGCCTGTCGTAAAAGTCGTCGTAAGCTCGGGATAGTTTATTCGCACGTGATTGTTGTACTTGCAAAAGGCTGTATGGTGCCTCAGGCTCTGGCATGCGCGACATTTGCGCATGATCCTGCAATTGCGCTCATCGCGCTCTTCGCCACATTCGAAGTATCTACCTCGCTGTGCATGGATGTAAAGCCTAGACGACAACTTACGACTACGTGGCAGCCGGAGGAATAATGATAGCCATGACAACGCCAAGGCTTTCTTCAGGTCCCGCCACATTGCTTTGCTAACCAGGATACGGTAGATCAGAACGGCTCAAGTGTTGTATATGGGCAGAATCCCCTCCTTGGGAAGTAAAAAATTGAAGGTATCTCGACCCCAATATAACTCTGCGAAGAAGCAAGGAGGAACCGCACGTTCCTGATCTTCATGGAAAATCCGTTGTAGCGGGTACTGATATCGTGGTGGCCTGAAGTCCGTATGCCTAAATATGGACTACCTTAATACAAATATCTTTGCACCTTAATACCCTTCAAGTTCTGCACGACATTCATCACTGCGCACTGTAGATACCGCGACTTCTCTGCATCGGACTATTACGGAAGATAAACTTCCTTCGTGATGTGGCTGCGGAGACTGCGATGTAGATCTGAACGCAGGTACGCATTGACCTGAACACAATCGTGTGCACCGGGATGCTTTGAGTCAAAAATGTGGTCAGGATTGAGCGCAACAATCAGCTTTGAAGCCACACATGTAGCGATCTACTGGGCCGGAACTGCATCAAGATGAAGCTCGGCGCGGCTGAAGTGCTGTTTTGGATCGCGCCTACGAACTAATGCGAGAAGCCCTTCGGCTACGGTAGGCTTTCTTTTCTGCATCGAAACTGCGTCTAGAGGTATCTCAATCTCGGGTTGTTCATTCACCGCTGTCGGCTGAGCTCTTCCGTCAACTGCTTCACCAACGGGATGTCCGCTGCCAGATTCCTCTGTGGGATTCGGACGAATTGCAGGGCCAGTGTGTCTTCAGTGTCGCTGTGCAGCTGCGAGGTCGAGGGTGCCGACGTGATGTCATCAGCCTGGCGTGCAGTACGAAACTGCGCTGACACACCAGTCGAAGCTGGCGGGACCACTTGCTTTTCACACACATAGATTAGCAGTAGAGAGTGACATGCCAACAAATGTGAAGATGACTGACTAACCTACACTATTTGCATTTTGTTACCTAATTGTGCAGTAGTGAGCTACCTATGAGATAATGAGTACATGAGACAGAAGAGATAATGACAAACACGATGAAGGAAAGAAGTAGAGAGACAAGGCTATAGAGAGATGATGAAATCAAGTTGAGAGTAAAGAGTTATACAGAAGAGATATAAAGGTAATGAGGAGATAATGAGGTACGCAGTGAAGTAACTGCGTATCAAACCTAGAAGATTTGAGGAACGTAGGTGAGTAAGTCGAAAATGAATGAATCGAAGTGACGAACATAAGAGAGAGTGAGATAAAGGAAGCAATCCAAAGGGATGTGCTGCACAGAATTTGAAGCTTCGTGCGGGGGATAGTGAATAAGAGAGTAAATGACTAAAAGAAGAGCAGAAAAAGAAAAGAGAATAGCAAAAATAAGACAAGAAGAAAAGGAGGCTGAATGGAGAGTAGAACAATCAGGGATACCATAAGGAACCAAGGGCAACCAGGAACAAAAGTGCAACGAGTATTGCGAAACAAGTACCGTAGCAAAGAAAACTGAGTACTCTGCGCAAAACATAAGTACTGCACATGATAATTTGAACCTATACACCTGGTAAGTGTGTCAAATGTCGTCAAGAAACGTATCTGCGTAGTGAAGATGCTGCGGGAGGATGTTGCTCTGGACGAAGGTGTGAGTCGGACTGATGTCGACCGCGCCTCCGCGTTAATTGACCTCTAAGCACATTAAGGTGCCTCAGAGCATTCGCCTCAGAACCCGCATCACGCATAGTTCTAGGCGATCGAGAAGCTATAGAACCGTAACCTGGAACAAAGAACGATATTTGAGAGAGAACAGTTAGAGAGACACTGACTGTAATGAACTTCTGGAGCGTCTTCTGCTTTTGGATGGGCTTCTGGAGGGATATCGATCTCTGACGTTGATCGATAGCGATGATAACGACTACGCTTATCTTCACGTGACCTGGAACCGTCACGCGAAGTAAATCTTCCGCTCTTAAGCTCTTGAGTCTCACACAGAACCTCGTGGTGTTGAGTCCCACAATATCGAAATGGTCTAGGTTCGCATGTCGTTGCAGTGTGTCCTTGGCGCAAGCATCTGTAACACAGCATAAGTGCGCGGACATGCCTACGTCAAACGAGCAATGGAATCTTAACGTAGCACTGCGGTGTTTCATGATCGCAGAAGTGACAGATGTTGGAATCCTGTCACCGGCATCGGGAACTGTGGTCCAGGCCCGAGGCCACGTGTGTGGCAGTATCGGTGGGGACTTACGGCACGCTTATGCTCTTTCCTTTCCAGCCACGTGGCACCAACTACATAGGGCCCTGCTGACCCAACTGAACCATAGGGAAGGAACTGCGATGGACTATAGCTCCCCGTGCGCACTACGACTCTGCGCCTACTCCCCCGCACGTCTTTGCGCCTTCCCCTTCTCTCATAGTATTGCGATTAATAAAAGATGTTGGTCTCAACCAGTCTTCTAGTAATTCTCACAGACACAAGAAGGTATAGAGATTTAATATACTACTCATTCTCCACTTCTTACGATTACACATAGCTACGAGTTACGCAACTTGGTCATCTACGCTCACTAGGGGAATCCCACGCAACAGCTCGCTAGGGTCCGGCGAGGTCCTGCCTGGGGCGTGTGCCCACGAGGCGGTGCTCCTCGCCTCGCACCTGCGGTTACCTCTTCCTGGCGTCCGTGCCAGGGTCGACCCCCATTCTCCTCGGCTCTGCGCTCCTCCTCGATACACAAAATCGGCTCGCTCCGGAATCCACGGCGTCCAGCGGATGTTGACGAGAGGACGGCGGACGGACACGACCGTTCGGAGCGGCGGCAGCAGGCGAACAATGAAGCTCGCGCACGCGGCGTTCATACTTCGTTGCAGCGAATAGATGCTGCGTATTCGACGGCTTGCGCGGTGGGACCAAGGGGGCGCAGAGACTCTGCGTCCTTCAAGAGTCGTGGCGAAAGTCACGATAACTTAGACACTAAAACGAAATCCTCTAGGTAGCCCAGAAATGCCGGAACGGTTCAGGTATTGGATAGGCCGGAACGGCCCAAGTGTTGTAAATGGGCAGAATCGCCTTTTTCTGGGAAACAACAAAATGCAAATATCTCGACCCCAATACAACTCTTCGCAGAGTTAGAAACGACAGAAGTTGGACCGTTGGCGGCGTCAGCTCTTTGCATGCACGCAGATGACGAGCTCAAGTTGGGTGGAAACAGCGGTTATGGGGATTACGCCGCCCCTCTGCCCACTGCGCCACCATCGCTCGCTCGTTTCGCTGTTATATTGGGGTCGAGATACTTGCATTTTATTGTTTCCCAGAGAGAGGCGATTCTTCCCGTATACAACACTTGGACCGTAGTCTCCTGGTGAGTGAATACCAGAACTTCGGCACATGGATTCGCCGGCCGCACTATGAAGCCGGCATCTAGGTCAGGCAAATTGTGGCATTTAAAGTCAAAAACTGTAAAAATAGTAAGCTACCGATAAGGAAAATAGCGCATGATTGTTTGATATATATCCCCGCAACCCATATGAACGGGAGGGAATACACCACGTATTCAGCGGTAACAGAACAAATTGCTGAAGCTGAACATAAAAGAATTTAGGTCAGTCTGCGTAGTGAAACGTATAAAAATAAGGCGAATTCATTAGAAAAACACACTTAGTCAGCAAACAAGAAAGAAAAAAGAACGTAACCCATGCCTGTTGAAAGCACAATAGTCAGAAGCTTAGCTAGATTGACGAAAGGCTGATCACATAGGCACAGAAGAGGCAAGTTTGAGATTACCTGAATGCATAAGTTGAATGGGACGCTTCTGCATATCCTCAATGTTCAAAAGTTGCAGTAAGTCAGTTTTCGTCAAACTACTTCTAAACACACGAGTTTTGCTAGACGTTAGAAATTCACCACGTAAAAGATGAATCCACCTCGCAAATCTTAAGAAAAGAAAACTAAACTTAGATCTCTCATTCCTGTTAATTTTAACATAGTTTAGCCTGAACCCACCTGAACGTTTGCCTCATGGTCTAAATATCCAGCGCTTACTAGACGAAAGTCTTATATCTCTGCGAAGCAGGCGGGAGCAAAAAGTGAGGTCAGCAACGAGCAACGGAGATGTACAATAAAGTATTTAGGCCCAAGGGCCTCAAACCCACACCAAATGCAGGTAAATGTGGTGAGTTCAGTTTCATCCTATTACACACTATCCTCTTAAAGGTTTGCTGAATCTACCTATTTTAGGGCCTGATTGCTAGTAGAGGAAGTCCATAATTAGGAGCAGTACTCTAAATGTGGCAAAACGTAGGATCTTACAACCGAACCAAGACTGGATTATCAATATGAACGTGGCGTAAAATGGAAAAGGAGCTGTATATGCCCTTCTCGCCACTTGATCAATATGTACTCTAAAACTGAGAGAAGAAAACGGCTACACAACACCATCTGTTGGGCGGTAACCACTAAAATGCACGAGCGATTTTGACTCAAAGCTACTGTAGATCCCACTAAACAGCCCAAGCGGTAAGCCTTTCAATGGAAGGTTTTAAAGCTGTTGCCATCTCAGCCATTCCTCCATAGTGTATTCCTTAAATTTTTCTATAATTGGCATGCGACTGAACTTTAGTTCCATCGTAGGGTTTTGTAGATGAAGACTTCTATTCTTTCAGGACTTTAAAAACTTCTTCATGATAAATTAAATATTACATAATTTATAACAAGAGGTTGGTGGTCTAACACGGGTGGCGAAGTAGGTATTATCGTTCGAGAATACGGAAGCAAAGTAATCAGCTAACGCCGAAGCTTTGCTAATATTAGGGCGACATTCTGAACCGTCATTACTAAGTAAAACAGAGGGTTGTCCATCAGATTTTATCTTGCTCCGTATGAATGGATGCAGTTTTTCAGAGGAAGTGTGAGATGCTAAATGATGCTCGCTATTGGCCAACGATTTCTTTAGATTATGTATGGTCAATGCCTCAATGTCTACACACTCTTTTATAAATAGTGTCGTTCAGTTTATTTGGTGTCTGGAGAACAATCCTGTTTCTTTTGAGCGAGTAAGTTTCGTATATGACTTGGTAGTTTTCGTACGGTGAAGGGACAAAATGGTACAGCCTATCATAAATATTGCTACAAAACGTTTGACAAAGTTCTGCAGTAAATGCATAACTATCGAGCAGTTTTACTCAATTAATGTGAAGCAGGCTTTCGGTCAACGAGTGATAGTCTGTCCTTGTAAAATAAGGTAATGGTAAATTCTCGGTCTCTAAGACTTCCAGGACCTAACAAAGAAGTTTATGATGGTGTGGTCAGCAGTAGCTATAAGAGGATGCGTGGTAACACCGTGTACAGTAGGAGTTGTAGTAAGCTCAACGTCAAGTGTATTGTCTGCACGTGTTGATGCATTAACTGCCTGCAAAGAATCAATAAAAAAAACTTCAAAAAGCGTGCTGCACTAGGACTCCGTGGGGCGAGGCTACTCCAGTCAATTCTCAGGTTGAGGTTTATTGCTCTCCTACTCGCTACAAGAGTAGAGAGTAACTCAATCAATTCATCGTCATCATCTTTTATGAAAATAGGAGGAGGGAAAATGTTGGGTGACAGAACATCCACTCACAAGACGTCCGATTTTAGCCGAGCCAACAAACGCCTCCTCTAGACCTACTACGACCCACTCTAGGTATTTCTTCGGGAGGTTGGCAATAATTTCGAAGCCTCGATTATTCGATGTAAGTCATGTCTGTAAGGTTATGAGAACTGTGTCAGGCTGTGAATCAGAAAGGAGGCAATGGAAGTGATGGAGCTTGTTTACTAGACTACGAGCGTTAAGAAGAGATCAAAGGAATGATGGTGGTCCAACGTACTCGATCACACATTTCCCGGAACCCCACGGGAGATTTCAGAAAGGTGCTTCAGCTCACCTCGATAGATCACCCATTCCCTTTTGTCCTTACCCCTACTTTCTCCCGAGCCTCCCTACGCATTTCGAACTCCCTTAGCCTTCCCTCCGCTGTCATACTTCTGCGAACGAATAAGTCCGCGAAGCCGGCAGCGTGAAGCGAGCGGAGAGTTCGCTAGTGCTCTTCTCCAGTGAAATGAAAAAGAAAGCACTACTTTGACTAGGCGCGCACGGTCCTGCGTCATTTTACCCATCCTATAAAGTCCTACAGTTCTGCACGCAACCTATAGAACGTCTAAGACACTCGCTACCTTTCCCTTCAAATCATTCTGAGGTTAGGAAGGTGAACAGTCACCGACAGCCTCCTTAATTCCAGCAATTACGATGCTGCGAGAGCGTTTTTCAGCTTCCACAAACTCTGAAAATTTCTTAGAAATTTTTCTCTTTCTTTCTTAGAAAAAAAGAAAACGCTGTCACCACATGGTCAATTACTGGACCACCCCTCCAAGATGTGGTTGATGAGGTCACTTGCTGACATTTTACTACAGTTAGCATAGCAGCGGAGAGACAATCGGAGCTTTAATAATGCTACAAGCAGCGATTCCTTGGTTGAGACCATTGTGTTGGTCTCCTACTTAGAAGTCATGCGCGCCATGTTGTTTGATCTGTTCGTAAACAGATGGCTTATTATTGATCCCAGAAATAAAGACAAATAAAAAAACAAAGAATAAACGAAATGCTACAAATATTAGGCTCCCGCAGCACAAGGAAAACATAATAAACGACTAAGGGCAGATGGAGCAAAAACTGGTAAAAATTCAGTCCAAGAAAAATACGTTCGGACGAAAACTAAACGCAGCTGCTCTGCGACAGAACAAACGGGATGTGATGTTTAATATGTTAAAAGACCGGGCTTACGGGTGTTGCTGAAATCCGTACAGTGCGTTTCAAAGGCTACAATGCGTTTCAAAAGTATGTATCCACATCATAGTTTGCCCAAATCTCGTTTTGTATTCATTTCTACAGGCCCGCACTAGTTCCACTAGTTCCCTCGCAGTCGAATATAAGTACGCCCTAAGTTCGACCGGCCTTGCTACGCGGTACACAACGATTGACTCCAGCCCAAGGGGTTTATTCGACCAATAGAACCTCAAACTTGGGTAATTAAACCAATACAGAATAATACGCACTACTTCGATCAAACCGAATAAGTGAACAATATCATGAGAGCAATCGACAGATGAAAACAGAGATGGCTATGCTCCCTACGACTATTTCTAATGGAACTCTCAGATGTTTTTTCTTTTCCCAATTTCTGATTTTGACGACTCTTAATCTTTACCATCATACGAGAAAACCTTTCTCTTTCTTTCTCGGATGCGCACTACTTCGAAATACACTTCCAAAAGTACCTCTCATCTAAGGTTTACCTCCCCTGCGTAATACTCACCCCTGAGACCGAGCCCATTAAACGAGCCCGGAGACAAAGGAAAATCAGCGCAAGCCAGCACATAAAATCGTTTCTGTCTTTTTCCAAGCTTTATATTCTGTTCTGCAAATGTTTTCAAGATGCGCAGAGCGATATTTGCGCCTGTTGAGCCGAAGAATTCTATGTTTTGGGATAACAGCGCGCAACATTCGCTGATCCATATTCTTGCTAATTCTCTCGGACAGCGCATTCTCAGTTTATGACTCTACCGCGCATACGCCCTCACATTTAGAAACATTGTTCGTTTCACACGAGAATCAGACATTCTTGGAAAAGGGGGTTTGGGTGTTTCAAAAGTTAATACGTATCCACTTGCGAAAAGCAATTTTTTATTAAATTGGGAAGTTGATCGGACCACCATTACTTCTTATGAAATCGTGCATCCTATTATGCATGCCGTTGCCAAGGTTCTGGATGATTTTATCTTTGATAGTGTCCCACGTCAGTGAACTGTCGATACATACCTTTGAAGCGCACTGTAGGTTTACATGTCTTTCATGTTCGCTAAAGATCAGTAACACCCGTTATGCCCGGTTTTTTGACATATTCACGTAGGATTGTTGAACCAAAAGTCCCATGTTTTCTACATCATGCTGCGAAACATGATGTAGAAAAACGAGATATGGGCGAATTATGAGGTGGATGCATTCTTTTGAAACGCACTGTATATTTTCTCAGTGTGGGTCAGGTAGTGAGTCTGACAATCGAGTGCTTAATGTGTAACGTATTCAAACGGTCGGGAGTGTACTATTATGTATATATGCAGATGAGATGGTTAGAAATGGGACAAAAACTGGCTCCTGTACTGGCAGTCACCTTCATGTTTAGGGTGGAAAATACCGTCCAAGAATGCCTGCCAACACTCTATTGTAAGTATATCAACGGCTGCTTTATATTTAGTATGTCCTATTCAAAATGACTAAATGGTACAGAAAACCCAGTAGCATGAAGATCCTTGTCCGCTACTGCTCTGCACACCCTTCCAGTTCCAAAAGGAACAAAGAAACATGTTTCGGACTGCTGCCACGGTATCGCTTCACATTGAGCAAAAATTGCTTTCATTAAAGATGGCTCACAGCCTTACAAAAAGTAATGAGCATCAAGCCCAAAGTTGGCAGACGGGGATGGAAGGAGCAAGCTGCAACGCTAGTCCGTCGAGAACTAGAACGAGGGAAGATACCCTTCTGCGTGCCCTTTATCTCAGACGAAGTGAGTGCAGAGATACACAGATGAATACGCAGAACAGATCTCCTCGGCGAGGTAAGCGTTGTAGATTTTCCTCCTACAACCTTAAAGATGGAGTTGGTCCGGAGCCGAATCAAGGATCGGAATGCCAAACCCACTCCTGCGTAGCCTGTTCCAGTAGGAAAAAGGGGATTGCATGACTTCTGGGGTGTTTATCTCGTTTTCTGCAATGAGTCTGGGGACCACTAAACAAGGGAAATGAGCAAACCCCTGCCAGTGTTCGCACTCCTTGAGAAGAACACATGGTCCTGCGCTGTGATTGACTTTGGTTAGGGTCAAGCTTGAGGTTCGGGAATTGAAGGGGGTCGAAGTGTGGCGTCGTCTGGAGGGGAGGGGGTTGTACTCTCTCGGTTTTGGCAGAGGCTTCTCTCTAATCTCAAGTTTTTAGATGATTGCATCTTTTAATCAGTCATTGTTTCCACGTGTGGCTACGACCATGCGGATACATACAAGCATCGCGTTTCCTGGAGTCAAAAAGTTGGATATCAAAAAATATTGTACAGTGAAAAATAAAGATTTTCTGTTCGCAGACTTAGAGTCAATGAGAGGCTTTAGTTTTTTTCAGATTTTGCCAGTAGGTCATGAACATGGAGTTTTCTACCTGGAGGAGCGACATGTACTTCCAAAATTGCACTCTACAATTTTAAATGTCAATTGCTAAAGACGACTTAAGAACTTTCCCTAAAAAAATTTTGAAGCACTCTTCGAATCGATGAATTTTTCCGGATTTTGCCAGGAGGTCATGAACCTGGAGTTTTCTACTTGCAGGAGCGACATTTACTTCCAAAATTGCACTCTATACTAAGGTCAATTACTAAGGACAGCCTAAGAACTTTCCCTAAAAGGTTTTTGAAGCACTCTTCGAATAGATGAAGGAATGGCAACCGAAAGACGGTCTTGCCTCGAGAAGAATTTTCTCTCTTCTGCAGGAAACAGCGCCTGAAAGTGAAATCGTACCTAGTATTCAACGTGGTAACATCAGAACACCTCTTGGAAAGCATAGAGCTGAGGAGCATAACGGTAGCGACTTTGAGATTAGGTGCAAGGTGTTGGTGGTAGAAGCAGAAATATCGGCAAGGAAAGCATTGGAGGCGTTCTGGATTTTTGCAAGAAACCCTGGCATGAACGACCGTCAGGAACGCCCGTCGATTACGAATGACTTTCTGCCCTTTGTGCCGAAATGCGAGCTGTAGAATAGAAAGGGCGCATGTGCAGGTCGTTATCCGTTCTATCCGTCGCTGCACAGTAGGTCTCATTCGCCCGGTCGTGCTGAGAGAGAACTGCGGCTCGTTTGGTGGATCTAACGTAAGTTTTAGCTTTCATGGGTGGTTTCTCTAAGGAAGCGGAACCGCTAGATTGGAGCTAGCGCTTGGTGGGGTAAATCGCATATCTAATATTTGCACCACGTCCAGGCCTCCGAGGAAGACAGAAGTGTCGAAACGTTAGGCCTGGCAATAAACGTCCACCATAACAACCTCGAATGGCACAAAGTAACAACACTAACAACTAGTACCCTATAGAATTTTAAGCCCGTTTGACCCACAGTGATAAATCTATGTTTTTCTGAAACGATCTTCTATTTGATCTTGATTTAGCGTCATTTGCGAAAAAATATCGACCCAAATCACAGTGGAATAATCACATATTCTAATCACATGGAAGGTGTTAATTTTAAGACCTGTTTTGACACATAGAACTCACATTTGTTAAAACTTTTTGAATTTTTTTTAGAAGCCCCAAAGATTTCCGAGTTATAGCGGTTTGCTTGCGGCTACTGCGTTCTCTTACACAATCGACCGCAATTGAAGGATGGATGGACTCTTCGCGGAAAAAACTTTTCTTCCTTCTGAAAGAAAGAACGACAGAGAGTGGAACTGTGTCATATAAAATTTTAAGTCGTGTCTACTATTCAGTAAAAAACTAGGCTTCTCCGCTGTGATGACAATATGATTAGGATGGATCGTAAGCAAAATTCTCGTTTTCCATAAAAAAATTATTTTTTAGCCGAAAAAGACCACCCATACGAATTAAATTCTGCCACAAAAACTTCCCAGTTTTGGTCAATGCACAGTGAAAAAAATCATGATTTTCTGGATCGAACAGGATGAATCGACCTCCGGTCGACATTGCACCAACGTCATCGGAGCATAAACTTGAACGTTCACAAAAGGTTCATAACTCGGTAAGTTTTTTGAGTTTCGGAGACTGCTCTAGCTTTTCGAAAACTAGAAGAAAAATGCCATGTAAAAACCATTATCAAAAAAGGGTTCTTCATGCGCGGCGGACGGCTCAATTTTTGAGCGAAAAAATTGAAGTGACTACACCAAAGAGCTTATAACTCGGTAAGTTTTTCGAAGTTTCAAAATTCTGCTAGCTTTTCAGAATCTAGAAAAAAGTCCTTTCTCGACGAATAGGAATCAATTTCCAAAAAAGGAGTCTTCGTGCGCGGCAGGGGGTCTAATTTCTGGTCCTTTCTTGGAAGTGATTCTTATATGGTAAGAAATCAAATTTGCTTTATTTTTTGATGGCCGAGCGGGACTTTTAATTTTCGAAAGGCTAGCCGAGATATGATCAATTTTCGGAAGTCGTGAACTGAACCGTTCACCATCGTCATCGAGATGATTTCACAAAAATGTTCATAACTCAGCCAATTTTCCGAAAATCACAAACTCTTCTTAGCCATCAAAAAACAGAGCAAATATGCTCTCTAACACATAAGAACTCGTTTCCCAGAAAAGGATCTTCATGCGGGGCAGGGGGGTTCGATTTTCGGTACGTATTTTTGCGAAATGGACCAGAAATTGGATCCCCTGCCGCGCATGAAGACTCCTCTTCTGAAGATCGTTTTTTACATGATAAGAAAGCGCATTTTATCTGCTTTCAGAAAAACTACAGAAATTTTCGAGCTTCGATAAACTGGTCGAGTTATGAATATTTTGTGAGATCGCTCCGATGACGACGGTGAACGGTCGATCCGAGGTTCAGTTTACGAGTTCAGAAAATCGATCATAACTCGGCTAATTTTCCGAAAATCAAAAATCTCGCTTGGCCATCAAAAAATAGAGCAAACATGCTCTCTAACAACATAAGAACTCATTTCCCAGAAAGGATCTTCATACGGGGCAGGGGAGTTCGATTTTCGGTACGTATTTTTGCAAAATGGACCAGAAATTGGACCCTCCTGCCGCACATGAAGACTCTTCTTCTGGAAATTGATTTTTAGGCGACGAGAAACGACTTTTCTTCTAGTTTCTGAAAAGCTAGCGGGATTTCGAAACTTCGAAAAACTTACCGAGTTATGAGCATGTTTGTGTAAAGGATAAAGGATAAAGAACGGCGTTATTCAATCCCCTTTGGGATGCGCGGGCGCATTCTGCTTCTACGGGATGTCGTGGAGACGACATGAATGCGTATTTGGCCATACAATGACTTGCAGTGGCCAGCCGATGAACAATTCAGCGCTCTATCCTTCCCAGTCAAGTCTGGTGCCAATTCATCGTCCCCGGAGGGATGGAAGGCTTGGTTGGCCTGGGCGGGAAATCCGAATCAGGAACCTGGTATCGGGTGCAGGCGGCAGCCGGTGTCTCCTCCAACTGCGCTTCACGCGCCCATTTTTGTGTAGTCACTTCAATTTTTTCGCTCAAAAATTGAACCGTCCGCTGCGCATGAAGAACCCTTTTTTGAAAATGGCTTTTACATGGCGTTTTTCTTCTAGTTTTCGAAAACCTAGAGCAGTCTCCGAAATTCGAGAAACTTACCGAGTTGTGAATGTTTGTGAACGTTCAAGTTTATGCTCCGATGAAAAGTCAAAGAAGTGGTGCAAAGTCGACCGGAGGTCGATTCATCCTGTTCGATCCAGAAAATCATGATTTTTTTCAGTGTGAATTAATCAAGACTTGGAAGTTTTTGTGGCAGAATTTTATTTGTATGGGTGGTCTGCTTCGGCCAAAAAATATTTTTTCATGAAAAACGAGAATTTTGCTCACGATCCATTGTAATCATATCGTCATCGCAGTTCCGTCATCGCTGTAGAGAACCTTGTTTTTTTTGCTGTATCATGCACAGAGCTTGGGTTTATGTAGCTTTATTTGGGTTTATGTAGCTTCATTTTCGTTTTTTTTAATGACGTTTCCTTAGGATGGGAGATTATTCCCATAGGGGAGTCCATCGTCCATTCCTCATTTTTCCGCTCCATAAT
The DNA here is from genome assembly GCA_947396885.1 of Heligmosomoides polygyrus polygyrus. Lineage (NCBI taxonomy): Eukaryota > Metazoa > Nematoda > Chromadorea > Rhabditida > Heligmosomidae > Heligmosomoides > Heligmosomoides polygyrus. The sequence continues at coordinate 69,992,095 of OX377201.1, read as the reverse complement.
CGATTCGATGAACGCTTCAAAAAATTTGTAAGGAAAGCACCTAAGTCGTCGTTAGAAAGCAATACTCAAAATTTTATATAACACAATTTCAGATGCAAACGTCGCTCCTTTAGGTAGAAGAATGTTCCGTGTCCATGACGTCCTGAAAAAACTGCATAAATTGAACAGTGAGGATTGGAAGGCTGCTACCAGAAAATCTTTATTTTGAAGTGTCGAAAAACAGAATTCAAAATTTTGAAAATTTTTATTGCGTTCTGAAAACATGTATTGTTCAGGGAACTCGTTTCGATGTTCTCTTCAGTGCCGAAGCCGCACCTAAAAAGCAGAATCCATTAAAGAGTTCAAAATGCACAAAAAACCTTGAAAAAATTAAGAAATACAAGAAATAGAAAAGGGGAAGAGAGAGGGAGGGGGTCGTACGAATTCCGCTTCTGAGGGGGGTCGTAAATTTCCAGCAAAAATCGAACCCCACGCTTGACCCTGACTTTGGTGGCGCTAGAGTCACTTCGATTACAGCGAAGAATCCACAGGACAATCGCAAGGAAGAGTGTATTGCGAAAATTTTCAGCGAAAACTGGGCTGCACGCTTGACCATGCCGCTGGTGAGATGTGATACCTGCTCAAAGCTCAAGGCATGGGTGGTGATGAGGTTGGAGCAATTCCACCCATACCTTGCGTGTGTGTGTGTGTGTGTGTGTGTGTGTGTGTGTGTGTGTGCGCGCGTGTGTGTGTGTGTGGAGGAGGAGGAAGGTACTAGGGTGCTGATCAATCAAAAATATGGTATCCCTTACTTTTCTACTTTTTATACTTCGAGGTCAAAAATTATTACCTTTCCATCCTCAAAGAGCTCGAGAAAAGTAAATAACTGTTGTTGTGAGGCCACTATTAAGGAACGTGTCGGAGATGAGCAAAAAAGGTCACATCGACGGCAAATCTCTCGAAAAATCCAAGAAATCGCAGGTGAAAATTGAATGAATGTAGAAAACTACTCATGTTAGTCAGGCACGTTACCCCTACATTACCCATTTTATGTCACCGTGGCTACAGTGGTGTAGGAGAAGTGGACTTGGCCAACGCGAGTGGAGTGCTGGATTCCTGGACTTTGGTACAAAGATGCACATTCCCCACTTTATGGCATCGTTGACGTTCTATCAGTTCCTTTCTGATAGCGATTAGGAGGGCTGCTCTTCTTAAGCGTTCCTCTAAAATAATAATAACCACATAGGGCCTAGAGGTTAGGACTTAGCCTTCATCGGATTCGCTCGATTCTCTCGTCATCCAACTCGGCCACTCTTCTGGTCTCTGATGCTCCGTGAAGTCCGATTCGCCATGCGAACCCCAACTCGGAGAACCGCTGTAGCTGACCATGCTTATATTGGTAGGGTATTGCGATACTGCAGGTCGTAAACCAGGGATGGGCGGAATTTCTGTTTTCTGTTTTCTGTTTTCTGATTTTCTGGCCATTTTGGGCAAATTTTTTCTGTTTTCTGTTTTCTGGGAAAATGGCCAAAAATTGACCAGAAAACAGAAAATGGAGTTGCGAACAGAATATTATTACAGAAATCCAATAAAAAGGTTTCAAAAAGTGTCGTAGAATAGTGAGCTTTATTCCAAAATAGTGTTTCTAGAGTATATTCCAAAATAGTTTTTCTAGAGAACAGAATATTATTACAGAAATCCAATAAAAAGGTTTCAAAAAGTGTCGTAGAATAGTGAGCTTTATTCCAAAATAGTGTTTCTAGAGTATCTTACATGGTAAGCATGTGGCGTTTTTTGGATGTGCTCATGTAGTAATTGCGCCTTATGCTCATGAACTATGCCGCTTTGTTTGCTTGATTGATTGTGTAAGTGCTGCTGGCAAGGAGCATAGGAGTATATCGTAGAGCAATTTTCGACTTGCATAATTTGGCTTCGTATTCTTTCGATTTTAACAGTAGTTTGGACCATCTACGATCACTAAAAATTTTATTTTAAAACTATAAAACTAGTACTCTGAGGGGCATTTAACTATGTATTAACTAACCACTTGTCCTAGAGTTACAGGGGTAGGGTGGGCACCAGGGTGCTCCAGGGTGCCCCATGGATCCTTTTCGCTCGAGGGGCACGAAGAGCGTCATATTGTTTGTTCAGGGCTTTGGCGAAGAAGTCCGACCAACGCGTTGTTGGGCATCCTGGTATTCTCTTGACATTCCGCGGAATCTAGTCGGTGTCTGCGAAGCGCATTACGTGGCCCATCTAATTTTCGACGACTTGGACATGCGACAGCATCTCTGATCTTCGAACGTCGGCGAAGCTCGGAAGTCTCGAGGCCTTCTCTCACTTGTGTGAGTCGTGTCACTCCGAGCATCGTCCTCTCGATTCCGCGATACTGATCGCTTGTTAATCCTGCCTTTGTAGAGCCCAGGTCTCTGATCCGTATGGGCAGGAAGAACAGTAAAGTCGAAAAGGTAGGTACAGAGCCCCGACGTTCTTCGTCTTCCCCACTTCTCTTTCGACACTCTTGACAGTTCCTCAAGCCGCTCGTTTCCTCCTGCTCAGCTCCAGCGCTAGGTCGTTGGCCATATTGACTTCGCGACCCAGGTACACGTGTCTGGAGCATTCAAAGATGTTCGTTCCGTTGAGCGAGGATGAGGCATCCGAAACTCGTCCGTTCCTCATGAACATCGTCCTCGTAAGATTCAGCAGCAGTCCAACATTCCCACGTATGTAAACGATCGAAGTCGGCCAGCATTCGTTCCGCCTGGCTAGCGCTCGGTGTTAGATGGTGTAGCTGCCGTCCGTCGTATTTCACTTCCGTGTCTTCTCATTCGAGTTCGCGAATGACGTTTTTGAGGGTGGCGCTTAAGAGAACCGGGGATACTCTCTCATCGAACCTCATCGAACCTCTCTGTTCACATTGGCATCGACTTGTTGTAGAATGGCGAAACCTTTGTCGTGAGTCCACTGTACAGCTCTCGAAGGATTCTGACGTACAGAGTAGTAACGCCCTGAGTGAGCAGGGCTTCGATGACCGCTTCGGTCTCGACAGCGTCAAATGCCTTTTTCAGATCGACGAACGTAAGGCACTGCGGCTGCTTGTATTCTCGCGACACTTCTATGAGCTTCGTAATGGTGTGTGTGGAGGATCGTGCTGAATCCTCTCTGAAATTCTGCCTGTTCGCATTGCTGTCCCTATTCAGGATGACTCGAGTGAACAGCTTGTAGACTACGAGCATCAGGCAGATCGCGCGATTGTTGCTAATGCCGTGCACTCCTCTGTACACCAAGGCGGTTCTTCTGGTCTTCCACTGAGATGTAATATGATATGTAGATATAAGGAGAAATAATAATAATAATAATGTGATGGAGAGGGTATACGCTATGCTCGGTCTTCATTATATGGTGTCTACGCATTCAAGAAAGCACCTCCACCCAAGACCTGTTGTGCTGACAGCCCCCTCAGACACAATCTCGTGTTGTTCTGTGAAATTCACTTCTTTAGTCGGCTAAGTAGTAAGGTGCTGTAAAGAGCATTTATGTTGGCCTGAAAATTTTCAGCTAGGCCACTTACAAGGAAAGGTATTCCCGAGGAACGAAACGAACTAGGAATACAGATTGTGGCGGAGCCAGTAATACCAACGAATCTCTGCACAGCTTTAGAGTATGTTGAGTGTGTCTACAAACTCTAGCAATTGAGTTGATGCAAACAGTGATCATTGAGCCTTCATCGTGTTCGGTACTCTAAAATGCCAGTTTCTTACTGGTAGGACCATTATGATGAGTAATGTTGTATACTTCAAGGGTCGAGATTCCTAGGATCTATCAGTCCACATTTACAACTTGCTGATTGCAGTCCACTGGAGTGTAATAGAAATTTTTATAAACGCTTTCACATTAAAACGCTGGTTTGCGACTACATTTGTAGTCATACAAAAACATTTGCTACTGGAAATATAGATCTTTGGGTATAATAATTAGGTCGTGTGATAATTTCGAAATTTTCTGTTTTCTGATTTCTGTTTTCTGATTTTCTGGCGTTTTTGGCCTTTCTGTTTTCTGATTTCTGTTTTCTGACGAAAGCGATTTTCTGTTTTCTGTTTTCTGAGAAAATTTTCAAAATTTCCGCCCATCCCTGTCGTAAACCCCGCGGCGTCGGGGTTTACAGGCGGTCACGCTCTGTGATCCGTCGCAGCGACCTGCGCCGGTCGCCACGTCCCGCGTAGGAATCAGTGCAGATCATCTGCCCAGATCATCTGATACTCGACTTGCATCAGCTCAAATCCAGGCGTGCGCGCGGTTCTTGTCAGCCGTTTCGAATTCGGCGACACGAGCTCAGCAATGACACTCGGATGCATTCAGGTGGAAGCCACCACCCTGCCAGAAGGGACTACATTCAAGCTCCGGAATCCACTTCTAGCCATAGACACCATACCCACTTGCTCAGTGTCTGTGCTCGCTTCTCTTCTAATCCACTGTTGACTTCAATTCTAATCTCTTCTGAAAAAAACAAAAACAAAAGCGCATCTCAGGCTACGCCCCGTGAGAGCTAGAACGTGAAAAGTCGACAGTTTTCAATATTAAATAGTATATCCTCGAAAATTTTCGTTTATAAAAATCCGCTAATTGAAGAACGTTTCATGACTAGTGGCTTCGATGAACAAAGATTGTAGCTTGACTTTACTGGAGACGTGTTCTGTCCACATTAATGTAAGTATAGGTTCTGATCTCGAGATTGTCTCTGGAGTGACACACATCAAGTGGATATCACCAGTAGCAGTGGGAAGACGACGAAGGCTGAGCGCATCTAACAGGATAAAGGATAAGGGACGGTGTTGATCAATCCTTTTTGGGATGGTTCCTCTACGGAATGTCGTGGAGGCAATGTGAATTGTATGTGGGCTACACAGACAATTAGTGACCTGCGGTGGCCACCCGAAACAAGTCAGTGTTTGATCCTTCACAGACAACTGATACCAGTTTCCGACCCCGGAGGGATGGAAGGCATGGTCGTCCTGGGAGCAATATGAAATCAGAGCAGAGTTACGCGCCAAGAATTTGGCAGTAGTCTGATGCAAGACGTCACATAAATTACACTTTCATAAATTTATTAGCATTAGAAAAGCTCTGTCCCAATCTGGGGAAGTGTCATGCCAGAAAATTGTTTTTCTTCTTCTTTTATATTTTTTCTGGACCTTTGATGATTGGATAAAGCAAAAAACTTTATTCTATCTAAAGAAGGAAGAGTTTTAAAGTCACAAAAAGTGTGTAGATTTTTTTCTCTCTATGTATAATAATAACATCAATGAAGAAAGAATGCAATTAAATTGAAAAAAAACAGCATTAACGTTCTTCGACGAAGCTCCCCATTCCTTCTTTCACTTTTTGGTCGAAGTCCTTCTTTCCTTTCATTTTTGCCGAACTGTACGCTTTCGGTCTTTGAAGCCTTCTCGTGAGTACTTCAGATTTTCTTCGTTGCTGTTTGTATGTCTTCTTCTCCGAAGCCATAATTGATAAACCTTCCCGGATCAGAGGGGCGGAATTTCTGATTTCGGGGAAAGTATGCAAAATTAGACAGAACACGGAAAATGTCATTGCATACAAAATTTTGCGGGCAACACCAGCAGGATTTAAACTATGGGGTAAAACCGCTTCATCCCACGGCAAAAGAAATGCCCTTGACGTGTTTAAAATTAAAAGAAAGCAGGTTTCCTTAGAATTTGAGTCATGCGTTCATGTATTCGGTGGTCCGGACAGTCTCAGCGTTTTGTGTTACTACTTTTCATTCATCCATTATTAAGTAAAAATTCAACTTGTATTGTGCATTAATGCTACTTTCTATACAGAACTCTTCGCTCTATCTCACAAAATATTTCATGTTTCAGCGTTGTTTTATAACTCTGTTTTTGAAGGTCCTACTGGCGTATGTCGAACAAGCAGTTCCGAACGATATTTTACTCTCACTTCAAGTTGGGACAACTCACAGCCGAGACAGCTCGACAAATCGTTCAAGTGTGGGGGCCTAATAGTGTTGGAGAAAGCACAGTGCGCCAATAGTTCAGTAAGTTTCGGACCGGAGATTTCAATCTCGAAGATCACCTCCGTAGCGGTCGACATAGAGCAATCCTGGACGACGAGTTGAAGGAATTGGTAGAAGTTGAACCATCCCCAAACAGTTCGCGGGCTCGCGTAAGAGCTAGACTCAGTAGAACTGCTGTTGCGGATGCCTTGGAAAGCCTTGGGAAGGTGGAAAAGCTCGAGAAGTGGGCGCCCCACGAATTGAGTGAGCGGCAAAAATTGCCATGTTTCGAGATTTGTTCTTCTCTATATTTATGTAGCGGTGCAGAACACAACACCGAGCCCCATGTAACAAACCTAGCGGTCCGGTTTGTCAATTGCAGAAGAAGCTCCTAAAGAGCTGGACCCGTAGTGGGTAAGAAGCACATAAAGCTTGAAGGAAGAGGATTTATCTTACATAAATTTACACCTTACAGCATCGTACAAAATCATACATATATAGACAAGAGGGAAGAGTAGACGAGGGGCCTTAATGCCTACGTAGGGGAAGCGAGGCCAGGTCATTCAAGGAGGCAGCCGGGCGACGAGGGGAGGGACCGCGCTAGTAGTTTCTCGGAGCTCTCCTTTTATAGGGACTACCCCTAGGAGAGTACGGTGGCCTCTGTGAAAGGCCGCGGGGTGCTGTTGAGCTCGGCGAGTGAAGAGAGGGAGCAGACTCCCCGAAGAAGCGCGGCTCGGTGTTGTGTTCTGCACCGCTACATTTACACAACAAAACTGACCCGTTTTGAATCGAGTCATCATGATGAAAGGTGGATTCTAAATGTGAAGGAAACAAAACCTAACAGAAAATCCGGCCAGCGGTTGCACGCAACCTTTTTTCCTCTCCGACGAACCCCCTAGGCATTTTCCAAAGGTGGACCTCCACCAAAAAGGCCATGGTCTCTGCGTAGTGGTCGGCGGCTGGTGTGCTCCATTACAACTTTTTGGCACCAGACTAAACGATCGCAGCAGAGTCCTACTGTAAGGAAGTCGACGAAATGCACCGAAAATTGCGTCAGCTGCAGTAAGCATTCGTCAACAGAAGGGGCCCGCTTCTTTTGCACGATAACGCCCGCCCACACCTTCCCCAAATCACTATTCGAAAATTGAACGAGTTAAGGGTTGAAGTTCTGTCTCAACGGCCATATTCTCCAGACCTCTCGCCAACTGACTACCACCTTTTCAAACACTTGCAGAACTCTCTCGCTGGTAAAACCTGCACCAATCAGGACCAAGCCAAAACAGCTTTCGTGGATTTTTTCGAATCTCGACCACCTAATTTTTTCGCTGCACCACTGCTCAGTGCCCTGCACCGTTTCCTGCCCACTTCAGCTTGCTCTCTTGTTATTGGCGGACTCTGCGCGCAGGCAGAGGCCTCAGAAGGCGAAAAAAATGGTCACAGCTCCGTTCCCAGAAACGCTTAGCAGATGTGGAACACATACTTGGAGTCATCTTTCGAAGCCGCATCCTGCAATATGTACCTCATCTCAAAGTACAATTGTGTCCTAGTCCTACAGTAATCCATGCTGTTTACGGTGCCCACGGTGGAATGACCGGCGGATACACCACCGTCGGGAGAGGTCATCGCTTGCCCCACCGTCTTCCACTCTTCTATTTGAATTTAGCCACGCCCTGATGAACGGATGTGTATATAACGAGCAGATTCGAGCGACAAGGATCTCACACACGACTCCAGCAGCTCTACTGTTTGTCTCACCATTGATTTTGTGTTCACCATACAGTACCGTTGGTAAACGTTCGCCAAAACGCGGCCGACAGCGGATTAATCCGCCGTTTCCGCCGCTTTGCCATAACTCCTCAAAGTCGGTTATATTCAACTAAATGCACATCGTTGGAATCAGAACAACATTATCTACCTAATGGCGTAAAAATCTTGACAAGATTTTAGAATTTTTGAGTTCGAGATGACCTAGATTAGCCGAGCCCGTAATTGTCTTGACCTGACCCACATTCGCCACTGAGTCTCGCCTAATTGTGCCCCTTGGCATAGATTGAACTACCCAGTGGAATTTTAAAATTTTTAAACGCTGTCGAAAATGTGTGTTTTATGCTAATTTTAGGTTTTGTCTCACTACGACGATCTCTTAGATATCCAATTCGCCTAGTTTGCCGCCAAGTTCATCAATCCATGCATTCTCAACTGCCGATTTTTTCCATTTTCGCTAATTACCTACGACCGCACCACTTTTGTTCTACAGCTGATTTTTGCTCAAGTTCTCGACTATGGAGTGTGGATTACAAATATAAGTTTTAGGCTTGCTTTGATTAGAAGTAGGATAGTAATCAACCACCACATTGGCAGAGCAGCGTACCAAGGAGACATGTCCTGCAAGGGCTACTTCGCGCGTGTAGGTCTGTGTTTCCACGCGACGAATCAGCGAATATGGGAGCTGGATGTGTGGTGTGGCAGCTCAGGTCCGGCAGCTCCACTTCTTCAAAAATGCCATTTTCTTCTACTCCGACCACGGGACTCAACACCGACCTCCGAAAAAACCGCGCAGAACAGTTTCTGTCATCTAGCGGAGCCGATATTCGCGTTTTTTTTTTCGAAAATTTTTCCATTTGGCGTTAATCACATTTATTCCTTGAGATAAGTCCGCTACTGGAGTCCAGAGTGTTGCCGTGATTGCAGTGACCTGACCTGCCCCACCAAGCTTATCCTTTGGACATGCAATCGCTGCTTCTCTCCTCTCACTACTCACACTAAGCGAAGTCGTTTACTAATGAGGTACTGCTTTCCCCAGCCCACTTAATCATAATCATTTAGCTTCAGAAAAAGGAGTTATTAAGCATTTATTACAAATAATAATTATTATTTTATATTGCTATTTTTAACATTATTATTTTAACAAACACGTAGTAGAAAGTAACAATTATTAAATACATGCAATCGAAAGGTGAGCAAATAAATGGCAAATTATGTAACATACATAAACATTTTCTAAAATATGTATTAAGCAATTATTATTATTATTAGCAACAATTATTTCCTTAACGAAAGCAACAAACACATCAGCAAGTAACAATTATTAAATACATGCAGCCGAAAGACATGCAGATAAAGGGCGAATTATATAACATAGAATTTTATATCTTCTAAAATATGTCCCGCTGAACTTGTATTGTGGAGACGTTGCGTGCAGCACACTTCAGACGGCGTACTCTCGAGTTCAATGCGTTTTTAACCGTTCTCCAAACGGTTTCCCTCGCTTCAATTGGCATCAGGTAGTACTTAAAGATGCACTATAACAAGGAATAATATTTTATAATAATATTTTGCTCGTAAGAAGTACTCACTTCTTTGATATGGTCGACCCTGGTGGACGTCTGACCTCTTTTTCATACTATTTTCAACTCTGACAGCAAGTTCTTCGGGTTCATCTATATAGACGTCCTTTTGTGTTTCTAAGGCGAAATGATTCATGTTGCCGCCGCTAAGTGTTCTTAACGCTTCAAGACGCTCCCTGTCAACGTACTCGTACAGTAAGGCACCTAAAAATATACCTATGCTCTTAAATACAATGCATGTATTGAGAAAATGAAAGTCACCTTCAGAGCAAATTCGCTTTGGCACCCTTCTAAGAAGTTCTTCGAGAGCGCCTTTCATTTCGCAAATATCGTCCCAGTGGTGACGCTGTCTCTGACCCTCTTGCTTAAAAAGAACTTCCAGCCTTTCCTGACGAGCGGAGACTGCGTCTAGCCTAAATTTTATATCATCCAAAAGGCACTTCAGGGTATCCAAACCATCGCCTGCGTGCGACTCCCTTAATACGAATTGCGATAGGAGAAGAACCCCGTGTGTGGAAATTATTTATTTACCTGACAGTTGTGGTCGTGCCCGCGCTCCCCTCGCATATTTCGAACTCAGGCGTAATCAAACTTTCATCAGTTAAAATATGCGGTAATTGCGGGTAATATTTTTTACTACCAAGACATACCACCTAAATATCAAATCTCCACTAAGCTTCTGCAAACAGTTTCTAAAGAATCTCACGAAATGTACCTTAGCTGCATAAGCGGCCATTAAATCGTGCTTTCAAAACGTGCCCCACTTCCACCTTGCCGAGGAGGTCCTTCGAACGCACAACATCAGAAGTTTTGGTTCTTGTGAAGAAAACACCAGCGTAGATGGGAGCCATGACTTCAGTTGAAGTTTCGCCAAAAGAATCGATTATATATGCGCGAAATGTAACCACCGGGTACAATATGCCTAAGGCCTTCTCATTAATACCCATATCAAAGTCACCGTGAGATGCTAAATCAGTCCTTTCCCAGTAGTTGCTCTTGTGTGAACCATGTCTGTTGCTGACTACGTGGATATCATCATGCCGCTCCATCGTCAAGGGAAACCTTTGTCGTTCATCTATAGAGAGGTTATGAAGGTGCGCACTCCAAATTATGTATGTTTTCTCTTTGTTTAGTCCAGCATTTTTAAGGTGAATGAGAAAATAACCCGTTGGGCAGTCAGGGAACTAATAAAGAAATTCTGCTCTCTTCGTCCACTTACCCGAAAAATAGAGTACAATCCTCGAAGCTTGCGTGGCAAATTTAAACATAAATTTCTCTTCATTTCGGTTGTAAAACTTGTTTGTGCTTATCGTTTAGGTTGTTTCGACGTCATTAAGAACGAGATCTGCTCCAAGTACAGCTCGAATAGTTCGGAATCCGCGTCAGCAGTAGAAAAGCGTTTAAATGCACGTGGAGTTTCTATTAGTATAACGCAGATCAAGTTCTTAAGAGATCGTTTTGGATTCAAGCGGACGAGCACGAAATACTGACAAATGATTAGAGACGAAAACAGGGATAAGCGACTGAAATTTTGCGACGAAATGTTAATTAGCGGAGAACAATTCTTAGACTGCGTTTTCACCGATGAGTCCACATTCCAAAGTGCGTTAGAAAAATTTCCGGGAATAGGAATTTATCATACAATCTGTTGTTTTAGTTGGTTGTTCGACGAAATACTGCTATATCAAGAACGGTAGAGAAACGACACGCCTCAGAAACCGGGCTAAGCATCCAGCAAAAGTGCACGTTTGGGGAGGGATCTCCTCACGAGGCACAGCAGCTTTAGCTATTCTGCCCGGAAGCGTTAGAATAGACTCTAAGGTCTATTGTGAAATCCTGAGAAAGTGCTATACACCTTTCGCGCAGACCGCATCTAATGGTTTGTTCTCTTTTTCATTGTTTCACATTTCTACAAAAAAAAACGCTACAAAATTTAGGGCGATCACGACTTGTGCAGGACAATGCCCCGGCCCACACTAGTTGTTATGCGAAGAGGAGGCTGCTTGAGTGGGGCATTGAAACTCTAGAGTGGCCCGCCGAGTCCCATAACCTAAATCCTATTGAATTAGTGTGGGGCAGCATTAAGGCTTATTTAAGGTTTGTACTGAAATTTCTTTCCGGACTAACATATATCGGTCCCTTGTTGATTGCACCCTTTACAGGCGCCGAGTCTTTAGAACACAGGAGGAATTGTGCACAGCTATTAAGCAATACTGGATGTCTATAACGCCAGAAACGTGCAGGAAATACATAGGAGGCATCCAGTGGCGTTTGGCGCAGGTCGTTGAAGCTCGCGTTGGTAACATACTTGAAAGAAAGAGTACTGTACAGAATGGAAGCGCATCGCAGATTGCATAATATAGAAAATTTATTACAATATATCAATATATCATGCTCGTCTATTTGTCTTCGGCTGCATGTTTTTAATAACTGTTTCTTGCCATTAAACGTTCTCTAATGCTTAATAAAGACATTTATCTAAAGTGAGATGATTTTAACGGCGAACAGCCGTCCTGCGCCCTCCGGCGACCTCGCAAAAATCAAAAATCGGCAGCTAAAAATGTACTGAATGAGGTAAGTGGAGTCAATCTAGTCTTTTCGATTCTCTAACCTCACGCCTGACCCTGTATTGGGTTAGTGTGAGTAGCAAGAGGAGAGATTGCATGTCCAAAGGTGGGCAGGTTAGGTCACTACAATCACAGCAACACTCTGGACTCCAGTAGCGAACTTGTCTCAAGGAATAATCCCACCCTTCCACTCTAATCCCACGCCTTCCAGACTTGCCTGGCCCAACAACTCAGGATGCCAACCTGATTGTTAGCAGTCCATTATTCATGCAAAGATACACAATTATAAGTAGCACCCCTTCTGCCATTCCTGTAGGCCAACACTAGGAGCGCGCCGCTGTCAGTAGTAGTGCAACGCCTTCGCGCGCTGGGTGTAGACACGTGGCCAGGGTTCCGACCCCATCTGGTGTAGCGACCTGCGAACACTTTATTACACGGCGGTTAGCCTACGTTGTTCGTACTGTCCTCGCTGCTTGTTGGTCGACCGCTGGTTGTGCATCCCTCTTCGGCTTCGGTTCCTGGCTGGTCGTCCTCTGTCGGCGGGTGCGTTGTTGGCCATTCGATTGTCCTTGGTGGGCGAATCCAGAGCGTGTGGAGCAGGCGAATGACAGAAGACATAGCAGTCCCTTTCCTGTGCCTTCTTATATAGATGTACAGACGGCTCTAGAGAGACCAATTGATGAGTAGTTCACGGGAACTGTGATCCACATGACTGTATTGGCGCCGAAGTTATGTTGAGCAATAATATTGGAGATTTCAGGAAGGTTCTGATCTCAACCGCGGCCTCCTGATGCGTAGTCGATGTAAACTTATATTTTATTGTTGTTACAGGATGTTTTGTTGCGATCAAAGTTCTTGCGCCAGGCGGGACTCGAACCCGCATCTTCTGCTTTCCGGGCAGCGATGTTCGCCTTACACCACCGGCGCTGTTTGACCGCACGTAACATCCGCGATATCCTCCAGGTCTGTCAGCACCCACCCGTGATAAGGGATGGGCCGGCATCAGCATGGAACCGGTCAAGCTGAAGACCTTACTAGTAACATTACTTTAACACAATTGCTTAAGCCTAGCCATGTAGCCTCTCTACCAGCCGCTCCAGGCTTAAGCAAATGTGTTAAAGCATTATATTTTATTATTATACTATTTTTTTATTTTACTTTATTTTATTTTATTTTTTATTTTTTTAAAATCCACACTCCATTGTCGAGAACTTGAGCAAAAATGAGATGTAGAACAAAAGTGGTGCGGTCTTTAATAATTAGCGAAAATGGAAAAAATCGGCAGTTAAGAATGCATGGATTGATGAACTTGGCGGCAAACTAGGCGAATTTGATATCTAAGAGATCGTCGTAGTGAGACAAAACCTAAAATTAGCATAAAACACATTTTCGACAGCGTTTAAGGATTTTAAAATTCCACTGGATAGTTCAATGGTTAGATAATGATGTTCTCCAACGATTGCATTTCATTGAATATAACCGACTTTGAGGAGAGTTATGGCAAAGCAGCGGAAACGGCGGATTAATCCGCCGCCGGCCGCGTTTTGGCGAACGTTTACCGACGGTACTGTAAACTTGCTATCTAAGTTGTGTTCCTCGTACCGCGGAATAGTCAACGGCCAGTCTCCACTTCGAAGAGACAATACCAGTAGCTAATTGGGCGTCAATGGAACCATTGAACAGCCACGGGACAGCTTTAACGCATCATCTTTCTTCATAACGATTTACCGCTCTCCTTATTTAATACAATTCATTTTCATTAAGCCCAAGTGGTTGTATCGATGTTGCAAGTTCTCGTAACCATGCTCTGCCGTGATCAAAACTCTAGCGCCAGGCGAGGCGCGAACCTACACCTCTTGTTGACCTACTGGGAGGGAATGCTTGACACCATTACATCATCGGCGCTGTTCGATTGAGCGCAACATCAACACCTCGTGAGACCCGTCAGCACTCACCCGTTTGTCGGGATGTGCCGTGCACTTAGATCAGCATGAAAACAGTTAGCAGCTGACGGTCTTGGCAGAAACGATGTGATTCATTTTCCTTTAGCCTCAAGTGGCTGTGATCGCAACGGAACATCATTATGAGAACTTGCGTCCTCGCTAGCCACTCCGCCTCCATCGCCAAAGCCCAGAGTTGCATCACAAAAACATCGAGGACGTCCAGAAAGATCAAAGGAGGAGAAAATATCTTTGGCAGAGGGGAGTGAGGGGATTGGAGATGCGTTCTTTCCCCTCATCCCCTGCCACGCCCACCTTTAAAACCTGGTCTTGCCTAGGAGGCTGCCTTACAACGCCGAGGGACGGTCAGGAGGTACACCCGCCCCCTGCTGGGGGCGTGCGATCATCCTCTCATCCCCTAGCTCCCCCATCCCCAACCCCCTAGGCTTCACCGAAAGTCTAATGGCTGCCTTGCGAAACCTTTGACATACAAAAAAACGTTTCCGGTCCACAGAACAGCGGTGTACCTCCTAACGCCACGCTCCTGAGACGGGGCGGGTAGGGGACATTCATAAATCGCAAGGCAACCGTTCACCTCCTGCCTGCCTTTCTCGACGCCGCTGTTTCACTTCGTACTCTACTATTAACTGCACTTTCTCCCCTTCGGCAAAGTGACAGTAGAATTGTCATCATGATTACGCCTGTGGCGCCAGGCGTAAAAAAGATTACAGGGAAGATCCCGCGACGCGATGGAGCTCCTCTATCAGCCACCGTCGTCTACCTGCCTTTGCACTGTTGCCTCTGCTGATTCTCAGCTGTTCAGGAGAGTGGATTAATTTCTGACAAACACTGCGGCTGAACGAATTAGGTTATCCTGAAGCCATGCTCATCTACATATTGATCCTATCAGCAGCGCTCTGACTCCTTGGTAGTTCAATCTGGACAGGGCTCGACGGTGAGGGATGGCGGATGGGTGGTGGTTACGTTCACTTTATCGGAAACTATCGGTCTCTGTGTTTTCGCCAATGTTCTCAAGCTCCTTCAGGGTGTCCAGAGGCAATATGGTTAAGGATTAGATCCGCAAGGTTTGCGCCATGTGTGGTCAGTGGATCGATCGTAGTGAAAAAACCTGGTCATCATTACCATGATAGTTGCAAAATGCCTGTTCAGCTTCTGTCTTCCATCGGTTTCTTCTATCCTTCGTTTAACACTAGTGTTTCTCCGTTTATTCGCTAAGTCGAAACAGTTGCTTGCTTTAAGAACAAACGGCATGAAAATGCAAACTTAATTGCGTTTCCATTATTATTGCTACATTGCTTTTCATTTTTTCATTGCAAGAATCTTGCAAAGAATGACGGTAGCACACTAGCATTGTTTGCCCAGCGAGCTCTATGGACCTGCCAGATCGGACTTAAAATGTGGTCTTTGTGATGGCTTCCGGGAAGCTCTGTTCCTTTGTTTTTCTCCTTTCATAATGTACTCTGTATGACAAACTATGCCTAGTAACTTGCTCCTTAACTAAGGGCGACTTTTGATGAACGACACCTCTAAACAGCTCGATATCAACGAAATAAACAAGTTGTGTCTCTTTGCGTCAATTCGTGGAATACATTTGAAGGTTCTAGAAATCCTGGCCTACTTCCAACTGCAAGTGAGGGCGAAGATTGACTAGTGAGTGTAAACCTATCTCTGTGTGTTTCGCGGATCTACTTTACAGGCTATCGTGGGGCAGTCGATCCTGAACTGTGATCGGTTCATAGTGTTTCGTCAGACCACGTCAATCTCTCTCCTCCGCAGGCGCTGCGTAGCAGGATCCCTCTAATGACTTAAACTAGTTGATGAACGGCGTTTTTCACCAGAATGTGCTGTCATGGATTTCTTCGTGGAAGTAGGAGTATAATATTTGAGATTTCAAATTCGAGGTGTACAGGGTGCAAGTAACAAGAAACTATACTATGCAGCGCAAAGATCGAATTTAGATTGGAGTTTCGTCGGGTATTTTTGCCGTAGATGCAGCGCAGTCGGAAGAGGCGCTGCATATTCTAATCATAAATGTGAAACATCGAAATGCTTACGAAGAAAATGGGGAAGAGCTACATAGACTCCTTGAACAATGCTTCTTCGTCAATCTTGAAGGATGTGATAACATATTTCTGATGCAACTCAAAGTGGGATCTAAGAAACAAACAAGGAAATGTGTAGAGTAGAATTTGTTGATTAGAATCTAAAGTCAAGGTATGAAAATCCCCTGAAAAAATTGTCCTGTCCCGGAAAACAAAAAGTATTGTTCCTATCCATCTCATCGGCAACTCAAAATAGCACGACATCAGAAAATGTGGAATTCGGATTAGAAAATAATAGTTGAAAATAATAGTTTTAGTCTGCTTAATGTACGGCATTTCCCGCCCCCGTCAACCTTCCATCCCTCATTGGTCGGTGAAATGGTGCCAAACTCGTCTGGGAAGGATAAAGCACTCAATTGTTCATCCGTTGGCCATTGCAAGTCATTATATCGACCAAATACGCATTAAAATATTGTCACCACGACATCCAGTAGAGGTAAAGTGCGGGGCGCACTCCAAAAGGGATTGATTAATGCGTTTTTATCCTTTTTATTTATCCTTATATCCTTATCCTTATACAATACTTGCGGGAGCCAGCCACTGATCAAGTCAGTGTTTTATCCTACCAGACAAGCCTGGCACCGATATACCGACCCGTAAGTTTGATTGAGTCCAAAATCCAAACCAAGAACGTCGCATCAGACGCGTACGCCAGAGCCAGCGCCTCTTCCGACTTCGCTGCATCTACTGCAAAACAACCCGACGAAACTCCAATCTCAATTCGATCTTTGCGCTGCATAGTATAGTTTCTTGTTACTTGCACCCTCGAATTTAAAATCTCAAATATTATACTCCTACTTCCACGAGGAAAACCATGAAAAAAAGCCATCACAAAGACCAGCTAGACGTTCAAGTCCCTTGATGGTTGCAGACAGATGCCGGCTGCCGAAATTAATGAATATTGAATTATATTCATCGCGGACGCCCAACATTAACACAATTCCCACACATCATATTTGCAGGGGTAGGGCTGCAGCCAAATGTAGGCGGATGTACGTGTTGCAGCTCATAATCGTGTCCGTTGAGCTGCTTAGATGGAGGGCTTGAGCTGATGCAGGTGCAGCCAGCCGGGAGCGCTCGGCCCCCGGGCGATGCGGGAGTCGCGCCTGGTGACCCGCTCGCGACTCCTGAACGGTAATTTCCCAGCAGACCTGCGCCGTAATCGTCGACGAACGCCGTCTAATCAGCGGTGTGCGGCCGGGGTGGCGTGCGACGACGGGTCGTCGCCATGCAGCGGCGGCGCCGGCAGGCCGGTCGCCACCCCGTCGGCCGGCCGTCCGTCCGTCTCCCAGAGCCCGACGCGTAGCCCCTGGTAACGGACCTCGGTACCCGCCCTCAGAATCCCGTGCTCGTCGGCACTCCGCAGCACCACGCAACCTACTGCCTCCGCCTGCTCTGCTCCGTCGCCTTCGCAGTTCCGTGAGTTCCACGCTTTGATTGGCGAACATTCATCCTCGAAGCTCTCCGGCACCAGAACAGCTCCTGTTCCCACTACTGTTGCTCTTGCAATCAGCCCAAGCAGACTGTCAGAAGTGGAGGTATACTGGTGCCCCTTGGACATTTCTCGTCGTTTTCTGGAAAGCTTTTTGTTTGATCAAAGAAGAACGCAAGTTGCACGTTTCTTAGCTGTTGGGAGGCTAAATACATTCTTGCGCTCTAACAGGACATAGAAACCTAGTTTTAAGTGGAAATATCAAGCCTGATTGTTGAACCTTTTTCGAAGCGAAGACCAAAAGATCCTCTTATTTGCTATGAAATCAAACTGTACCAACAACCTCTTGTTTGATTTTTTCAATTATTTGCTGAAGTTTTAGAGGCGCAAATTCTCAGGTTTATCTCAAATTGCCTCTGGAGCGCAGAAGCAGCAGCTGCCAAATGAAGAAATTTGAAAATCAACTCATGTGCTGAACGAAAGTAGTCCAACAACGCTTGCAACGTTGATCGGTTGCACATCGTGCTGAACGACTCCTGAGAGGGCCGAGACTGAACCAGGGAATCTTTATCCATAAGATAAGAGCTTTGTGGAGTGACTGCTTGACCTTAGACAATAGTTTTGCGATGGCTAGAGTTGCTAGATCCGTTTGAAGCACCGAGTAGTAATAATGTGAAATATTTCCGAGGAAGTAGAATTGAACATCTCTTCTGTAAATAATAGCTAAAGAGGAAGTTGCCTTCTCTCAATTGGGGGAGCTTTCTGGAAAATTCATGAAGTTACAGAAACTTATGTAAAGCAGCGTGATTGCTCTCCTTTACCATGGCTTAGACTGAAAACGCATGTGTAGCGCAGGCTTTACTTGAAAAAAAAAATAAAACGCATGGAGTAGGAAGTATGAATGGAGAAATGAAAAAACTCTGAATGAAGTTCACACTACGATATAGAATGCTGCAAAGTTATTAAAATGCCCTAACTATCTGCATTTTCAAAAGAAAAAATGCTATGGTGCTAAGTTTCTACCAAACGACTCATCGTCGAAACTCTTTTCTCATACACGTCGTGGCAGTAGCGCTCTTATATTGTCATGATGCCTATATGGATCACACACAATGGGATGGGGTCTAAACCAAAATTTCAAAAATGTCCTGGCTGTGAAACCTTCCAGCTCGCACCAGATATGCGCCTACGTGTCTATCGTATGACCGTTGTATAATAATTCCAAAGCTGCGGGAATAATACTACGTCCCTCTTTTCCCCAATTTTATTAAACATAGACGGCGAATGTCTGGGAGCTGTCATTGTCTATTCAACGGCCTATACGATAGTGATTTTCAATAACGGACGCGATTCTATTGACATACGAGCGTCCCGTGCCTCTTTGAACGGGACGCTCATGACGGGTTTCCAGTCTGGTCACGGTAACCATGGTGCCCTCCCAGACGCGATGCGCTGTCGCCTCGCATGGCCCGATTAACCTTGCAACATGATCCGCGCGTAATCTCCACGTACGGCTGGTTACACGCACCTGGTCGTCACAGCTCGCACTCGCCCTCCTGAGAAGGTCAGCACCCCTGTGAGCGTGACCGTTCTGAGGACTTAGTGCTATCGAGACGTCTTCCGCAACTGCTGATAAGATTGGCCGGGTGGGCGGTGGCTGAGCTTCTCAATCGCGGACACCAACGCAGTCGTTGTCGAAAGGCGCGAAACTGGAGGGCGAGCGAGGGCATCGGACGGCCGTTGTTTGCACAGGGCGCGCATCCATTCTGATTCGTCCCCACGATCAGATCAGAAGTGAGGCGCGACCGCTGAGCGACGACTCCACCTGCTCGATAGAAAGATAAGGCCCTAGCGCCCGCACAGCGTCGAAAAACAACCACCACCGACACCTACCGTAGCTCCATCGATTGCCTGATGACCGCTAAAGGACGAGGGACCCCGCCCCTCAGCACGCTGAACAGGAGGCTCCGGGGAACTTTTGTCGAGAACCCTAGGGGTCCCCAGCAATGAGGGACGGTCTTTATGTACGAATGGTGGCCGCGCCCGCGACGACGACTGTCGCGTTCGCGACGAGCTCAGTTGCGGTCGTGGGAGCTGTGCCTCATGACTTGCCGCAGACACTAGGTTTAAATTATTGGTATCCCTTTCTGCTGTTGCAGGAGCTGCGCGGAAAACATGCCCTGGTTCAGAAATTGAGTTCGAGTCATAATACTAAGCAACGTTCTAATGCTCAATTTTATATGATGCTTCTTCAGGAAAAGCTGAAAATATGACACACCATCGCAGTGAAACTGAGTTTGTATACACTTTCTAACCCTTTATGTGCAAGTTCTGATGCAGGTCTAGATACCAGTGGAAGCTGAAGTCACCCAACTGCGACGTCTTCTGCCGCGCTCGCCGCGCGAGTCGCCGCGTCCGCGGCGACGATTCGTACATAATGTCCCGCAGCCCCCCAGCAATGAGTTGCTACCAGGGGTTGATCGGTCGTTAGCAGTCGCGAAGTGCTGCGAACAGCGATGATCACCTATTACTCAGTGCTGTAATGGACACTGATTGGAGCCGGAACTCGCACTTGTATCTACTGCCGGGTAGCAGCTCTGCACACTAAGCGCTGCTAGGGCATAGCGCTAGCAGCGTTCCGACCTGTACCTTCCCCATCGTCCCGTTGACCGTCGAATTGCACGAATGGGTACCACAAACGTCTCCGTTCCTCCTTGTCTTGCGCCACCGTGTTCCAGAATACCCTTTTTCTGCTAAGGACACGAAGGATCTCGCATCTTTCATTCCCAGCGTTGACTAAGCACTGCTTCCAAAGCGCTGGTGGGCGTTTTAGTGTTCTCCTGTCACCATGAACCCACCCAATCATGGATCATCTTCGATGTCAGTGGAAGCCACGACGTGGTCATCCTACAGAATTTTGGGCTGCTTGGCCTAGGCGACTGATGATGCTAAAATCCCTCTGACGCTAAAATCAGCGCTACTGAACATATCAGATTATCAGCAGAATGGCTCTTTAAGCGGCCTCCCTCAAGCTCTTTGTTCCAATGCACGTGATGTGATGTTCATAGTAGCAGAAGGCGCGAGTGCGATCGCTAGTTCTCCTCGAGTCTCTTCACGCACACGTTGGAAGCATTGCCTTCCCTCCGAGTTAAAAGATTCGCTTGCAAGCTTCGTGGAAATGAAGTCAATTCAGTTCAGTATAAGCTTATTAACGACTTCCATACACCATTACGGGCTCAAGTGAAATGCAAACTGCGCTATGTACGACGACATTAATCAGTCCCTTTGCAGAATGTATCACACATTATCCTTCCACAAGATATCTTGTAGGCGATTTCTACGTGCATTTTGCCATTGCAATGACATGCGGTGGTCAGTACAAGTCCGTCAGCTTTATCTTTCCCAGACCAGTCTGACACCAACTGATCGCAAAAGGGATGGAGCGCTTGGTTAGCCTGGGCGGGATTCGAACCATGAACCTTGGACCGGGGTGGACGCGTCAGGGAGCGCCTCCTGCAGCTGCACCACCACGCGGTTCCGTTTTGAGAAACCCAGCTGAAACGCAACTATGGTTTTAAGTCAACGCCATATTAACGAATGGCTTCCGGCGGTCAGCTTCATGACATTTATTAGTAGGTAAAAGAATAGGCATCGTTTGTTCAAACAGTTGGTGTGATTGGTTATTCAAAACTGCTGGTGTCGGATGCGGTACGGTACGGCACTCCAGTGGAAAACTAGATAGAAATCATGTTTCCGTTATGCTGGTAGCAGCAGTTCTGGTTGTTGTCATTGAAGATAAAGTTTTAGACTCTCAACGACGTTCTTCAGAAGCCAGTTTCTCGTTTGTGCAGCAAGACTGTTCGGTAATTTTTCGAAGAACCCGAAAGCTGCGCGGATGAGTGTACTAGAGGGAAGGGCATACGTCGCAGTGACAAGAAAAACGAAGCTCTATCACTATAGCCATACTGCAGGCTATAGTGGAGCTTGGCCGGCAGCCGCCTCTGACCCCGTCTGACCCTCCTTCCTTCTCCTCATCAATACCACCGCATCCATTCTTGCGGTCCGGCTTCCCCGAGAGCGCTGGTTCTGCTGCCTGTTCAATAATTGATGCATGCAGCGGGCTGACGACGGACAAGCGGCGCTGGCGACGGACGTGTGGGGCAGGAAGAGCGCGATGCGTCGCCCGCCGTGTGTGCGGGGTGCGTGTTGCATATTTGCACAGCATATTCCGACGATTATTCACATGCTTTCCATATACATGGCTGGCCTGGCCCGTTCTGTGCGATACAGCCCGTAGTTCGCGATCGGCCCACGCTTGGCTGTATATTCCTCGGTTTCGGTGGAGTAATTTTCATTTGTTGACCTGCTACCTAAACCTAGGTGTAACTCTAAGATAGAATTCTAGAAGAGTGAAAAAAATCATGAGATAACTTACAACACCCATAACAACCGTGTGGAACAAGTAGCAAAGGATCTATCCTAGTGGGAGGGGGCAGTTCACTCTACCTGCCCGAGAACGACGGTAAAATTGGAATTATGTCACCAAATAAAGACGGCGCAGTAAACTAGCCTATGTGTGTGGACAAATCTTTTCGATTTACTAGCGAACGCCATACCTTGCGTATTTGATCCATTTTTCTAACGATGTTCCCCATTAGGATAGATCCGTGATAACTCGACCTTAAGCGGAGACACTAAACAGCTATAACACACCGCAAACGCATTCAGGCATCATGTTATCCCTCAAACCTAAATTTTTTCGTTCCCTCTACTCCTCTACTTCAAAAATGTAATAAAGGCGGAGTTTAAAGAAACGAGCAGCAGTTAATGCCCCTTGAGCGTAACTCCTTAGGGTTACCTCCAAATCGACTATTCACCTCTTCGAGCCTTAGTCCAACCTCCCCTCCCCCCCCCCCCCAATATCTACTATCGGTCTTCGCGGTGATCCTAGAAGTGAAATAGGACCTTAGACAGTCACACTACCAGCTAGCGTTAAGCTTATAAGTCTTTCTCAAAGCGAAGCACCTAGAAATCCAACCCTGACAGTTGTCAATTTGTCACTGTGGTTCATTTTTTGTTCGGATGCGCCATATCTTGTTGGTGAACGTGGTCTTAGCACTGGAATTCCGGCGTAATCTGTCAAAAATGACATACACTTTCGAGCGCTGTCACCTTCCGTTGCCAATAAACCTCGCTTAAGCAGCGCTTGACCTGGTCCAGGATTTAGAGCGAGTCGAACTATTTCCAGTGCTAATTCACTTGAAATACGGGCGGGGTTCCTCAAATCCGTCGGCGACTCTCCGACAACAACACGGGGCGACGGCGGTGGAACGGGGCATTGTTGGTTGGGGTGGGCGAGGTACAGTCGGGCCCGACTTTATTGTCTCCTTCCAATCTATCGATTCCGCCACGTTCACCTCCCGCTCTGGCTGCACCGTGTGCGGCAGGTGGAGGCGGTCGGCGTTGTGGAGCTGGCTTCCTTGCCTTGTGTCCTCCCTCCCCCCCCCCCCATTCATGAAACCTTTCGCCCTCGGCCACCGAGTGCCCGAGTGCTCTGCTTCCGAGGAGCAGTAGAAGTGCCACCGTGGCTACACATCAGATGCGGGGGTTGTTCTGTCCTTGCTCTGTCGATGAGCGTGATGCTCTGTCGTCGCGTGCTTCACCTCCAAGCCGAGGGCTCCTCGTTGACAAGTTCTGCAATTGAAATTCCCCCAGATAGGGAGCTGCGTGGAGCGCCATGACCTTTGAGCAGACGGACTTTCGCTGACCTTGTTCGAGGCGGTTCGCACGTCTGCATTCTCTTACTAGTTCGGCCTCGACGACCTTGCTTGAACTAGTTACCCTACTGTTCTGCTACTTCTGCGAACTATTCGATTCGCGCCCGTCACTCCGTTTCCCCGTCTGCCGCCGAAGAAACTATTCGCGATTCCTTTCGCTATATCCAAATCCCCTCGAAACACTTCCCGAACTACTGTTCTGCTATCACCGTCTCGGTCTATTTCGAGTGCTACGTATTCTGGTGAGTTACCTTTTGTCGTTCTTTTCTCATTTTTTAGCTAACCTTCCGGTCTCTCTAAAATTCGCTGATAAACCAGTATACAGTAGGCTTTTAGAGCTAATAGAGCAGTACAGATCTTAAGTTATAGTAATACTTAGAGCATCAACGCGGTTTGCTCAGAAATGGAGAGAAGAACGAACAAGGTGTGACACTATGATTATATGCATAGCACCACAATAGTGCGATCATGCAACAGCCTACAGATGAGTTCGACGTCTCAGTAGCAGCTATAAGCGAAAACGATCATTATGGGCGATCCTCAAGAAGAAAAAACCATGCGCACATGCGTAGTGCACTGATTTCGGACAGTTTTAAGCACACGTGAAGTTATTGAAGAACGTTGGGATCCTCTACACGATTTTTATAGACGAAGTATTGAATTTTCGAGAGCAGAACTGCTTGTTCTTTTTTTTCAAAAAAAGTGCAGATTTGAAAGGGAGAACGCTGCGTCTGTTGTCTTGCTGAAGAAGTGTTTCCTAACCTTTGTGTATCAACGAGCAAAGACACAGTTCATCTGAATTTTTTGATGTACCAACTAAAAAATATGAAGAGAACTTTCAACTAAGAGTAGTCAAAAAATTGTCGACCCGTCCCAGGAGAAAGATCGGCGCTTACAATTGATAAAGGATAAGGATAAAGGACGGCGTCACTCAATCCTTTTTGGGATGCGTCATGCATTCTTCTTCTACGGGATGTCGTGGAGGCGGTATGAATGCGTATTTGGCCATACGATGACTTGTGGTGGCCAGCCGATGAACAATTCAGCGCTTTATCATTTCAAGAGAAGACTGGTACCAATTCGACGACCCAAGAAGGATGGAAAGCTTGGCTGGCCTGGGCGTGAAATCCAAACCAGGAACCTGGTATCGGGTGTGCACACAGCCGACACCTCCTCCGACTGCTCTACACACGCCTTATAATTGATATTGCCAGAAATACGCCGAGAATCCTCTCAAGTTCATTTCCGACACTTTCAGTACTTGTTCTTCTGAATTGTTCCTCTCTAGATCACCTCAGCTAAATCGGTTTTTCGTACTGAATTCACCAGCCTAAATCTAATGGTCCTTCTGGTCTGGGTGACGCTTCCAACCGACAAAACACTACATTCGTATCCCGTTAGAAGGCGACCTGAATGGATATGTCTGCCGTTGCTCTGGCCGTTTGCTAGAGGAGGCTCTCTCATGTTTTCGGGATCAACAGTACGATTAAAAATACATTAAAATACTGCCCCATAGGTGTACGAGAGCTCGACGTCATGTGGATTGTCCTTCTCTCGCTTGCTTTTTGAACGCCACTGGGTTGAAGGAATCTCTTATTTCTTATTTGATCCCTTTCTCATCGGAGCAGGAGCGAGGTTTCCAAGGGAAAGAATTGAAGGAGAGGTCAAATTATATTGTGGTAATGTGGACCATGGGCTAGAGGGTTGACGGCACGCCACATGGTGTCAGCATCCGTTTTGCGACAGCGTCACTCGTTCTGAATTCAGGAGCCGTGGCATGTTTGAGGCGATCGTCGCGTGCCGTCGCTTTTAGGGCGCAGTACAGTGCCTTATCGTTCTCAGCGTCAGTAGTTACAGAGGGGACGGAAAAGCAACGCTCGTGTACATGACATCCGCAGGGCAACGATGTTGCGCCATCGTTGTACTCTCCATAAACTTGGTCGTTAAAAGACTGAATCCACAGGAAGTATGTAAAGGAGTGTAGGCCTGAAGAAATCGAAGTATGAGAGGCGGAAGTGTGGCTCCTATTCAAGCTCCTCTTGCATGGGTAAGTTATCTATGTGACAGTGAGCGTCTGAAGATTAATGTAAGGGAAGACTGAGGCAGGGTATCTTCTAGAATGAACTGCATTTCGACGAAGTGCATATAACTACTGCTCGAACATTCTGGTAAAGGAAATGATCCGAAAGTCCGAATGATGCTTGGACAGTGGATTCAGTCGTATGTTCCTAAAAGAAGCATGTGCGTAGAGAACTCGTAAATATTGAAAATGGTTTCTAGAAGGCGTCTTAGTTCTTTGAACTTTTTTGCATTTTACTTCCTTTTACAAAGCCTAGACTTTCGGATCCACCTTGTGTGCAACGTCGACCTTCACCACAATAAACGCATTCATATGTATTACAGAAGTTGTAGCACTATCTGGAACAAGTTTTCCAATAGTGCAGCCGAGTCGGACTACCCTTACGTCGCACATTTCAGTCTGCTGATCCCGCTCATAGGAAGTGATACAGTACATTGCTGGGCAACCACAGTAGCCGATTCCATCCAATCATCCCCGTGATCGGCAGGATATCATCGAATCAATCGGTACCCGGGGGCGCGGGTGGCGGCGCTTTGTCCGAGCCGTAGCGGAGTGGCACAGCGGTGGTGGCAGGGGGTTGCCTTCTATGGGGCCATGATCCGCGCTGAATCAGCAGTACACATGCAGACACCTATGCACACACCGCACACGACAGCGCCCTCTGTGGCTCGGAATTTTATCGCCAAATTGATCGATTCGACAAGCTGTTCACTTCGCTCCGCTCGACCGCAGTACGGTGGCTCTGTCTACGTCGCCCTGGGTCACTCGGTTGCTGCCGGGACGCTTCCTCCCAGCTTCAGCCTTCCGCTCTGCCGGCTGCCGCCCAGCCTACGTCCTCTGAGCACCACATCCGCGTTGGTGGCGTATCCATGTTGTAGTGATGCCGTAGGCCAGCTGTCAGTCCACTCTCTCCCTACCTTACCACAGCTGTAGGTCCTTCCATCAGACGAACCACTAACCAGGATCCATCCTTCAGAGATTACCCTTAACTTACTTGTTAGCGTTTCCCCCGAATGGACTGGGGTAGGAGGCCGCTCGGCGACACGGCCTTCAGTGCCGTCGTCATGCTATTGTTTGTCCCAGCAATCGCTATCAAACTCTAAAGGCCCCTACCCTGTCCGTGTTTGCGCAGTCGTCACGTTCGGACCAACAGAACCTCCGTAGTATCAATGCCCCACCACCATTCATTGCTCGTCTCGACTCCCATCCGGAGCTGTGGAAACGTCCACACCGATCACCTCAGAACTGTTTCTGCCTGCTGCCATCCACATCGATTCAGACGCCCATCAAAGCCATTCATGGTGGCCGGTGTTTGCTCAGGACATGTTGAACGAAAGCGCAGTTGTTAGCCAAGCCCTCTACCGTCTGTCACCCTTCCTCTCTAGTTGTCCATGCATCCGTCAGCCATTCCGTTCGCTAGTAAACATCCTGCGTTCCATCGTCCGCTTGCATTGCATCCTACCGGCTCTACATCTGCCATTTCGACTTCAACACTTTTCAAGCCTACTCCCAGTCCAATTCCGTTCCCGTTTCCTGGATGAGTGATAGTCCTGAATTTATCTGCGCGCTGGACGATATAAAGATCTAGCACCATGTAAATTCAGCATTTGAACTCGTCCCATGTGTCTCTGTCATCTTCCTGTCCTTCTGCTTTAATCATCCTCTTCCCTCCAACTAAAAATCCAGCAGGATCGTTATCCCTTCTTGGATACTACTCTTGAAACGGTGGAGGTGCTGCTGGAAGCCCGTTATGCCGCCAAAGCCAGTGTTCTACGTTCTCCACTTCAGTCCCGTCAAAGTGCTGTGCAGTGAAAATAACTTTTCTGCTCCGCATATCTTGGTTCCTTAGTCTGCCTACAAAGGAAATAGTGCGGAACGAAACGTTAATTGCACTTCATTTGTGCACATTTACTTTGCGTAAAGCGCTCAGGAGGGTAGTTTCTCAAATGTCGCGCCAGTTGGGATAAGAGTGGTTGCAGATGAGCTGATGTAGCACTTCAACCGACTAGAACACCAAAACGCCACGACTCAGCGATGGCCGAATGCGATGGCGCTATCTTTCATCACGGCTGCAATTAAAACGAGGTGGAGTAGACTTTCTGCTTTTCTAAAGGCTAAACAGCGAACTACCTGCACCTGTTTAGGAGGGAGATCGCTAGCGATAAGGGATCAGGGAAGCTGTTAAGGCTCACATTAGATTCTTTTTTCCCGCTAATAAGCAGAGTATTTTTAACGCACGACTGAAAGTGCAGGACTGATAGCATCGTGTGGCGAGGAGTGTCGAGCAGGCCGGCGATAACGAACAGGCTGCCGAGGGCATACCTTATGTATCACCTATCTTCGAAAAAGTGGGGTGAAACCAAAAAATCCGGCAGTAGGCACTGGTAGTGAGGCAAATTATCTGTACTCCTATATGCATGCGAAACAGAGCGACCTCGACCGGATCTATACCCGATCGTCTTCATGCCTATTTCGTCATAGCTTTTCATCGGCCGTAACTCTGCTCTACCTGTCTGCGTATTTCTGAGACAGAGACGCTTCCGCCCTACTGCAAATTCTGCCATTTGGGCCCACCGAGGGGGAGTTTGCTGGCTAGATCTTGCCATTTCTCTTCACCCTGCCTTGTGAATGATGGAAATCAGATCTATTCACCCGCTTTTGGAAAATTAAACCCCAGCGCAGGTTTTGTGGTGGCACTCTGCCCTTAAATCAGAGGAAATTGTTCCTTCTCAAATGAGCAGTCGTGCACAGTTGCTACTGCTCCTTGCTCCTGGAGCTCTATCTCCCTTCGGCTTCGACTTGCACTTCCGCGCAGGCGGAATATGATGGCTATGATCGAGGATCTTCTTTGAACGTTACTAATTTCAAGACAATCAGCCAGATGGGAACAAGCGGGCATTAGTTGGTTTAAAGGACCTCATCCTGTTCTACGGTTCTCGGAAACCTCTCTTATTCCAGGTGATACACTCCTCGTATGTGTAATCATGGAATTCACATCTCACCTACACGGAAGTGTCAGGGGTTATTTTGAAGAGGAAGACAACCTAAATCTCCAGAAGTTTTAGGTTAGAAAAACGATACCAAGTCATCGATGACAGAGGAGCGAATGGTTGACCAGCCTTGCGTGACCGGAAATTGAAGCATAGTTTCTGGTCCCCCAACTGCGCAATACGTGCCTGGGGTATGGGGGTATGTACACTTGAAGATTCGATAGCTACTACCCGCTGGTTACGAGGTCAATTCTGATCCGTCATTTTTTGAACCCTTGATAAATAAATCAAGTGGATCATGGCATCTTGGAAAAGCATTGGATTTTAGGGTGAATTAGGTAGGGGTGATTTTCTGTAGAGCGAATTTTCGGTGATCTAGGAAACAGATTATTCGTAGGATCGGATATTCGATTCGGTTGGGGTATCGGATTTCTAATCAGAATCAGTTATCTGAATCATCCGGCGATCCGCTTTGTCTTTATCTTTCTCTGAGTTATTGTAAGAGCCGGGCTTTCCAAAGCTGTCATTATTCGTATAGTCTATTCCTATGTTTGAAAAAACCGCCGATCCAAATTGTTCGAATCAGCGTCGCATCCATCTTATAGCAGGCACGTTCTTCCTCGATCAAAAAAGACTTTTTTGCCAGAATATGTAGTATCAGTATTGTCGGTACGTACTGTATTAATAGTTGTCGGAACTATCAGTCAGTTATTCGCGTGTCCATTTTGAATCTCACCTGCGGCTCGGATGTGGGGATTGACCGGCGGCGGAGGAATTCGTGACTTGCTGTTATTACAAAAATCGAGGGATGCTCAAGGCAAAAACTTATCTGCGAAGGAGCAGGGCATTTGAAATTAGGAGTCTACTTCGAACGTAATTCTGGTTCAGAGATAAGGAAATGAAATTGTTGCTTAGAATAAAGTCTACCCAAAGTCAAGAGCAAAAATCGAGCATAACCCTGTCT
Organism: Heligmosomoides polygyrus polygyrus; assembly: GCA_947396885.1. Classification (NCBI taxonomy): domain Eukaryota; kingdom Metazoa; phylum Nematoda; class Chromadorea; order Rhabditida; family Heligmosomidae; genus Heligmosomoides; species Heligmosomoides polygyrus. Next base: position 69,962,880 of record OX377201.1, on the reverse strand, counting down.
CGAAATTGACCCTCACAAACCGTTCGAGCAGCAAATCGAATAAATCGCCTGGGCTGTCGTGTTGAAATCCTCGGTGTGCATTTGACAGAGCAGCAGATCTCCGTTTTCTTGTCCTTTGAAAAACCCTTTCTGTTCAACCTGGTTCAGTTGAAAAGGTAGGAATTCTATGACAATTGAAGCAGCATATTCGCACAATCTACATATCCCTGTTATACTGGAGTTCCGGCTAAGGGAATGCTCAATAATAACACCCAAGGCACTATTAGGCACTCACAAAAATTAATGGCCGAAATGGACCGCTTAGTTCAAACTGCTATAACTCAGCTTAAATACAACATTGTTAACAGATGTATAAACCACCGGGATCCAAATGTTCTTGGCAACGAAAAGATAATGAAAATAATCTTTTAAAACAAAAGCTGAGATCACAGGAATTAACGAAATCAAAGAGGTCCTATTCACTGGCCAAATTGGTGAACTGTTTCTGAAGTAAATGAGAATTAAGAGCTCGGGAAAAGTGACAGTCAGCAGTCAGCGGGGTAGCGGCCGGGGGAATATGGTGAGTGAGGAAGAACTTCGATACCTAAATGGGTCAATTGTTGCCGAGTGATTTGTGAGGTGTGGCCTCGCGCTGTCCTGGAACAGGAGCAACATGAGCTCTAATCACCATTGCCGGCCACAATTTGTGCAACTTTTCATACATTTGGTCTAAATCAAGGCAGCAAGAGTCTGCTGGGACCGCCTGACCAGACAAAAGGCTGTAATGGGTTACACCATTACAACACCACCACAAAGTGAGCATAACTTTTTTTAGGGTGAAGGCCGGGTTTAGGAAAGGATGATGGAGGAGCATCCTTATCTACCCAGACAAATTTCTGCTTCCTCTCATCGTAAACGACCCATTTTTCGCCTGATGCTCTGAACGGCTTACAAAAGGCTCATTTTTAAGGCGAACTAGCAGGTTGGAGCAAGTGTCGAAACGTGCCAGACGCTGCTCATCGGTCAGCTCATGAGGCACCCTCTTCGACATTTTCTTCACCCTGCGGTTTCTCCAAATGTCTTCCTACCGTAATATGATGTACGGCAAGCTCCTCTACTATCGTACGTGTATTCGTCTCCGGATTTGCTTCGACGGCTCTCCTCAAAATTTCATTGTCAAACGACGACCTGCGCCCGCGACCCGGTTTATCTTCGAGATTGAAATCGCCAGGTGCGAAGTTTTCGAAGCAGAGCCTCACCATTCGTTCGCACGGACAGTCCGTCTCAAAAGCGCTGCTATGATCACGGGATGTTTCTGCCGCAGAATGTCGCGACTTAAATTCGTAAAGCATGGTGAGTCGATAGTCACGCCCGTTCATCATTTTACGGAGTCCTGGAAAAGGTTAATTAGAAAAATTAGAGCCACGTCCACAAATGTTTTTTGAAAGAGCAGGAAAGTCTGCCGAGCGGTGTGTGTGGCTTTCCCTGGGAATTAATTTTTCTATTTATACAGACCTCGAAACGGAGTTTAATTTTGAGGCAGCCTAATATGTACAGTAGCTTCATTGAAAGTACAATTGCCCTTTTAGAGTCTTCATGCACACTGTTATATGGTTTCTTAGTGCACCGTAGAGTGAGCCAAAATTATGTCAGTAGCCTCTTTACAAGAGGGAAGAACAGATCTAATGTGTTTGGTCTACCACGAAAAGAAAACAATCTGATCCTTTTACAATTAACAAGTCCTTAGGCAAAGTGTATTTCGGTGAACCGCTTCTAAAAAGTGATGGAGGAAGACCGTGCTATACGCCTTGGTCATCAGAACGCTGACATAATCACGTGTTGTTGCTCAGGATTGATATCTGAATGAGTTTAGTTTGCCTGCAAAAAGTGACCATCTGCATAGGTTTCCAAAAAGCGCATTTAAAACGTTTTCCAGAAGAAATCTTACCTCGTGATCTGCCTTGAAAGTATTTCGGTTGCTACTGGTAATTTGTTGATTACTTTGCCATTTATTGGTTTGTTCAAGTCCCTTTCTTTTTTAAGTTCCTTTTCTTGTTCACTCCGTCATGTTTGGATGTGCGTGTGTGTGTGTGATTTCAGCAAATAAATAAATAAATGGGAAAGTAAATGCATACATAGACACATTCATCTTGGTCATTATCAATTCGATAAACTTTTTCTTTTAAATGCACAGCTTGTTGACTTGCATGTCCAGATCGAGGATTGTTGAACGAGGCATTAACACAGAAATCGAGAAAAGGGTTATTGAGAAATATCCAACTATGCATAAAGAAGGTTGTGGACGTTTTGAGTAAGGTCGTCTCTGAGAAATTCTGTAAGGACACTACTCGTTTTGAAGGTGGTCATAGGCAAAATATGAAAAAGTGAACACTTTTTTCTTCTACTGGGACAAGTGCAACGAGTACTTGAGCTGTCGAGAAGCACTACCTCAGGCTTTGTTCCAACAGGTTTTCAGTGCCTCCGCCTTCTTCGAAAAGAAACACATAAAAGTTAAAGACTGTGGCCAAACATGGTGACAAGGAGCCGAGTGTCCTCCGAAACAAAGCCTACAGTATGATTATTCAACAGCCCAATAGAAACGACGCAATTAGCGGAACTGAACTCCATGTGAGCCGTGCTGTAGGAATTAACCAGGGAAGTCTCTCAGGCGTATGTTTGAACTGCGAAAACGGTTACAACTATGAGAATCTGCACCCTTTAAATAGTAGGAAAGGATGTTCCATTTTTGCAAGGAGCTAGGGAGCCTCAAAGTTTACTATGGGACACGTGACGCTTGTGCTTGTGCAAAACTACCGTAATCAGCCGAAATTTCAAAAATGGATATCATATTCGTGATCAGCGCCCCAGATAACCCCTTAGGCAAAGTTCGGGTAAAAATTTTTCCTACCCCTCCTGGACCTCGAACAAGGGGCAAAGGGTCGCGAAAGTTCAATAGTGCCGCTTCAGATTTACCTTGACAATCGCATACTCAAGGGAGCGTACAGTCATGCCACGGCGAACCATCGTGATCAACTTTTTGAAAGATATCTCTGCACCTCTATCTTCAATTAAAAAAAATCTCTCTATATGTAACATTTTTATTTGGTCGGCTCACCAAAGTGGTTTCAAGACCAACGGGCCGCCGTCTAGCGATACGCTAGAATGTGACGGTGACCTATACTCGCTGACCTGCCGGGATTGAAGTAGCTACCCGCCCGTCATCATTAGTGTACCTAGTTCAATAGTACACCTTCGACGGGCAGTAGGGTACAACTGGACTTGTACAATGATCGGCTGCTCTTCTTTGATCATGTGGGACACATGCTAGATGACATGACATGACATTGACTGAACAGCCATTCTCGGCTTGTGGACTGCTGCCATCATATGCTCTTTTAATTGCTTTATTTATGTCTCGTTAGGAAGGGTTCATTCCCCCATGTAGCCAAAGGTCCTGCCAAAAATCAGCAGAAAATACAAGTGCATAGTACAAATGAACAGGTCATTGAACACGTACTTTCCAGCCTATACTGAAATATATGCATAGAGAAAGTTGGGAAGGTGAATGATACCAAAAAAGGAATGAACACGAAAAATGCAAAATCACTTCGAGGTCAAGGAATCGAACATCCGACCCTGTGCCTACGATGCGCCGACACTACCATTGGGCCGCCGAGCTGCTTGCCTCGACGATGGAGCCAGGCGTATTTCACCATTTCTCTTATCTCCTCGTGCAACGCGCACCTACGTGTTAGATGCTGACAGTGCAGTACATTCCTGGGTGTTCAGCGGCCCGTATTTCCTTGGGTTCAAGGATTTTGCAAAAAAGGAACATCAATTCCTACTAATTGAAGGGTGGAGAATCTACCGGTGGTATTCGTTTTCGTAGTTCAGACATACGCCTGAGAGACTTCCCTGGTAAGTTTCAGGCTTGAAACTGAATCGCGGAATCGCCTCCAAAAGCGTTTCGTGAGACACTGCAGTGCAGTCTTCCATTCTGGCTCGACGTCTCTTGCCGTTCATTCGTTGAAATGGTTGGCGTAGGCGCCAACGGAACGTCCCACGCATCCGTACTGCAGTGGTGCGTATGCAATTAATAAAATTTCGTTCAGCCCCGAATTGGTTTGGCTCTCGATCCACGCAGGGGCGTTTCCACGCGAGCACGGTGACAGCGGCTTCTATTGAATTCCGCGTCACGGCCGTTCTGAAGCGGCGGGAAGCCGATACCACTGAGGGTACTGTCGTCGTACCACGCGCCCTGCGTCTCTGGCCGCCTATGCAGCGTCACCACATGTAGCGTGAACGCATCGAAACCAATTAGGCATCCGAAACCTACGTTTCGCATTCTCAAACGGTTCATGGGGCTCCACGTCGCTGGCGCTAGCTGGTATCTAGGAGACGGCGAAATGGACGGGGGACTGAGGCGAGCAGCTGGATTTACTCATTACATCGGTTGGTTATGCGCGTTTGACGGGCATGATGGCTTGGAAACTGAAGCGGTGGACCGAATGAGTGGGGTGTACCTATAGTGATGCACCCGACTGGATTCGTATCCCTCTCTTGGCAGAGCATTGCCTCTAATTTTTCAGCATTTTAGGTTATGTTTATGCCTCACCAGCCGTCAGAGCGGCCTGCACTGACGGCTTCTCAATGACTTCGCCGTAGTAACTTCTCATCATCAGTTGTAGCTGCCATCTATGTCATGGTGTCTGCCGGAAGAACACCTTGACTACGTCGTGTAAGCCAATTTAGAAAGGGTCACGAAGAGAGGCTGCTATTCTAGAGATCTTGATCACTACTCAGAAAAGATTGGGCCCGCCAACTATAAATCTACACGTAATTGTTCCGCTAATATAGAGAAGCCACATTAAAAAATCCAACATTTTGGATGCTATGAAATATTCAGAGAATCGCCATTTCATTATAACCGAACGAGGTTATTAAAATGCTCATAGAGACTATAAATACAAAAGATTAATCGACTACCCTTCAGCGACCCCGATTACCCCCAGGACTGAAGTTTCGGACCGTTAGAATGTGATCCGCAAAAAAATCGATAATTTGATCCATATCTATTGATGCAGATGGACACTTCAAAAACGAACATAAAATGCGTGTTCAGCGACCTCGACTACCTCAGGGCTGAAGTTTCGGGCTCTCGATCGCCATCAATCGTTGAGTGTCGTCAAATATTCAACAAAGAACGCAGCGCAAAAAAAAACTGGACTTAATAATGAACACACAACGAAGGGAAAAAACTGCAGCTCTAACATGAAACATATTGCAAAAAAATCTAGGCACACGTGGTAAAATTCTGAACTAAAGTAACTAAAGCATAATTGTGGGTGAGAGCTTCGAACAGAAAACAAAGTTATCTGTTCATAGAGATGCACAGTATGAGAGCGATCTAGTTTAGGTGGTAAGTGCTTCACAATGTTCCAGCACATTCTGATAAAGAGAAGAGTTTGTAAGGAGATTCTTTCGAAGCGGAACTTCACCCTTCATTTCATCTGAAGCAAACTACTAATCGAAGTGAACGACGAGATGTTGTTTTGGGGTCAGTATAGTTTGTTAACTACTCATCTTGTAGAACACGAAGACAAGATTTATCACAACCGTTCAAAGAACACAGTGCAAAGCAAAAAAAAAATCTGGACTTAACAAAGATTACAAGTGTAAAAAATTCCTGGCCCCAAACATAACACATTGCAAAAACACATACACAGCCTTACGGATAGAGAACTGAAACTGTCTACCTGAGTAATATTTCAATAGACTATTGCGAATTATAAAAAAATAAAAATGTTGGACCCGTGTCACGGATGTGGGCAGCATTTGGCGTTAGAAACTTGGCGACCAATAAGTGCAGACACACCCAAATACTCATACTCGTTAATATATAGTAGGATAATAAGTTATTTCCAGATCTGGCTGCAACATTGAAGAGAATCGTGCAGCTTTGCTTTGCAGAAGGCATGTCATAACCAGAAGGCAGAAGTGAATCCATTAAGCTTTGAATATTGATTGTTCTACAGCTATAATCTGCCGGCAGTTTTCAAATCAACGAGAGGTGTTCAAATTCTGCAGATCTTTCCAGGATGTTATGGACACAACAGTTTTCTACATGGAGAGCGACATCTCCCCCCGAAATTGCAAGAAATCCATATTTCTTCTATTTTTCAATGATTTATGATTTTTCAAAATGACTTTTCAGAGGCTCTGAGAATAGCAAAAATTGAAAAAAGCCATGGTTTAATTGCAGCAACTGCTTTCTCTGTTTTCGCCGATCGGGTGCTAAGCACGGACTTCTCGCCGAAATTATTTTCTAGCTCCGCAAACAACTGCGGGAAACTGATACACGATACTACTTCAACACACCCAAGGCATTCAAGGGGTCGGGACGTTGCGCACTCCAATAAGATTCCCCTCTGCCTTTCCTTTATCACTGATGAGTTCACTGCTGCCATGCGGAGGTGCATTCATCGAGCGCAGCTGCAAGAGGATTCGTTTTAGTCAATATTCTTGGCGCAAACCTCAAAAAGCGAAAGTGTAAGGCATTTAGTAGCATTAATGTTGGGCAAACTGGGAGGCTAGTAGGAGCTAGCCTAGCTGGTAAACGACCCTCCAATGTCCTAACACCACTTGGACAGAGAAAAGACACTGCTCCGACTATTTTTTCAGCGTGTTTCCTCGAGTAAACTTATTTTTAGTAACTTATCCAGTTGGATACTTTGAATATCATCAGAAACACGTTTAGGGAGGTTTGTTTTAAACCGCGTCAATAGGCAAGAGTCTGAAAATGTCTATCTCTCATCCATGTCATGGCATTCCTCAGGTAGTTTACACAAGACGCTATTCCTCGCTACCGAAACCTCCTGCGTATTTGTTCATCATCTCGTTGATGTTGAGAGGTGTTCATCAGATGTGAAAAAAAGCGATTTTAACTGCAATCCGCAATGTATCTTGTAATAGCTCCGTTTGTAGTTTCCGATCCATTATCCTGACGCCAACTCCAGTGAAGGTCATAGAAAAGATTATTCCTCAAAACTACTGTCGTGGCTCCTCAGATTTTATGTCATTCCACCAGAACAGCATCGGATTTTGTTTGGAGCCTCAGCTTGTACAAAATTAGCTGAAAATTAGCTCAGCTCTCGTTTTCACGCAGAGCATCAACGCCCGGAAATCTGTAGATTTTGTATACATAGACTTATCAAAGGCACGTCATAAGTTAATAAATGTGATCGAAAACCGATAGCAGAATTAGAACTCCCTGGTATATGAGGAGCCTGAGAGTTCTTTGTATACCTAGGAGATTTAATTGGGTTAGGTCTAAGCATATGCGAGGAAATAGGGATTCGATTTTTGACTGAAAAACAACCTAACCTGCTTAACCTGCTGAAAAATAGCCTAACCTGGCTTGATAACAGAGGCATTACAGTAAGCGTTCTGCAGAGCTTTTCCTTTAGATGCCTTTGTGTGAGCGGGATTTCTCAGGGAGGAGCTCTGTCTCATCTGCCATTTTTGATTTGCACAATGGATCTGCCTCGAATGCAAAATACATCTGCTGCCACCAAAGTTGAGGTTTAAGCATATGCGGGTAGATAAGGGTTCGATTTTTGACTGATAAATTTGAACTAATTTCGAACAAACACAACTTGGTTCATTTTTAGCTTCAGCTTCAAAAAGCCAACAGCTTTTCGAGAACTAAAACAAAAGCTCTTTTTTCGAGCCTATAAAAGCAGCTTTCAAAAAAGTTTTTATGCGGAGTTGGAGATCTAGTTCTATTGGATTTTTGTAGAAACGAAATCTTCGTGATCTTTTCACTGTGAGTTAATCAGGAATTTTTTGTAGTATAATTTTAACTGTAGATAATAATGCCGTTTTCATGAAAAACGAGTATTTCGAAAATTCCAAATTCTCTCATCTTGAAACCTCGGCATTCTCGAAATGTATATTTCAGTGTGTTCTTTTGCTAACGAGGTTTTTAGATGGTATCTTTATTATTGTCCTGACGTTTTGACGCTATCGCCGTCTTCAGTGGCCTAAAAGCGGTTCGAGGCGTTAGACTAGTGTTTTATCAGGCGAAGCGCGCCAGCAATAAGACGGTATCCAAAGTTGATATTCATCCTCCGCTAGCAAGTACAGATCACAAAATTATTCTCTAAATCTTTTATGTCAGAAACCAATCAATATCGCTCGGCGAGACTTTCTGTCGGTTGATAAAAACGCTACAGAGGAACAGTTGAGTAGTATCACTTGGTTATTTGTGCAGTACATTTCGGCAGCTCACGTATATGAAAGATTGTAGTTTTGAATCGAACTATTAAGCATAACAGACCAACATGCCCCCTTGGAAGAGTGAAAAGAGCGTGAGCATCACTTCACTATTCATTTTCATAACGTCTACTATCTGAACGAAAGGTTGTTCTTTTCGCTGAAGGATTCTTTCAGCTGCGATTTGTACAGAACCGTTTGTAGAAAGTTATCGCTCGATCTAAATCGTTTCCTCGCATACGAAGGACGTTGTTTGAGTAGATCCAAAAACATGAACAAGCTTTTCACTATGTGAATATGAAAATGAGGGACGCCATATGCCTAACACAATAACTGACGATCTTGGCAATACTCATACTACAGATGCCAAAAAGCAGAAGTACTGAGTGTTTTATTCGCAAAGGTGTATCAGTCTTCTCAATTACAGCCACAAGTTCTCGAAACTATTCGGAAATGAATTTTCTATTCCAGTTATACAACCGCAATAGTCTTCAGCGTCGGTAGTATCTACTCTGGGACAACACCGCCCATGTACTTGGACCGTGTTGACCAAGTGCAGATACTATCGACGTAGCGGTAGCGAACACGACTGAGAACAACGGCGGCAGGACACTTTATCAATAATCAAGAACGGAACACAAAAAAATGAAGAGTCATCACGCAGGCGACCGGCAGACACATCGAACAAAAACATATGGCGGACGGATTCGAGAACATAAGGGAACTCGCCGTAGGCGCCAAAAGGACCAGCGTGCGCAAAGCAGATGACTGGTGCAGTTAGAGCACGGCTTCGTCACTTACCTAGAAGAAAAATCGCCCAAAACGAAAATTGCGATCCCACTCATCCTTCCGCCGGCCTTCCTCCTCACATGACATGCCCTCCGCTTGAGCGGCGGCCAGCAATTGGATCCCAACATGAGCTGGCTACCTCAACCACCGATCTAACCTAGGAAGGTCGAACCTTCCGGCCATTTTACGAATAACGGCATACAAAAATTCCGCAGCACCTACAGTACAGAACGCATCTTTTGAATAGATGCCGCAGAAAGCGCGATTTTTGCGCCTTCTTGATATAACTACCTAACTCGCCTAAAGGTCATGCAGTTGAAGACCAAGGACACATTTGAGCTCAGGAGCTTGACTCTATCGTTTGGTGTGTATAGTTCACATGGAGCCATGAAAATGTTTGAAACTGAAAACTTGCTCTTCATTGCCAAAAGCGACTGTGGACGAGTTGTCCGTCGCAAACAGTTGCATGCTCACAATTCCTCCCATTTTCGGCTTTTTGAGAAACGGTTGGTAGCTTTCCATACAATTCCTGAGCAGGACGGCTAGAAATTTCTGATAAAATTCTTTAAACTGTTTGAAATAGTCTTGAAGACTTTCTGTTTTCCAGTTAGGGAAGATAGAGGCGCAGTGGGCATGCTTTCGCCCACTAGATTAATGATAGGTTGTATTCTATACCCGAAACCGGCAAGCCTGGCGTGGCCCGCATATCAATTGTAATCGTATCGTAGGGCGCCCGCGACGGACACTGGGTTAGAAAGCGTCCGTATCTAGGTTTGAGCTACGTTCCTTGCGTGGTCCGCCATACCCGAAGCCGGCAAGCCTGGCGTGGCCCGCACGTCCAGCGTGCGACGCCGGCGACTGACGTTGGGTTAGAAAGCGTCCGTATCTAGGCTTGGGCTACGTTCGTTGCGTGGTCCGCCATACCCGAAGCCGGCAAGCCTGGCGTGGCCCGCACGTCCAGCGTGCGGCGCCGGCGACTGACGCTGGGTTAAAAAGCGTCCGTATCTAGATTTGGGCTACGTTCCTTGCCTGGTCCGCCATACCCGAAGCCGGCGAGGCCGGTAAGCCTGGCGTGGCCCGCACGTCCAGCGTCATGCGCTGGCGAAGCCGGCTAATGACGTTGGGTTAGCAAGCGTCCGTATCTAGGTTTGCGCAACGTTCCTTGCGTGGTCCGCCATACCCGAAGCCGGCAAGCCTGGCGTGGCCCGCACGTCCAGCGTGCGGCGCCGGCGACTGACGCTGGGTTAGAAAGCGTCCGTATCTAGGTTTGGGCTACGTTCCTTGTCTGGTCCGCCATACCCAAAGCCGGCAAGCCTGGCGTGGCTCATGTCCGCATGTCCACCGTACGGCGCCCGCGACGGACGCTGGGTTAGCAAGCGTCCGTATCTAGGTTTGGGCTACGTTCCTTGCGTGGTCCGCCATACCCGAAGCCGGCAAGCCTGGCGTGGCTCATGTCCGCATGTCCACCGTACGGCGCCGGCGACTGACGCTGGGTTAGAAAGCGTCCTTATCTAGATTTGGGCTACGTTCCTTGCCTGGTCCGCCATACCCGAAGCCGGCGAGGCCGGTAAGCCTGGCGTGGCCCGCACGTCCAGCGTCATGCGCTGGCGAAGCCGGCTAATGACGTTGGGTTAGCAAGTGTCCGTATCTAGGTTTGCGCAACGTTCCTTGCGTGGTCCGCCATACCCGAAGCCGAGAAGCCTGGCGTGGCTAAAGTCCACATCAGGGATGTGCGGAAATTTTTCTGGAAAAAGCGGAAGACGAAAGACGGAACGGAAACGCTCAAAAATGGCCGGAAACCGGAATAAGAAACGCGGAAACGGAAATGACACATATTCGCCATTTTTTCAGTAGTGCATCTGAAACGGCTTCAGAAGCGGCTTCCACCTTGCGACTTTATTGCTCAGAACTTTGCGAGCAGCAGAATCTTCTACAGATTATTGCACATTCTCATCATAACATAGCATAACGAAGCATGAATTCATAATATTGTTATGATAACCTTTTAGCTATGGCTAGAGCAATAAGCGAAAACAAATTTAGGGTCTTATCTTACTATTTCAGATTGCAGTCTCTCTGCTGTTTCCATAGCTAGTTCCTGCGACGAGTTTTTCGCTGACTTTTTTGATGCTGCAATTTTCTGAACCTTAACTGAATTAACCAGTTGAGGCTACTTACAGACCCGCATTAAAAAACTGACTCGGGTGAAGTCTAAAACTGGAGTAGCCACCTAGATCATATTCCGACCAGGAAAGAGATTCCTCCCATCATTTTTGGAAACCTGTGGCATCATGGACGACAAGGTGACTGCAAAGATATCTGCATACCCAACATTAGCAGTTACATTACAGTCACCGAAACTAGTACTCAGAGTTAGTCTGGGATCTAACAATAAAATGATAACTGGATGACTGATTAGTCATGATGGGTCCACTCTTCCACAGGAATATTCCATATACGGAACGGAACGGAACACCCAAAAATGGCCGGAAACCGGAATTCGGAACGCGGAAACGGAAATTCCGCACATTCCTGGTCCACATGTCCACCGTACGGCGCCCGTGACGAGCACTGGCTGAGGAAGCATCCCCAGTTAGGTTTAAGCTACGTTCCTTGCGTGGTCCGCCATACCCGAAGCTGGCAAGCCTGGCATGGCACTCACGTCCAGCGTCAGGCGACGGCGACGGACACTGGGTTAGAAAGCGTCCGTATTTAGGTTTGAGCTACTTTCTTTGCGTGGCCCGGCATACCCGAAGCCGGCGAAGCCGTCAAGCCTCCTTCTCCTGCAAGAAGCTAAAATATTCTTTGTCGACGTTTACCCTACAAATACAACTTAATCTGCCCGCATAGAAGTGTGGTTTTAAATTTAATTGTATAGACAGTTGATTTTAGTTTCGTTAGCTTTATGTTTCCTAAACCTATTTAACACCCTTGCAATATGCAATGCAGTATCCTCTATCTAGTAGTGCACTGATTTATTAGCTTCACCAATTCTAAATTTAGTATCTTTGATCATAATGTCGTAAAGACATTTGTCTCTGATGAACTCCTGTAGTGCCTATCTGTAAATATTGTCATCTTTTCTGCATTGCATATACATCTGCTGTTAATCAGTCATTTAGAATGTTATCATTAAGTATTGTCTTTTCTTTGCCAACGAGGTGTTTAGGTAGAATATTTATTCATGGTCTGACGTTTCGACCATGTCGTCGTCTTCGGAGGCTCAGTCGATGACCAGGAGCGATTAACTATGGGCGATAGCGCAATCGCTCCTCGCCATTGGTGGAATTCTGGGCCTCCGAAGACGACAACGTCAACCCATAAATAAATATCCCATCTAAAAACCTCGTTGGCAAAGATAAGACAATACGCATTAAACGGCAATGGCGAGATTTCAAGATGAAAGAACTTCGAATTTGCTATTATTACGTCTTGATGGAGTTGTTATAGTTAAAAATTCATTGGGATGTTGGCGGTGGATAAGCACACACAATCCTTTTCGGTGAAAAATTATTGACATCAGTTATCTTCTTATCTCAGTGTTGTTAAGTGCTTTGTCTAAGCCGCTGTAATCCAGAAAACTGTGAATATAAGGAATAGTAGAAGTTATCGAACTAGGATTCGTTTTAAGATTTTTGTTAATGACATAGTCTTGTTTTTCGACGTGAAAAGAGCAAAGGAGGCTAAGTAAGACCTTAGGTTTGAATTCGCTAAATTTATAAAGAATCTCATTGTTATAGAGGTATAAAATAACCAAATAAATCTTTTTTCTAGTAATAGCCTTAAGGTATGTGTAAACTTCAACTTCAAAAACTCGGGTTTTCTGTTATTAACGAGTTTTGTAATCTCAGAACTACGTTTAGATTTATTTCTTACGCTACGTTTTTCCATACTTCACTATAGATAACGAAAACAGGGGTGGGTACCTTTATTGTGCTTCAGTGGTTAAGTAATATCAGAAATGCTTCCATACCCCTTCATATTATAGTTTAACTCTAGCGGGTAAGCAGCTAAATAAAATATTCGGTATTTAATAGAACCTTGGGATCATATCAATATGTTATTTTTGTTCCTCCCATTTCACAATGTAAGTTAAGGTAAAAACTAAAAGGAAAGAATTTCATCACGCTTTCCTTCTATATAACTTAAAAGTACTTTTCCAAATAAGTAAAATCCATTGATTATAAAATTACACTTCTTTTATAAATCGATTCTATGGTAAAGTTGAAGTGGCCAAATGGTGGTCCCTAGTTAAGATTCGAAAGACACGGTTTCAAGGTGTTTAACCTAGACTCTTTAAGGATGTTTATTATAGACATGGACAGCCAAGCAATCATATTCCAAGAGAATATCTACCGTACGGTTTGTTAGACTGGGTGCGTATTGTCAGGCTCCCGATCCCCCGCAAGAAGAAGTACGACTCAGCTAAATAAAATAACAAGAACAGGCAAACGATATCCTAGGGTAACCACCGATTTTAAAATTGTGCAAAACAAAAATAATATGATCAAGAACCCGCCTTTTAGCTAGACAGACGCCTTTTAGCTGAGCAATTCTTTTAAAGAAGCAGACCTCATTGATTCGAGTAGATAGTATGTCTACTGATAAAAAACTCTAGCAAACTATGTTTAATCAAAGGTCTCTTTTAGCAAGAATGGCGACTTCTGCGTAGATTTCACATCTGAAGAACGGAACACATTGGGTCAGCATAATCGAAAAACGATTTGAATGCTAATATTTGCCGCAGAAACTCCCAGTTTGCAACACATGGACCGCTTGGGGTAAGCCCTAATCCAAAATTTTCCCTCAATTTGACGACCGCAAAGTATTGCAAAGTTTAGGCTTTACCTAAGGAAGCGTATGCAAAATTGGTCCCCAGCATTATATTTATAGCACAGTGTTTACCTAAATGGCAACAGTATAGATTACATCTTGGCCAACGAAGCTAATTATTACTGTGGTTAAACAGAATGTACACGTTCGTAAGGAATGAGATATCACTTCTTCATATCACTTCTTATTGACCAGTAATAAAAAAACCGCTTGAGGTAAATTAAGTAGATGCATAAACTACTAATCAGCAAACTGATTAATTCAGCAAGGTAATATCAAATACGGATCGCTAACGTTTCCGGAGTTCAATCTAGCAGCAACGAATTACAAAGAGAAGGACCAGTTTTCCTTCTCCATGGTCATCAAGGAAGGAACCAACACGTCTTAAATTTACACAACAGTGTATAAACATATAGTGTATAGTTAACATATAAGACCTCCACAATTGAAAAATTGTATAAAGGCCTTAAAAGTGATATGTACATGTTGAGAACTGTGCAGTTTACTGAGAACTGAGGTCCAACGCCATCGTCGTCTTCAAACAAGAATGAGCGTGCCAAAGTAAGTAAGCAGGGCGAAAACTATTAAGAATACAGCTTCTCATCTAACCAAAAGATGAGAAAGAAGATTCCTGAGTGTTGTTATGTTATGTCGCAGTTTCTTTCCAAAAATTGAAAAGTTAATAAAAAGACTAAAGCTATCGAGTTGTTGAGGTTAATACATTGGATCCGATCGAAAATCTTCGGATAATTGGATGATTCAGATAAGGGCGATTTTGCGGACCCAGGATTTTTGGATGATTCGGATAATGGCAAATTAATGACCCCGGATTTCGGATATCCAGATCGGGTATCCGACTCACTGACGTAAGATGCAGTTTATCAGAGTACTTCCGTTCCATAAAGAGGAACCGATCCTTTAACAACAACAACAACAGTACACGTATCGAAAGGCTCTCACTACTCGTCAAGGAAGGAAACATCAAAGAGCTGGATCATTCCAGACAGGGGTGTTTTCCGCTTCCGTGTTCCGAATTCCGATTTTCGGCCATGTCAGTCCTTCCGTTCCGCTCTTTTTGGGCCGGAAAACGAAGCGTGGTGACTCATCACTCATTGATTGCTTCGCAGTGCGTTCATTCACCTCTTGAACATAAACGAAAGGTTGAAGAAACTGATTAATTATGCGTTTGTGATTGTCTTGCTTTCAAACCGGTGGTGCATCCTGATGTCGAAACGCTAACCAGATTGTATTCTTTTTCTTTTGTTGAAACTATGTACTGTCGAATAGTGTAGGTCCACAAAGCTTTCATGAGTGTTTTAGTCAAGAGTCAAATTCCTTTCCTCCGAAGCATGCTTATCTTTTTCCCTAGTAATCTTAGGTTGAGAACACCAAATCTAGATCAGAGTTCTATAAGCACTCTTAGGTTGCTAACAATGCGCTCCATAGGGCCATTAGATCTATCTCAGTCGGAGGAGGGCATGCGGTGCCTTGCCTCTTCAATCCCTCCTCTGAGTTTGTTTCAGAGCTTCAGCTACTGCCAAATGATACAATGGTACCCAGAGCGTGGGTGTCGTGTCGTGGGTACTGAATGCAACAGTAACCTTACCTCTGCCTCCTCCTAATTGACACAGAGGGGGGCATTGGAACATTGAATAAGAACAGTCAAGTGCTATGAGTGGCGAAATCTCTGATATCTTACTCGTCAGCTGGGTTCATTGCTTTCAAAATGCTTTCTTCCTGTTTACAGAGAGATCTTGCACAGACTTCGACTTGCTACACTAGTAATGTTTAAAAATTTATCTTAGTAATAATAGGATTACAAGGATTTTTATTGTTTTATATTGTTATATTGTTATATGTTGCTGAAAAAGAGTCTCATGCTGTCTTGCCCGCTATCTAAGTTCGTTAACGGCACCTCATTTATTACTACAGCTATGGATATATGTATAATTATAGAATATTAGACGAATAAAAAGAATTTTGAGTCATTTCCGTTTCGGCGATATTTCGCATTCCGATTTCCGCTCATTTTTAAGCTTTTTCGTTCCGTATTCCATCTTTCCAAAATGCCATTATCAAGTGATATCAATTTGTTCGGGGGGGGGGGGGGGTGGGGGTGGGGAGGATCACCATGTATTCAATGCTTTTCCTCCTTCCAAAGAACGCACATGAATGTCGTATTACATCAGAAATGGTCTAACACAGTTCATCAAATGGTAGACACAACACAAGCGTTGAATAACATTCATAATTTCATGTACCACAAAGTGCGGTATAGGGCTGTTCATTATCGCGACCCCCTCGACCCAATTTGCGCCGAATGCTATACAATGTGAAATGGCGAAGTCCCGATCAGAGGGCGTGCTTAATCCCTTCTCTTCCTTAGTCTCCGCCCTTGCTGTTTCCCGTCAGCGCAACATGGAATTTGAAGGAAGTGATGCCAAGATCGACGTAGCGTACAACAGCGTGCTAAATGTATTCAACGTCACTGCGACACTTTCGAGGTAAGTCGCAAAAACGCATGACTCAGCAGCGTGCCCGTCTGCGAAATTCGCTTGGAATGTGCTTTTATCCAGGGTGCGCGACTTCAAAATGAAGCGAGGAAATTCAACGGGTTATCCGAATTTATCCGGTTTTATCCGAATCCACCAGGTTCCGGATAATTGGATGATTTGGATAATGACAACTTCGCGGATCCCGGATTTTTGAATGATTCGGGTAAGGGCGATTTTGCGGGCACCGGATTTTTGGATGAATCGGATAAGAACGATTTTGAGGACCCCGGATTTTTGGATGATTCGCATAAGGGCAATATTGCACGGCAATATTGGCTGAGTAATTGGATGATTCGGATCGGGATATCCGAAAATGATTCATTCAGATCCAATGTCACCAGCGCCCGTCGCCGGCTTTGGGTATGGCGGGCTGGATGGGGGGGGGGGGTGCGTGGCCCAGCCCGCGTAACACTGTCGTCGAGTTCGCCAGCAACAGCATCGCCGAAGTATAACATATACTTTACATAGCGTCCGTCGCCGGCTTTGCCCGCGACTGACGCTGGACGTGCGGGCCACGCCAGGCTTGCCGGCTTCGGGTATGACGGGCCACGCTAGGAGCGTAGCCAAACCTAGCTAGGGATACTGCCTTGCCCAGCGTTCGTCGTCGGCTTCGCCGGCAACCAACGCTGGGTAAGGAAGCATCCCTAGTGTCGAAGTCGATCACGTAGAAAGGGCGCCTACTACAAATTGAATGATGTTTTGTTGAGTATCATTCTCACTCACATCTCTATAGAGCATCAGGAAAATGTCCACAGCACTCCTGCTTCCACTAGGATTGTGCTCACAACCTATTACAGCTTGTTAAGCATAATCAAATGTCTGACTGTTTCCGTCCAGTCGTCGTGCTTTATGCCACGAGGTGTGATGAATTCCGGGTAAAGTGACTTAGGACCAAAATACTATCCTACTTTGCATATAGTAGTATTGAAACTGGTCAAAGCACTGCGGCAAATTGAGGACCTGGAGGCGAGACTTGTTGAAAGCGTAGTAGAACCAAGCGTAGGTCCCACCAGCTTTCTTCGATGTCCTTTCCTGGTCCACCGCTAAAACTGGAGAAGCTGGGCAGGCAATAATACCTTAGTAACCCAGTCGTGAAGTAAGTATGCTCTTGAGATCAAAGTGAACAATTTTCAAATCAAAAGGAGCGTCTTCCAGACTATGAGACTTGTCACTTATTTTGTGGGGACGTACGGGAAGAATTATGTTTGCGAATTATATACGGGAGGCCGGGTGGAAACTTTATCCTGGCTGTTGACGAACCACTACAGAAAGTGACTCATGCCTTCCTCCTTTATATATGGTTGGATTTTCTATCTCCTATTGACTTTTCGTCAGTATTCTCGCTAAGATCCACAGGCATTCACAGGCACTCATAGTGGAATGATCTGTCTTAATACACTTCTTGTTATCGTCTCACTTCAGCTGGAGCTCTTGAGATGATTACGTGTTGTGTTGCCTTCTTTATGGGTTACTCTCTGGCTTGATCAAGGCATGGTTGGGCAGCGATGTAGAAATCAATTGAGTTGTCGTGTCTGCGACCTCTTACGCACTTTGTAAGGCACCGCTACCTTTAATAGGGGCGGCTGCGGGGTTGTAAAGTACGATTGGGCACTCTCTCAATGAACGTGATGAGCAACGTTCACCACTTTTCCTCCTTTCTTATAATAAATCTAGACCACATTCTCGTGTTTATCATTCCAACAAGGGTCACCATACCCAAGTCTTCCGCCCCATCCTGGCCATCTGGTCCATCGGCCTAGAAAGTCAAACTCTTCAGTGTCAAGGCGTACCAACCTTGGGACCTGGAGCGAAGACAGATCTTTCTAGAGCAAATATTACAGTCTTTTCTAACAAGGTAGGTCAATTTTGAAAGTAACCTACTGATGGTTGTAGGGGACTGTAAGAGAAGCACCGTAGTGGTTTCCAAATTTCGTGCGGACACTTGGGTAGGTCAAAAATTGCAAAAACCGTTTCAATTCAGTGCGGGCCGATAATGCCAAACGGACGTCTGGAACTGCCATCTGTGGCTAGAGTCTAACCTTCAAAAGGTTTGGGGCTGGAACAGTAGCGGAGTTATAGCGATATATTGAGGGGCGCTGCTCACCACGAAGGGCGCAGCGACCGGAAGGTCGAGTGGCTATGGGGCGGGCCTGCGGGAAGAGGGTCAATGTCCAGGGGGGACAGTCCTTCGGTCGGCGTCGAGGTGGTCGAGATGTAGACGAGCGAGATGCTGAGAATGGTCATCGTCCGTAACGAGGTGGCTCTTCAGTCGTCGGCTTCCGGCGGCTGCTGGCAGTGGATTGTGCAGCACATGCATCCAGACTCGTCGGGCGACCGGCGGCGCTTCTAAAAAATGGAAAGATTATGAAGACGTGAAGCACAAGAGAAGTAACACATGAGCAGAGAAATCGCTGCTGCTTACCGATGACGGAATCAGGATGTCGGCCACTGGGTCCGGCCTGCAGCAGCGGACGTTATTCCTAAATAAAATAATATTAGGTTTATAAGCATAGATATGAAAACGAAGTATGTCTTACAAAAAAAGCAACTACGTAGGGCCCTTTGGAGAGCCTTCCTTATCTCTAACCATAAGGCCCAGGGGGGAGGCCTATCTCTAAGGCTGCAGCCTTCGCCGTCACTCGTTTCTGAGCTTTAGAAACTTTAGGAAGCAATAACCCACACAAATAGTCGTGCTCGAGAGGAGGCGATGTTTTCCGAACTGCATCTTCAGAAACCGATTTCCGTACAGCTTCTTGAGAACAGCCTCTTCGAGCCGCATCTTCTGCAAATTCGTTAGTCACTCACAGGCATTTATAAGAATAGTGAGCATATTGAATACAAAAAGCACCTTTCGTGTTGCTGAACTGATTAACAGATTGAACCCACGAGGTGCTGAAATCAGCTCTTCGATCGTCAACGTTCGCATCAAGTCCGGCAGCTGGAAAAGTTGCGATGTCATTTCCTGAGAAGGAATTGTACTAGTACAAAGAAGTACCGATGAAGCTCGGAGTATAGGGGAGTTCGCCCTGCTCATCGATATCCTTATTAACGAAGTAGGTAACAGAAGTTCTCTTTTGACATAACTAGAGCTCCTGATTTCGACGACTATTTGCCTGAATTTCTTTTAGATGGCGGTGAATCGAAATATGTCTAGATGGCTGCCATCGAGGTATATCAACACATAACACATAGAAATGTAGTTGGGGCGCAAAAGCTAACCACCTACTAAATTTAGCAAAAGTTTCAAAGAAAGAAGCCCTTTTATGAAAACGAAACATCAACACAAGAGTCCTGATCTAAAGACTCGACACGTAGAGGCGGCCACATGCATCTGCGATCATTGCAGGGCGAAAGATGTGGAATGCATTCCGAACTTCAAGATCTATACCAAGCACACGTTTGAAAAAACGATTATAACGCCGGGCTAGGTTCACGGCGTGTAGGGCTTGTATCTTGACTGATGGAGCTGGAAAGGCCGATGAAGGATCAAGCGTCGAAAATTCACCAATGAGGACGACAGCGTCCCGAGTTTCCACACGAAATGCGAAAACAGCTTAGGAAGTGAAGTGAAGTTCGCCTCCAGAGTTTGCTTCGTTTCGGGGCGATTCTGATGAAACACATTTCCACGTTCATTAAGGAAATGTACTCTAAAGATTTCGTTTGACGAAGATTCTTTATCGTGACCGTGAAAGGGTCAGGCACAAACCGTGGCTCCTCTTGAGCACTGGGGGGGGGGGGGGCGCTGAACCGCGGCGGCGCTTCCCTGATGTTCCGACCGTTTCCTCGGTGCTTGGCGAGACCTCTTCAGGTTCGCCAGGCATTACAGGAGGAGTGGAGACGATGTGCGGAAGGTACTCAACGCCATCGTGTTGTAAGCGTCCGACAGACGTAAGTGGCAGGTACGACAGCGTAGCTGTATGCGTCACAGAGAGGAAAGCCGAGCAAAAGGTGGTTGGGGCACGAAGAGCTACGGCTTCAGAGGAAGGCCAGCAGACGTTCAACCCATGCTCGCCAGTGATGGATAGAGAAAAAAAAAAGTACTCTAAAGAGTTTTCCTCACCCGGCAAGGCGACATCCATCTCTGGTGCAGACGGACCCAACACCATCAACAGCGCTGTCGCAACCATTGCAGAACAAGAACCTTCTATGACTATGATTACATGGCTCGAACCTCAAGAACATCCATCTGTGGACATCACGACGGAACTAATGCTAGAACTAAATCTAGCTAGGAAGTCACAACAGCTCGCAATTACTAGTAACAATGCTGTAACAGGAATAGGCCCACGTCAGGGAAGAAGCAGAGCATGTGGTGGAACAAGCTGAGCAGACGACAGTTCCCTCATCATGACAAAACTTCCCTCTTCATTAAAAAAATCGACACTTCAACAAAAATACTCGAAAAACCTCAAAACTTTCGCATTCTTCGAACTCCACCCAAAATGGGATCGGACCACGTCAGTGAAGAAGCAGAGCATGTGGTGGAACAAACTGAGCCGACAACAGTTCCCTCATCATCACAAAACTTCCCTCTTTATCAAAAAATCGACACTTTAAAAAAATACTCGAAAAACCTCCTCAAAACTTTCGGATTCTTCGAGCTTCATCCAACTCCAGATACATCCATGTCAGGGAACAACAAGAGCCTGTGACGAAATAAATTGAGTGACAAAACTGCAGAAATACGCACGATAACACTGAAAAAGTTCACTGCACACTCCGGCGGCGGCACACGGACGTGTCCGACAGCTTGCGCGCGATCGATGCGCTCCGCAACGCGCGCCAATTCGAATCTGCGCCGTTCTGCCGTACACAGGAATTCGTCCTAGGACCAGCCTGTGCTGCGCATATGGACAGAGGGCGGATCTCCTGCGATAGAGCCCCGGGTCCTTTTTTTCCGGGATCCCAGAAAAAAAGCTTTGGTTCTTCCGCTGAAGACTATCGATTGGCTGGAATCGCCCTGAGATCCTTCTTTTCGCCGTCGCTTCTCGCCTAGCGATTTTTTTGTACGGCTGTCCCACTGCTGTCCTCCCCTGCGTTTATTTGAGATTGTGTAATACATTGTGTTCTTCGGGCCGAGTTATTAGTTGTCTTTCTAACTGCCTTCCTCCTGACTACTCTAACCCTATTCGTAAGGAGACGCCCTAGCAGATGCCTTTCAGGGCATATTTCGAAATGCTTTGTATGGGGATATTGATTGTGCTGATGAGGACTAAACACTCCAGATAGTTTTTTTGTTTGGTGTTTATTGCATTGACGTTCTCTCGTTCGTGATGTTAGCTTGATTTGAACGAAGCGCAAGATGTAGACTTGGACGATGACGATTATGTGGGTGGTATTACGTCTCATTGTAACAGTGAGAACGTTGCTGTATGTGACGGCCGTGAGATCACTTGCAATATGGTTGATTGAGGATGAAGAAGACAGATTGCCATTGTTATACTTTCTCTCCGGAGGTTGTAGAGAAGTCGAAAAAAATCAAAAAATATATATCAACTAAATAATTAGTTAAAATATAAAAATGATAAATGGTAGACAAATAAAAAATAATAAATAAAAATAAAACAATAGTATTTTCTGAAGGTATCTTATTTGTAGGCAAAGAAAAGTTGCCTGCTTCTCCTCAATGGCCAATCGAACTATGCGTTATGAACGCTGTTGCTTCGGGTGTTTATCTTCGTGTTTATATCGTATCATCCAGGTTAAAATAAAGTTATAATGTTAGTATGGTATATTACCGTGATGAAGATACACTTTATATCGACGAAAATGGATGGAGCAAGACCAGTAATTCCGAATCAGCACCTCCGGATCCGAACGCTCTACCGTCTTCCCGCAAGCCCGCGCCCATAACCAGTCGACCTTCCGGTCGCTGCGCCCTTCGTGGTGAGCGGCGTACCTTAATGTTTCACTTCCGTTACTGTATCGCTAACAAGCAAATTATGGGATCGCTGTAACTCCGCTACTGTTCCAGCCCCAAACCTCTTGAAGGTTAGATTCTAACCACGAGATGGCAGTTGCAGAGGTCTGTTTGGCTTTATCGGCCTGCACTGAAGTGAAACGTTTTTTTTTGCAATTTTTGACCTACCCAAGTGTCCGCAGGAAATTTAAAGACTACTACGGTGCTTCCCTTACACTCCCCTATAACCCTCAATAGGTCATTTTGAAAATTCACTTTTAAACGGGACGCTCATTGACCTCTCTTGTAAGACTAAGAATCTTAGCTGATTCCCCCACACATATGGAAACCTACTCCCGTGCCAAAGTGCCTAGAGTTGTTTTCTGGTGATTTTTCGCAGAAATAGGCATTCTTAGTAACTGTTGAGTTATAGACGAACAGGAGACGTGTGGATAAATAAAGTGAAGTCAAGATAAACTATCATATTACCTGTTTCGCCTCTTACCCTAGACAGGTAACATGATAGCGAAGGGCATAGTAAAAGAGAAAGAAAGAAACTAAATTGTGGTCACTCCCTGAGGCTCATCAGTAGGGTAGGGAGTGAACATACCAAGAAAGGAAGGAGCACTTTATATATCAGTTATTTGGGGCAAAAGGCGGGAAAAGGGGAGGTTAAACAATAGGTCAAATGGTCAAATGAAGGGTGACAGGTGACTAGCTGCAACTAGAAAACATACCTATGGTAAATATAGTAGTCTAACGATTGTAAATAAGGTCTATAAAAAACTTGAATCCTTGTAAGTATGGAACATGTCATATTTGCGACTAATAGTTTTGTTTTTTAGAAAACACCGTAAGACAGCTTTAAGTGCAATTTTTTCATCATAATCAAAGTAGAGTAAGGAGTTGGTAAGGTTTTTAAGTCTAACCAGGAAGTCATTGTACTTTGAGCAAGTGCGAGAAATTCTAAGCGTTTCACCGTAAATGACTGCTATTTTATTAGTAATGCTGGTAAAGGAGGAACTATGAGGAAATTTATTAACTTTAAAGTCAATATAATCAATCTTGTTGTATTGTCTAGTAAAGGTTTTGTCATTTAAAATGAAGATGTTTAAGTCGAGAAAGTTACAATCATGAATGTTGTTATTAGTGATTTCTAATTTCAAAATGTTTTGATAAGTATTCGTAAGCAGGTTATTAAGCTCATCTAATTCAATATTATGAATAACCAAAATATCGTCCATATATCTATATGGATGGAATTCTTTAGTGTAATATACAGTAGATATAGAGCTTTTATACTCTAAAAAGGATAGGGTTAAATCAGCTATAACAGGACTAGCGTTGCCTCCTTGAGGAACACCAGTTATTTGTTTGTAGATTCTGTTACCAAATTTACAATAACCGTTATTTAGCAGTAGATTCCATGTTCGACTCTCGATGAACCTTGGCATCCTTGATGTTGCTATAGACGAGTGGTTTGTTCAGCGTAGCCAAGATTGGTACAACTCTTTATTGCGGCTTACGTTTCGGCGTCGTCGCCTTCTTCAGAGCCTGGAAAAGTCGAAGTCATCTGAGAAGCTACCCTCCCAAATGCCATTTCATTCTGCAGGAACCCATCCAAAAGGCTAAGAGACTACGAAAACGATGCCGAAAGAAGTCGAAAACGTTATTTAGCAGATATTCAAGCATATATAGGATGTCCTGGCACCTATAAGTCCTAGAATTACTACAATCTGAAGGAGTGTCGCTGTAAAACAATTTAGTCCCTTTAACAATCAAAACTTTACCTGCGGTTTTGAAGCAAATTTTAATAATTTCAGATATATTCCGAACAATTGTGTTATGTGGAATATTAGTAAACATATCCGTAAAGTCGGCAGAAAACAGCTTGATATTGGTGTTATTAATGCAGCAAATATCTTTAGAAATATTAATATCGTTCATAGACCAAAAGTTTTTGATACAATTGTGGTTATTGCGTACGCTAAATGCATAATTTTTGAAATGATTTCTAAAGTGTGAAAGAATTTTCATAAGTTCTACAGCTGAAGGTTCTATAGAACTACTAAAAGCACCTGTAATAAACCTGAATTTTACGGGCTGTTTATGCAATTTTGGAATACAGTATATTAATGGAACATTTGTTTTACTTTCTTGTTTCAGGTTAAGACTGGAAAGGAGGTGTTTGTGTTTTGTAATTATAGTTTGTTCACATTCACTAGAAGGTATATATACATTGTTAATAGAATAATTGTTAAATTTTTCAATTTTGTCACGTACAATAGTAAAATACAACTTTACAAACAAAGCCATAATTGGATGAGGCTTTGTCTAAAGGACATATAATGAAGTGTTCTTGTATTTTTTTTTGATTTCCTCATAAGAGTTTAATTGCGTATTCATATTTACCATTATAATTACCACTATAAATAAGAGGTCTAGTTTTGGAATTGGAAAAGAAGGAATTAAAAATAAAATATTTTTTAAGAATACTAGTATTAAGCCTGTATCTGTTTTTTTATTTTAAGAGTAATTTGTCCAAAAAAGGATTTCCATATTTCAATGATATTCTTATGAGAAATTTTAGGTTTGGGTCTGAATGTAGTGCCTTTACTAAGTATATTGTAGATAACGGGTATGTTATGAGATATATTTAAATCACCCGTTACTACATGTTTATGGTGAAGGTTGACATATGCCAAATATTTGTGGCAAATGCAATTAATTTGCGAAAAGTCTGTATGTTGGACATTAGGAAGAAATTTATTATAATTAAAAACAGCTTTGGATATCGGGTTAGCGTATTTATAAATTATTCTAAAAGGTAAAAAATATTAATGACATTGCGATTATTAATGATTTTGTTTAAATTGTATGAGTCCAAAAGTTCTGTGTAAAACGGCAATTTTACGTTTATGTACTGTTTGCGGTTGTACCCAACCTACATAATGTATCTTGTTTAAATTGTAAATAACAGAGAATGCTTAGCAAAAGTATTTGTTGTTTATTAATGTTAAAACGACCGAAATTATCGCATGCAATTTTAATAAGGAGGGAAATGTAAGCTTTTTTCTTGGATTTTAAGTATTTATAGAGATCGTAACTATTATTGTTAGCATTATGTACGAATTGTTCTATATCGTCAATGACATCGCATGTAGTGAATGTTGCATTAAACTTTCTACTTTTCTTTGCTCTATTACTTCTGTCTTTAACTATTTGTAAGCTAAAGAAAGGGTGATTGGGTTTGTGATTAAGGGGGTTAGGAATTTGAGAATTATTACCATAACCTTTTATATTATCATTAAAGCCAAAGGGATACGCAGTAACTAGAAGCTTAATCCAAAACAATTCTTTCTTTTAAAATGTTCACATCCATGTTACCTGTGAGGTTGTCCAAGATAGTGACCTTAAATTGTCTACTAGGACAGGAAGAGTTGAAATGTTCGTAGAATATTTTTTTTCTTATCCTTATTGTTGATATGATTACAGTGTTCTTTCATCCTGGTCCTAAGTTTACGTGTAGTGAGTCCAACATACTGTTTATCACAACTGCAACAGGTTAAACAATATATGACGTGTAGAAAGACAACTGGAATTACTTTGTTTATAGGCAGGGATTATAAATTTCGTAACCGACGATGTACTTAATTATTACTATCCATTATATTGCAAATAGAACAGTTAGTACTACATTTTTTGGAGTGGTTCGAAGTACCAAAATTGATAAGGTTGTACTTCCCGTTAACCTTGTACTAGTTTGCTGTTTGGTTTGCTGTTAGATCAAACACTAGGAACGGTCAAGTCCCTAGTGAGTGGGAAGGTTGCCATAAGGCGTTGGAGGGGCTGCCTCCCGGGGTCGTTACTTTCGTGAAAAATGGCTATGCCGGAGGGTAGCACTTACCCTAATTTTCTTAATTTCGGAAGCCCTGCAAAAAATAACGATGCACTTCCATAGAACACCAATCTTCTATGGCGCAATGACGCTGAAAAAATCCTGTCTCCAGATACACGGAGTACAAGCGAAAGTAGGCTATTCTGTTACGAGCAACGCAAGTCACCTATAGCGCTTTTCCAGAACGGCGTAAATGAAATCAAGGGACGAGGAGAGGCTTGAACTCCTCTACAACAATATTAGAGCACTCTATGAAAACTGCAAAAATAAGTCCGATAAAAAGGATGAAATAGAACAAATAGGAAGTGATTCACAATTACACAAAGATTTCGCCAGTGCAGACGAACTAATGTTCAAGCTGACAACACGGCTTAAGGAAATAGGGATACAATGAGTGTAAAATGAGGTTGTATTTTACAGGGATCCCTAATTCTGCAGAACGCATCTTCGAAAAGTTCTAATAAACAGGTAGTCGAGGAAGTTGATCCCAATCAAATGTGGCCTGTTCCAAGCGATAGCAATCTATCGCAGTCAGCTTTAAACTCCGCTGTCATTGAGCAAAGTGAAAGCGATGCACGACCATTACGTTCCATGAAGCTCCCTCAGGTGACATTGCTCAAGTTTTTCGGCAACGCCATAGACTTCCCTAAATACCGGATTGTTTTTGATACTCTCGTTCACAAATACGGAGTTCTTGATGTTATGAAAAGATCCTTTTTGTCAAAGAATGTCTTAAAGAAAATGCTCAAAACTCCGTAAAAAGGATTCAACCGGTACCAAAAAACAACAAGTGGATGACACTGACCAAAAAATACCGCATTCAGCCCATAAATAAGTCGCATATAGAGCAGGCACAATGCGACGGCCGATACTCCAAATGATAAGTCTACTTCGAGGCAGCATTGTGGCGACCAGTGCCACAGAGGTAATCATAGATCAATGACCTGTAGAATGATCACTGATCGATGGGTTCGCTGCAAACCACTAACAGACGGGCGCAGATACTGGAAGTGCTGTTCTTCAAATCACAGCGCTTGGATCGCTAGAACCCAGACTGTCCTAAATGTGGACAGAAGCCTATGTAAGCCTCTGCTTTAAAAACGGAAATGGTCAAGGAAGTAATCAAACACCTTGAAGAAATAATCGAAGAAACCGTTCAGGAGCGAACAATCAGAGACCAAACAGGCCTCAAAGGGAACATTTTTGAATTTTTCTAAATAGTTTTCCTAAACAAGGATAACAAACTAGGCCGAATGACACCAACCTTACCGAACGGCTAGCATACCCAAGGACTTCGAAGCACGTCAACTTGAAGTTAACGAAGACGAAAGGCTGGAAGTGGTGGAAAACCAGAAGAAGGTTGGGATCCGCAAAATGAACTGGTAGATGTGGAAAGGCTGGCAAACAGTGGGCATATGATAAGGTTTTCGGCTGGAACTTTGTTTCAGAGGAACAGGAACTTCTTCAATTGGATTTCGCCTATGGAGCCGATCTCATTTGTCCATATATGGAGGCAAACTGTAAGGAGCCAGTAGCCTTTATGCGCTGCTCGTATTGTGACCAGTGCTTATGTTCCATGTACTTTGTGTCTGCATATCACTGATGTTAAACGTTCATACATCGTTATGTTGAACAGCTTTCCAATTGAGTTTTGGTTAAAAAACCGGTCAGTAATAAGTAAGTGGCAACAAAGTTGCTGTCACGGCGTGGCATACATCTGGAAACACTGCACAGCAAACATCTAAAATGGTGCAAATGTCAGAATCGCTCAAATCAAACAATAAGTTGTAATGCAAAGATGCAGCAGCGCAGAAAAGTCGGACCCTCTACCTCCCTCTCATGGGCAACGTCGCTATCGACTGCGCTACGAGCCGCTTCCTGCCGGCGGCATTGCAGGCGTAGAAGACTCCCGAACTCGTGAGGCGCCGATTCCACTGTAACTTGAAGGATCCTCTACTCCTCGAGCTTATCGATTTGATAAAAAAGAAACACATTTTTATACTAATTGAGGAGTGGCGATTATCCCTATATATGGTGGGATGACTCGCTCTCTCCGTTCAGACATACGCTTCAGACCCTTCCCTTTTCAGAGCACGAGAAATTTCTTGCGGGGCGTTTCGGATTCATTATTGTCCTTTACAAGACTTCGCTGTGCATTACCAACTTACTATTGAGTCGGTATTCGCTCTTTAGGGTCTTAAAGCTGTTTTTTGTTTGTTCTGGAAGCGCAAAATAGCTCTGCGGAGAGCTCCCCTCGTAAGGCAGCCAATTACGACATCTTTTACGTAGCGCTTGTGTGTTCCACTCCATTGGTGAACTAAGCTAGGCCAGATATGATGTAACTGGGCATTCATGGGCCTTGTTACCTGGGCATATAACCACTTAATTCAAAGTGAGGCGCTCCAAGTAGCTTTTTGCGCTCGTGACTTCAATTGGCCAAGAAAATAAACGCGGAGTTACTGATGTGTTCCGTTTTTAAGAGGTTGCATGCCCCTATTATATCACTTATCCAGTTGTAATCGGATATCCGAAATCCGTCTCGGCCGAAAATGACGTTATCTGAATCATCCGAAAATCCGGGGTTTCTAAAATTGCCCTCATCTGAATCATCCGAAGATCCGGGGTTTGAAAAATGACCTATCCGAGTCATCCGATTATCCGGAAAATCGGTGTCGGATCCAATGTCTAGCGTCCACCACGACGAAAACATTGCCATCTGCTATGGAATGACTTCCATTCAAAAAAAATCGTTGAAAAATGTTTGAACTTGACGGCTTAGGGCTATTCAAACCTCGCGGCGAGAGCGAATCGTCGCCCGTGCAATACATTGAAATCGATTAAAACCTAGCTGCCGCTGTCGAAATCTGTACATACTCGAGCGATGTCGCCAGTTCATACTTCGACACGGCTACGGAAGCAATGGGAGCGACTGGAGTGATGGCTGGAGTGGGGAAAACGTAATCACCATAGCGCACCAGCGTTCGAAGGAAATTACTCCTACTTGCCATTCTTCAGAACAAGGTAAGGCTTGGTATTATATTTCTTTTAAATCTCAGATTGATGGTTGATGTAGGTAATATGACTGTTTGCTAGTGTCTGCGTTGACTGATTAACTGACTGACAATGAATAGATGTTATGGTGCAATTGCGTACACCACACTACTTCAGTCTCCACTGTCGCTGCCATCGTTCTTGTCCCTCTGGTCGCCTGTTCATACTTTCTGGGCGCTGCCGCCACTCTTTTCGCTGTCGTCGTGGAGTATGAGTACAACCTCAGCAATTTCTCCAAAAGAAAGCCAGAAAAATGAAAAGGCGCTGTGATCTCTGAATACTCAAAGTTCGTTCTCCGACGAAAATCAACAGAAACGTAAACAGTACAAACGTTGAACCGGAAAAGGTATAGAGCAATCAATATAGGCTACCATAAATAGTACACTACTACTGTATCAATAACTAAAGGCACCTGAAAGAGCAGGTAAGCTGATTTATGTCAGGATAAACACGGAGATGAAGGCGAGCAACCGTTCGCGGTGATCGCAGTCGGTACGAAATCCGAAAATCTTGATCATGATTTAGATTCAATGAGTTTCCCGTCAACACTTATAGTGTTTTCCGATAACGGATGGCCAGCATACTCAAGGACTTCGAAGCACGTCAACTTGAAGTTGACGAAGACGAATAGCTGGAAATGGTGAAAGAAAAAGAAGTTTGGGATCCGCAATATGAACTGATAGACATGGAGAGGCAAGCAAGTAGTAGGCATATGATAACGTGAGGAGCCTGTAGCTTTTATACCCTTCCTATTACGACCAGTGCTGCTTCGTGCACTTTGTGCCTGCGCATCCCTGGTGCTTAACGCTTACATCATTATGTTGAATACTACAGCATGCAGCTGGAAAATTGCGCAAAAAACTCTCAAAATGGTGTAGACGTCAGAATCCCCCAAATCTCAACCAGTCAGTTAAAATGCAAAAATGCAGCTGCGCAGGGAAACCGAACCCCCGACCTCCCTCAAATTAAGCAACGTCACTACCCACTACGTTCCGACCCGCTTGACGGCAGAGGCATCGCGGGCATACAAGACCCCAAACACGTGATACGCCGTATCCCATTCTGACTTCAAGGACCCCTACTCCTTGGGTTTAATGACTTGGCAAAAATAAAACACATTTTTACACTAATTGAGGGTGTGGATTCTTACCATATGACTCACTCTCCCTATTCAAACATACGCTTCAGGCCCTTCCCTTGTACGTATGACCTACGTAATGACACTCATAAATGAATGTCTCCAGTTAACATCTTCAAGTGGTCCAATGAGTACTACAGGCAGGTCAAAGGGTTCGCCATGGGTCAGCGTCTGACTTCTGTGTTAGCCATAGCTTCTATGCCTGAAATAGGGAGTCCCGCTCTGGCATGCAGACCCTAATGTATTGTCGGTGTATTGATCTATATGGATTGCTTTATCGTATGGCCCACGCAAACCGAAATGTTTCGATTTCCTCAATCATCAAGCGGAGCACATTAATTTCACAAGGGAGAAGCTGACAAATCACTGGCTGTCGTTCCTGGGCGCTGAAGCCCACCTCTCTCAGAGCACCTTCCAACTAGGTGGTACCGGAAACCTATTATCAACACCATAGTGCTGTTTCGTTCTGCATATATTCGCACCACCAATGATCAGAGCATGTTCCACACAGCTGCATTAGTGTCTTCCAATGACGACGTGAAGTCTTCATCGATGGAAATGGCTTCTCGCATTGCTTTGTTAAAAGGTATGTGCTCGATAACATGCCTAAGAAAGGCCGTCGACCGTCAGCAGCTCGAACACGTAGCACCCAAGAACGTAACAAGATTCCCTTTCCGGTGTCCTTTACAACGGATGCATTCAGCACCCAAGCATGACTGTGTTCGCAAGGCCAAGCTACACGAACTCATAAGGGTAGTTGAGATACCCCCTCCAACCCTAAGGCCCTGTTTATACTTCCGACGCCGAGCGACGCTACGGCATGTATAGTGGCCAAATTGATCGATCGCGTCGCCCGATCAATGTAGCCATAATGCGGACGTCGCGTCGCTCGTCGTCGAAGTATGAACGAGGTCTAAAGCGCAGCTTTTTAGAAACCGTCTCTACGGCCCCGTTTACACTTCCAACGCCGATTCGAACGTTGCGATGCGTCTAATCGCATAAGGCCTATGTTATACTTCAGCGACGCGACGCGCTGCGTAGCAATCCGTTTAACAATGTTGCCCACGTCGCCGAAATATAACATAAGCCTATTCGTCGAATCGTTTCGAACCACGATGAGCGCTCCGAGACCAATGCGACGCGATCCGCGATTACGCACCATTGCGTACTTGCACACACGAACTGTGCACGCATTTCCAGGCCTCTGGCATTCTCGAGCCACTGGAGATCCTAAAGTCAACGGACGAATACACCTCTCGCGCTCACGAGCCATGGCTGATCCTAAAGGTCGGGAATGGATAGTGGATACGCAAGAGGATATGCGTATCGGAAGGGATATCGGGTGGGATGACTACTATATCAACAAACAATAGCAATACTCAATAAATAAAAAAGCAGAACATGTTAGCAACAACCCCGAAAAAATAAAGTGGAAAAAACACGAGAAACAATTAAAAATGGAAGGGAGACTCACCTTGTGGCCGAAACCCGTTTAGCCTCCAGCGAATCAGGGCGGGAACGACCTGAAATCGAACAGCAAAGGTCAATCCCATAATGAGAACAAAGAACAACATGTTAGCAACAAATAGGGTAGCACACAAAAAAAGGTGAAAGTAAACATGAGAAAACCTTAAAAATGGAAGAGAATGGAAGGTGGCCGAAATCCGGCTGCCCTCTAACGAATCCGGGCGAGCAGTGACCTAAAACGAAACTTTGAAGGGTTATGGAGAAGGCAAAAAAAAAACCAAATAAAACGTCTTTCAACTGAAAAATGCAAAAAACTAGGAGCGAATGCCATTTTGAGCGCGACGCGATCCGACGCTGGGCTACGTGTTTGGACGCGGGTTCGCGCGATTCATTCCGGACGGCTGGCCTCGACGCAGAGCGACGCCTCAATCAATTTGGCCTCATTGCGTGGCCATTGCTTCGCACAGCGATGAGGTATAAACGAGGCCTATGACAGCGCATGTACTACTCCTTCCTGCACGGTCTGCCCGTACGGTAGGGAAGGCGACGGTATAGTCTCGGGAACGGTGTACCTCATAACTTGCAGTCATTGCAACGAAGAATACATCGGTGAGACGAGCAGGCCTCTTTGGGTCAGAGTGAAGGAACACGTGGATGGACTGGACCAGAGCAAGGTCTCCACGCCTTTGGGGAACACAGTCTGCGAAGTCACAGTGGCGCAGTGGTTGGGGTAGCGGTGATGATCCTACCGTGTGAGTTCGATATCACGGCCCGCAAAACCCTGGAGGCGTTGGGGATTGCGTTCAAGAATCCCACGATCAATAGGAGAGTGGAACGGGTGGCCGTAACCCAGAAGTTGGTCCCATTTGCCGACCTCTGTGGGCTGGAGGGCGCCAGCCGGAAGGCCGCTGGGGGCTGACCCGAAGGGAGAGTTCATTCATCCAGCCGTTCTCCATCCGAGAGCGACCATCCAGCCTTTCGGCTGTTTCCATAGGGTCAGTCGGGTTACCTTATTCCCTATTCGCTTCATTCTCTCACTAACTTTCGAGACTCCTGTAGCTTGAAATGATCCTGGGAAGAGTAATTCGTCAAACTATTTTTGTCCTTTCCAGGCTCTGAACAAGGTGGTACGCCGAAACGTAAGCCGAATAAAGTTCCCATAATAATCATAGCTCAACAACTTCACAACATCCTACACCACTGTTAAGCGACATGCCAAGATTCAACGCCAGTCGGACATGGAACTTATGGTTAGATGAAAAGCTCATGCTTAACATCGAGAGGAGATGTCGTATTCAGCGAACCACATCAATCAATATCATTGAGATATCCAATAATCTCCTCAAAATTTGCTTTATTTAAGCTTATCTCTCCCTGTCACCCCACTGGAGCAGGCATCTCTACTCGCTTAATGGGCTCTTATCATTAGCCCACACCAACTCAAAAATGTGCGTTCCATCTGTAAGATTTGGTATTAGCTGATTGTAGCCGTTGTTATATAACACTGCTCAATATCATTTACGATTGCTTTGCACCATCTAGCTCCTATCTTGATCTCCTGTTCATCTATCGACCTTTTGATCTCAGCGCGCGAAATCGAAGTCAACGTGTGCTGAACAAGATCCAAAAAGGTCAGTTGCCCTTCAAGCGCTCACAGCGAACGCCGCTGTTCCCACAGGACTATCTTGCCTAGTTGAGTGCGACATTGGCGCGCTCCTGGCCTTCCTGTTCGCCAGAGTTGATCGCCGAATAATTCGCGATCCTCTTTTCGTCATGCCTAACATCTAGTAGAGTGCCGCATACCGCGCTCCTAGATTGGCTCTAGGCTTGAGCTTTTCGCGGAGCGCTGCTCGCTTAGCTCACCCTTTGATAAGGCAGCAGCTAGGCCTGTCTGCTTGAGGTTAATGCCGCCAAGAGCAGAATCGCTGAGTCTCCAGCATTCACTCTGGTATTGGGTTTCGGAAGGAGAAATGCAGATTGATTGGCGTTAGACCTTTACACACTCACACTACTGCACCAAGCATTAGCCTCTATGCGGATTTTTACGCTTAGCGCTACTGTATATTTACACTCCGGGACAAAAAAGATAGTGTGTCCAGTGACGGCACGGTCAGGGTTAGATGCGCGCACGCTAGTAGCATAGTAGACCAAACCACGAATTATCCATAAGCTCATCATTGACCTCCGTCGTTCTCCAATTTCGCAGAATTTGATATCCTCGCTGTATTTCGTGCGTTGGTGATTGATATCAGACCAGCGTTCCCTGTTGCAGATTTCGGTGGCATGGATAACCAGAATACCCAGAGATTCGGTGGCATGGATAACCCCAACGCCCAGGATTGCGAGCTGTCAGCCTTCGAGAAGAGCCTCCTTGACGGGAACTCCGACGATGGAGAGTCGGGGGACGACTTCACGGAGGAGAATTTCAACGGCAAGGATGAGGACGCACCACCAAGAAAGCGCAAACGAGGAAGGGGCTCCAGAAACCGCGAGGCCGAAAAAATCGTAGTAGGATCTCGAGGTCATCCTCATCGTCTTCCACCAGTGAGGACTATGACTACTCCTGCGATTCGCAGGACGCTTTCAGTCGTTCAAACTCGGAAGCCGATGACTTGCACCATCGACAGATGGTCAAGAAGGAGGCGAGAGAGGAAAGTTTACGAAAGAGTTACGAAGCCGCTTCTCCACTGCCACGGATCCCCAAAAGAATCGAATTTGTAGCGTCGACTGGAATGGCCCCGGAAATAGTCAGCATAAAGAAGAAGAAGTTGCGTGCCCGCGTACGCATTACCGAAGAAATCCTAGAGCATTTTGAATCCTGCGCTATGGGAATGTACGTGGGTCAGGAGGAAAGAGTCGCACACTTTGAGAAGCTGCCTCTCGTCGCGTCGGGGCTCGCTGCCGTTCCTGTCTTGGATGAGGGACTTAAGGTAACTCAGTTCAGACTAGGAGTGGACGAGCACACGATGGTTGCTGAGGAGGAGGCAATCCTGAACGCCTTGAACTTGCTCGCAATTGGCAGGAACGAAGCGCGGGAAGGGCGTGTGGAGAAGACGGATATGTACTCACGTCAGGCCATGGAACTTCTTGGGATAGTCATCCACGATCTCAACGTTCGGCGCCCAGAGAGATTCTTTCGTAGTTTCGGGGTCGACCCATCGAAATCGGTCCCAAACTATAGACGACTACCGATAGAAATGCCCACGCGTTCCGCGGACAAGCCGTGGAATGAGTTCGCTCCGGCCCTAATAGGTTCTCGCTTATCAACGGAGGTAAGGGCTCTAATCTATCAAATAAAAGAATTTAAAGATTACTGTTCAGGTAGTCGACAAGACGCAGTGCCAGAAGCTTACGGCAGCGTTGGTCAAGGAGAAAAAAACCTTCAAAGGCGAGCGCAAACATAACTCGAAGACAAGGAAACCGGTGAAACGATCAGAAACTCGCGCGATGAGGTACGCTTTACCCGGTTCTCTGTCTACCAGCTTATCACAAATTGATGAAAGACAAGACATTCCCGTAGGTGGTAGATTAGCCTATTTCGCAAGAAATTGGTCAGTCCTCGGGATAGACAAGTGGGCGGCTTCGGTTTTAGAGGGTTACAAGATTCCTTTTCACAGCAAATGCCCCCCACTTGCACAGCGGGAGGTAAACCAAGGCAGTTCACATCCCCTATTACTCGGCGAGATTAAAAAAATGTTAGAGAAAGGAGCGATCGAGGAAATACCTTGGTCAGAGAAGGTGTGGTTGTCTTCAATGTTTTGCATCCCAAAGAAGCTCGAGCATTTTAAGATGGAATCTCTAACATTAGTAAAGGATCTAGTAGAGACAGGCGACTACTTGGTGAAAATAGACATAAAGGAGGCATACTTTTCGGTCCCGGTCTGCCCTGGTTCTAGGAATTACCTCTCGTTTTGTGCCGAAGGTAGACTCTATCGATTCAAGGCATTGCCATTCGGCCTTAGTTCGGCCCCCTACGTATACACGCGCCTTATCAAGCCCGTAGCCGGTTATTTGCGGAAACAAGGTATTCGTCTGGTGGTCTACCTTGATGACTGGCTATTCATAGGGGAATCGATAGATGAGCTTAAAACACACCTATCTGTGGCACTAAAGCTCTTTCATCACCTAGGGTTGCTAGTCAACCGAGATAAATCTCACCTGACACCAACCCAGCACCTGGAGTTTCTCGGTCTCGAGATAGATACCAGCAACCTTTCATTTTTGGTACCGCCGCGAAAGGTGGTGCAGATAGAGAGTGAGGCGTCCGCTCTCCTGGACTCATCAAAGGAAGTTCTCCTACGAAGGGCTGCCAAGTTCGTAGGAAGGGTCAACTCAGTATCAATCGCGTGCAGATTAAACACCTTGATCCTTCGCAATCTCCAGTCTTGGTTGGCCTCCTTCCGTTTGAGATCTCACGAGGATTATGATAGGTGTGAACCTCTTCCCACGGCCTGTTGTGCTGACCTCCGATGGTTCACGGAACATTTTCGAAGTCAAGCTACAAAGCCGTTCTTTGTTTCCCAACCCATTATAACCGTCTGCTCGGACGCATCAAACGAGGGATGGGGAGCGGTATCGGGAGAACGGAGGACAGGAGGTCGTTGGTCTTTAGAGGAGAGCTCTCTTCACATTAACGCCAAAGAGATGCTCGCTTGCCTACTCGGGTTGCAATGTTTTGCAGGACACCTTCACAATGAAACAGTTAGAGTAGAAAATGACAATACTTCTGCAGTATGGTACATAAACAAGCTCGGTGGCGTGAGAAGCCAGAGTCTAAACGCCGTAACCCGCAAAGTCCTGCTATGGGCGGAAGAAAGAAGCCTGAGCGTAGTCGCCTGCTACAGACCTGGTTCACAGAACACAGAAGCGGACAGATTGTCTAGAGAATTTAGAGATTCTTCAGAATTCTCTCTCGATCCCACCGTTGTCAAGTCCCTTTTCATCCGATGGGGAACTCCAACGATCGATTTGTTCGCCTCTCGAAATAATGCAAAATGTAGAACTTACTTTTCCATTCTTCCAGACCCACACTGTCAAGCAGTAGACGCCTTCAAGCAACCCTGGTCGGGGATCTTCGCCTACGCATTTCCGCCCTTCAATCTGGTCGGACGGACCATACGCAAGGCGTTAAGGGATCATGCTCGTCTGATTCTTGTGTGTCCGCGATGGCCCACTCAAGCCTGGTGGCCACTGGTCCAGCGGTACGGCAAGAATCCCTTAACACTGCCGCGCAGCCCCCAGCTTCTGCTTGGGCCAAGAAGCGAACCTCATCCATGTCTAGAGAAGCAGACGTTCTCTCTGACTGCATGTCTGATCTGTGTAAGTTGTGGGAAAACCAAGGATATTTACCTGCAGCGGTTCAGATAATGGGAGCGAACTGGTCGATAGCAACGAAGAAGCAGTATAACGTAGCCTTGAGAAAGTGGGCTTACTTCTGCATCCTTCGTAACATCGACAGAACAGCACCAAAGCCGGAAGCGGTGGTCAATTTCCTAGCAAAACTCTACTCTGCAGGTCTCAGTTACTCCTCGATAAATTCCCATAAGTCAGCTGTTCTCACCTACATAGAAGGCATGGAAGGAACCCTTTCAGAAAAGGAAAAAGCTCCGATTACACGCTGCATGAAAGGAATTTTCAGGAAACGCCCTTCGGATCCAAAGTACTCCTCCATATGGGATGTGAGCACGGTCCTAGGGTACCTGAAAAGTCTAAGGCCGAACGAGCTTTTAACGCTAAAGGAGCTTACACTGAAAACCACAATGATCCTCGCTCTGGTGTCTCTCAAAAGAGTATCGGAGTTAGCAGCACTGAGGCTGGGATCCTTGCAGTTAGGAGAGGCGCGTTGGACATTCAGATTAGACTACATGAACAAGAACAGACGGGTAGGTACAGCCGTCCACACGGCCACTCTCACGGCTTTCCCCGAAGATCCGCTCCTGTGCCCAATAGTCACCTTGAAAGCATACATATCTCGTACAGTTATGCTAAGGGCACATACAGACAACCTGCTTCTTTCGTACCATCGACCCCACAGAGGAGTTTCGTCCACCACGGTGGCCAGGTGGCTCAAAATGGTGCTTTCTTCGGTGGGTGTGGATCCTAAATTTGGAGCACATTCCACCAGGGCGGCGTCCACTTCAGCCTCTTACAGAAGCGGAGTTTCCGCCAAAATGATTATGGACGCAGCTAACTGGGCCCCGGGTGGGTCTACGTTCGAACGCTTCTACATGAAAGACATCCAAGGCTCGTTTGGGGATGCGATCTTG
The DNA here is from genome assembly GCA_947396885.1 of Heligmosomoides polygyrus polygyrus. Lineage (NCBI taxonomy): Eukaryota > Metazoa > Nematoda > Chromadorea > Rhabditida > Heligmosomidae > Heligmosomoides > Heligmosomoides polygyrus. The sequence continues at coordinate 69,924,731 of OX377201.1, read as the reverse complement.
TCCAACGTGTAGGTTGAAGAAGCAATCGTAAATGATATTGAGCAGTGTTATATAATTATATATTTTCCTAGACAACGAAGTTGTCGACGTAAAATATTTATTATATTAACTGCGAAATATCATTTACGCAAACCCACCCAATTCCCGGACCCTTTTTCACGTTTCGCAAGCCGCCTTCTTTCAGCTCGAGCCAGACGAAGCGGACGACCCACCGCACTCATCAAAGCAAGATGGCAAAGGACGATGAAAGAAGAAACACGGACACAAAGAGGGTCCCCCGAACACAGAAGAAAAAACAATAGATACCAATTGCAACCGTCTCGCTTCATTGGATAAAGTTGATTTTTTCTTCGTGTTCCACCATGGGTCACACTGTCATTCGGCCATTAGCTATTGAATGGCAACTGACCTTTTTGGATCTTGTTCAGCACGCGTTGACTTCGATTTCGCGCGCTGAGATCAAAAGGTCGATAGATGAACAGGAGATCAAGATAGGAGCTAGATGGTGCAAAGCAATAGTATGATATTTCGCAGTTAATATAATAAATATTTTACGTCGACAACTTCGTTGTCTAGGAAAATATATAATTATCACACGTGTTCAGGAATCGTCAAGTTGTACGATTGAAAGCGCAGTGGTGTGTTGTTATCCATGAATTTCGGGAATGTTGAAGTGCTGTATTGCCACTATAATACACGAATGATTGCATGACACCAAGTCACCAGCGGGACTCATAGTTTGTTCGAACAAAGCCGTAGTGCAGCGGAAACTTTGATAAGCCACAATCATTCATAGAGCTCTGCCTCCCAAACCGAGTTCAAAACATACTGCTTCATAATCCTCAGTACAGCAATAGATGAGTAGTTGCAGAGCGTAGCCGAGATTGGTACAAGTCTTTATTGCGGCTTACGTTTCGGGGTTTTCGCTTTCATCATAGCCTGGAAAAGTCGAAGTCATTTGAGAAACTACTCTCCCAAATGCCATTTCGTTCTGCAGAAACACATCCAAAAGACTAAGAGACCGAAAACGACGCCGTAAGAAATCGAAAACATGGTCTATGGAGAGAAGGACTTAGATGTGAACAGATGAGTCCATACTCACCCTACCTGGACGAAGGACGGGTGAATGAGAGCCTTGGGAGCACTCGCCTTAGGGGCCTAACGAGTCGTGACCCAGAGGTCAAAACCCGCAGAGGGCGGCACACGGCGCTACTCTTAATGCCACCACACACTTATGCGACCACGCCGCTCGCCGCTATGGTTGAGGATAGGGCAGGAACGCTGCCGGCGGCGAGCTCTGCGTCTCTGACCTGTGGTTAAGGATAGGGCCGCGGCGTTGCCGCAGAAGTGTGTGGGGTCCTTTAGGCCAGGTGCATACTTCCATCACTGCGATGCCATCGCGGCGCTCAGTTCACGGCCATTCTGCTGCACGCGGTCGAATAGTCAAAGGCCTGAGTTATACTCCCGCGGGAGCGTCCGCGGAAGGGCGGGAATCGCGCCAAGATCCTCACCTGGCGAATCGCCGGGCCCTGCCACACCCGCCGTTCGCGGTGCACCCCTAGTCCGCTGACGTCCCGCGGATGCCCCCGCGGGAGTATGACGCTGACCAAAGGAAGCTTCGCCGCTGCCGCCGCAACAGTAGCAGTAGGCATGCGCGATGGCTTTCCGCGGTATGGCATACTTTTTTGCGCCGCGCGCGGTGTTTAGCGTTACTCCTGGACGGATTGCCGTCGCGCCCCCTTGCAGAGCGATGGGACGAGCATTGAGAAGTTCAAATTCTTTCACGTTGCTCTGCAAAACTCATTGCCGCGATTCTATCGCCGCGACGGGAAGTATGCATGATGCCTTAGGTCACAGCCAAGCACTCGTCCTTCGTATTGATCTGTGGGAACTTCCCCGCAATGTACGGCGCCTCGAGAGTTCGGCGAACCATCCACATCTTCACACACAAGGACCTTGACCTCCATCCCAAAACAGCTATTCACGTGTTGCCGCACGCCGTGCTCGCCCAAGGGAGTGGAGAGATGGGACCCTCGCAACCCGTCCAAGTGCTCTTGATCCCTACGCACAAGGGTCTACTTGTTTCCCTTACATAGTCCTCCCCGCACTCCGTACATCTGATCAGGTACACCACGACAGACGTTAGACAGTAGCCAGCCTTCCAAAAGGACAAACAACATGATGGTGTTGTGCGTATGAGGTCATACAAACGGCTCCGGACCAGTTGCTTCTTAAGGTTGCTAGGGGGGGGGGGTATGCCACTACCCTCACATCGTCTTGCAGCTCTGCATTTTTAAGAATTTCTTCGCCGCCCCCTCCCAAGCACGTAAACGAGGTAATGGTCTAACCCCTCGTATGATAGGCCTACTCTCACCTGGCGCTGCTTATCCTAGAATACTTTTGCTCGCCACCTGGGGCCAGATTCATTAATGACTTACAGCAAGATAAGAGAGAAAATACAGCCAAAACCCCTGATAGCGCGGCTTATCAAGCGATATGGTGAAACATTTCGCCACACTTCAGCTGTATTTTCTCTGTTAAATTGCTGTAAGTCGTTGATGAACTGGCCCCTGGAACAGTCAAGACGGAGAGAATGTTTACGGCCGCTGAAGGTAGTTTAAAGAGAAAAGATATATTCAAGAAAAACGCTAATAAAAATTAGGAGAGCTACTTTTCTTGAACTTAATACGTTGAGGACGTGTCACACCTTTTCAGCGTTCCAGGGCCGTGTGACGCTATGTCGTGCCACGGTCCCAAAGTTGCAAAAAGTGGATTTGTCTCACGCACCAGGCACTCGAAAATCGTGCGTTCGACAAAGTGCTAACGTCCCACTGATAGGGTTTTAGTTGCACTTCTAAAGCCTTTCTGAACCTTTCTGTGCTTAATTTGCTGATGCTCATATCGAGATTGTATATGCTCGTAGAATAGTCACAAAACAGGTTTCGCAAAGAACTGGTAAAGGGGAACTCCGGATTGGCCTGATCGCACATTTTAAGATGCCCTTTCGGTGATCATCTTGAATGATAATTCCATACCCGTTCTTATTCCACACTCTGCAGATAATTTGCTGCCGAAGGCTTGTTTGTTATGTATTTGTTGATGTTGAATTGTTTATTGCACATTGTAGTGCAACACTTCATTCCTTGAACTCTAGTTGTTGACCCCTTGAAATTGACACGTATACGGTTTTCCTTGATTTTCCCTTATTAAATAATGGTTCGCAACTAAATGTACTTTTTAATGAAATTAACGATTTACTGGAAATTTATTTCATTAAAAAAGATTTAACGCACAGAATTTTGTGTGCACCCCTGCCACGTAAGGCCACGAAAGTCTTTCCCCCTTACTCCAGCGTTTGGGCCGTTATGGTCTAACTGACTAACCACAGAAAACTGTTGGTTACGGCATCGTTTTGAATCTAAGAGCCTAGTGAATCTTTCCCGCAGTTTTACTTTGGCATTAGAGCGGATAGAATCGTAAATGCTCTTCGACTCACCCTCGATACTCCACCAGAAGCGACTCGGCACGTACTTTTCACAACATGCATCCTTAGCGACACATGCGTCGCCCCTCCGTTCTCCCTTCCGAAATCCGACACGCCACCTCGTCGGTGGAGAAACGTACGGCACCATGTCTCGACAGAAGCAGACCCGAACACCTGAAGAACCTCCCGCAAACGCTCATCAACACCCGGGTGCGACTCTTCACACGCTACCTGTCAGACTGCAAGGTTCCATCTGGAAGGCCAGCAGGACCGTCTTGCTGTACAAGAAGGGAGCCGTGCACGACATTGGCAATTATTGCCCGTTCTTTCTGCTATTGCCCGTTCTTTCTGCTGTCCGTAGTCAACTTGGGTTTAATTACCCAAGTTTGAGGTACTCGAACGACCGCCGGCAGTTGATTCGATTCTGACTTCTGCTGTTCGTTACTGGCTGACTTCTTCGGACTGTGGTATTCTGTGGCGGACTGAATTCGACTGCTGCTTCTGTGTTTATCTGTGGCGTGCAATCTTGTGGCAGGGTTGCAATCTATCTCGGTTCAGTTCTTGCCACTGTGAAAGGTCATTTGCTTCCTCTGTGACACCTGCCGCGCTTTTCTTCCTGTATTTAGTGACGGTGACGGCTTATTATGGCATCGACTATTTCCAACAGCAACTCGTTGCCCATGGACGCTATGGCCGATGTCGACTTCGGTATGGGTGCGTCGTTGGACAAGCACGTGCGACAACTCCTGAAGGCTAAGTCCATACCGACTTGTATCAAAAACGTCATTGAAGAACTGGTTTCGCAGATGTCTCGATTATACCGTGATAATGTAAATCTTCGATCTGAACTGGATTCACTTAAGACTTCTGCTGCACAGGTAGAAGGTTCTGGTCAACTTGTCCTGAGCATTGATCATAGTGATGTTAATTCCTCGCTACCGGTGGCCGCATCTCAAACTCATGTTCCAGTTGATAAGTCGATTGTCTCATATCATGAAATAGAGAGAAGGCGTTCTATAGTCATTGGTAATATTCCGGAAGTAGCGTCTAGTAACTTTAGAGAGAGGTTGAACTACGATTATCATAGTGTATGCAATGTACTAGATTTCCTAGGAGTTGAATGTAACCCTCTCACTGTCTACAGGCTAGGTAGGCCTCTCAGAGGGAAAAACAGACTGATTAAAGTTGTTCTACCGTCAGCAGTGTTTCAGAGAATGGCGGTCAGGAGGGCTTCGCGCCTCCGTCACTTCGTTAATGGTAAAGTTTTCCTACGGGAATCTCTGCCACCAGAGGTGTTGCGGAGGGGCGGGGTACGGGGTTCTACTGGCGGCAGTAATAGTGCTAGTGCTGGGGTAGTGAGTCCTAGTGACGCACCACCACAAGCCACGACTGCCGCCAGGGACTCCCGGGCCAGCCCTTCTGGCCTTCCACGTCTACGGTGATGCTGCTGAGGCAAATTCCTTCATCAAGTGTCTGTATGCGAACGTCAGGTCTGTATCTAGGAATAGACACTACATCAGCCTAATTCTGGGCAAGTGTTTTGATATTTATGCATTCACAGAGACCTGGCTTAAGCCATCCATTACCTTCTCCTCGCTTTTTGGAAATGATATGTCTGATTACGAAATAATTAGGTGTGGCCGTGTAGCTAAAACCGGAGGAGGGGTTGCATTTATGCAATCGCTGCCTTAGGACTTCCGTTGTGCTGTCGAATTCAGTTAATAATGGGTTTGAGTTATTGTGTCTTGATGTACTTAGTGTAAACTGGGCGGTACGGCTAGTTTTGGTCTATCGGGCACCTTCCTGCGATAGGAACTTGACTGATCGTCTGTTTAATATCATTAGTGATCTAATATCCAATGATCTGGAATCGGTGGTACTGGGCGATTTCAACATGCCTGACTTCTATTATCCTGCTGACAGGGCCGCGGGTACGGGTGTAGCCTCAAGTTCTTTGGGGTTACAAAACCTTGTGAGCTCTCACGGCCTTCTCCCCCTCGTTCGGGAAAGTACTAGAGGCGGCAACATTCTTGACCTTGTACTTGCCAGTATGGCTGGGTTGGTAAATCACCTACGTGTAGGACCTCCCATTGGATCCAGCGATCACAATAGTATTTCCTTTGTCATCGCTGGGTTTAAGGGAGCCACCAAGCATGGCGCTCCTGTATCACGTAGACTGTACTCACATGCTGACTATGATGCAATTCGTATTTTTCTGTCACAGGTTAGATGGATTGATTTATTTGAAAGTCAACCCGATGTCAATTCGAAATATGAGCTGTTCCTCATGGTACTGCAAAAAGCTATCGATATTTTTATTCCCATTAAGAGAGTTTCGTCGGATAGTGTTGCCCACCTTCCAGCTTATCTGTCCAGTATGGTAAACCATCGTGAATGCTTATTCCATGAAGCTAAGCGAACGGATAATTGGGAAACATTTGACAAGTATAACGCCGAGTGACAACAAACTTTGACAACAAACTTCGAAAATTTAACAACTACTTAGAAGCTAAAGCTGTTGAGTCTGTGAACCCTCGCAAGTTTTATAAGTTTCTGAACTCTAGACTTCAAGACAGAAAAGGCATCGTTTGTCTTAGGGGAGAGAATATGGATGCTAATACTGATCACACTAAGGCTGAATTGTTGGCTAAAGAGTTCGCTGAGGTCTTCTTGAAAGATGATGGCATCTTGCCTGCTGAATCTCGCTGTGAACATACAGTGATGGAAAGCTTTCCATGGTTTGACGGGCTTACGTTGTTGCGTCTTCTCAAAGGTTGGCCACCCTCCTCCTCAGTCACTCCTGATGAGGTACCTTTTAGCTTCATTCAGAAGATTGCTGATGTCATTTGTGCCCCTTTGGCTTATATTTTCAATCAGTCTCTTATATATTCTCAAGTCCTAGCGCGCTGGAAGCACTCTTATGTCACTCCAGTTTTTAAAAAAGGCGATCCTTCTAAACCGGAAAACTATGGACCAATCAGTATCACTTCTAACTTTTGTAGGCTCTTTGAGAAAGTTCTTAAGGAATACATACTGGAGTTTGCTTCCAAACATGGAATTCTACCTGCCGCACAGCATGGATTTACGCAAGGTCGGTCGGTTGAAACGAACCTTCTAGAATGTATCAGTGACTGGGGTAAGGCCTTGGACAAGAATTTGAGTTGTGATGTCATCTATTTTGATTTCTCTAAGGCGTTTGATCGAGTATCACACAGGAAACTTTTGTCCAAATTGTCTATGCTTAACTTTCACCCAGTTATAGTGAAGTGGATTGGAGAGTTTTTAAGCAATCGAACATTCCAAGTGCGTCTGGGGCAATCCCTCTCTGGGGTCAAAGCCATCTCCAGCGGCGTGCCTCAAGGAGGTGTCTTATCGCCAATCTTATTCAATCTTTACACTGCTGATTTGCCAACAATCATAGAACCCACTGGGGTCAAGGTCAAGATGTACGCCGACGACACTAAGTTGTATAAGGTAATTGTAGATTCGGAGGATGTTGCAAGGCTTCAAGAGGCGGTGGATCTGCTCGTCCAGTGGAGTAAGAGGTGGCAGCTTCCGCTGTCTCCGAGTAAAACTGTGTACATGTCCCTTCACCAGGGCCGTCCCCCTGACTCTCGTGAGTACCATATTGACAATTCTCCTATTGAGGCGGTGAGTAGCGTCAAAGATCTTGGTTTCCACTATGACGCTAAACTGGATTTCTCCGAGCACGTGTCTAATTGTTGTAGGCGCGCCCAACATAGAACCTATCAGATTTTCAAAGGTCTGACTACCAGGAATAAGGCTGTTTTGATACGGGCTTATAAGTCGTATGTGCGTCCGTTAGTGGAGTCTTCCACTACGGTCTTTTCCCCCAGTAGGAAAAACCTGATTAATGCGCTGGAGAAGGTACAGAATAACTTTACTCGCAAAGTGCTTATACGTACTGGCGGCTTTTTATACTCCAGGGTACCTAAAGCCACGATAAGGAATAAATACCTAGGTCTCCATTCCTTAACATCTCGTAGAAAAATCTTTGATATTTGCATGGTCTACAAGTTACTCCATCAACCGCGTTATAGGGAGTCCAGGTTTTTTACAATGCGAGTTTCTCATACTAAGGGAGAGCATGAAAAGATTTTCCTTCCCTGCCCTAGGAGCAGGTTTAAGGTAGGCCTTTTTCCTCATAGGGCTGCAAGCGCTTATCTTAGGGCAGCGAAATGCATGCAATCCTCCTTTTCTCTGGAGCAGCTTAAGCGGTCCGTTCAAAAGTCGTTGCTGAGTTACGAGGCTTAGTACTGAGGTATCTCCTTTCTTTCTTTCTTTTCTTCGACTATGGTTTGCTCGGGAAGTGGGCTGTTTTGTGCTATTTTTGATTGCAGACCTGATGCCACGTCACTCGATTTGTTGTTGTTTTACGGTTTTTTACAGAGTATGTCTCTCTATGTTGCGCTTCGTCTGTAACTGTCCTATTGCTGTGTTTGTTTATCTAACGGCCGCGCTTATCGCGTGCGTATTGAATAAATAAATAAATAAAATAAACAAGCTGTTTACTCAAGTGACCCTGAATATGATTAACAGAACGCTGGACGAAGGACAGCCATGCGAACAAGCAGGATTTCGGAGAGGATTCAGCACGATACCACATACACGCCATGACAAAGCTCATCGAAGTGTCGCGACAGAACAGGCTGCCGCTGTGCCGTTAGGCCTCCGCACACTTTTGCGGCAACGCGGCAGCCCTATCTTTAGGGGATCTCAAGGGACAGAGACGCAGAATCGCCGTGCGAGGAAAGGCCTATGTTATACTCTCGCGGGAGCTTCCGCGGATGGGCGGAAATCGTGTCGGGACCCCGCGCCGGGCCACTCGTCGCGGCCCGCCACGCCCGCCGTCCGCGGATCGCCGCCGACAAGTGATGAGAGGAGTGTTATACTTCCCGCCCGCGAGAGTGCAGCCTTCCACGGTGTAGTGCACCGCGGAAGGCTGCACTCTCGCGGGCGGGAAGCATCATGTCTCTGCGGCTGGATACGAAGGAGGGTTACTGGACCGTCATGTCCCTCTACGCTCCGCAGACCGGATGCCCCGAGCACGAAAAGGATGAATTCTACCTCACGCTCGAGGACGCCATAAGGTCCGTACCAGAAGGCGACTATCTATCCGTAGCATGGGACATGAAAGGACATGTGGGGAGTCGAAGAAGAGGAGTGGAAAGGGTTCATGGAGGTAAAGGGGTCGGCATGGTGAACCCAGATGGAGAAAGGATTATCGATCTGGCTGTCGCCCACGACCTGGTTATCTGTAGCACCTTCTTCGCGAAGAGGGGAGCCAGAAGGTGACCTATGCTAGCGGAGGAAGAAGGACGGAAGTCGACCATCCTAGTGAGAAGGCCTGACCTGAAAACTGTCCGGGATGTAAAGGTCCTTCCGGGAGAAGAACTCGCATCACAGCATAGGCCCTTGATAGCGGACCTGAACATTCCTCTACCCAGCAAACCGAAAGTAATGACAGAACCCAGAATCTGATGGTGGAGGTTGCGGAGCACAAAGCGCAACGAGCTAAGAAGGGCAGTGCTCGAAGCAGGTCTTTCCGATCCAACCGGTCCCGTAGACGAGACCTGGAGGAGGGTGACCCAAACGATCCTGCGATGTGCCAAGGAAACCCTCGGCAAAACAAAGGGAGGAACCAGAGGAGATAAGGCTGCATGGTTCTGGAATGAAGAGGTGCAGGCTGCGGTAAGGAAAAAGAAGGAGGCCTATAGGCAGTGGCAGAAGACAAAGGCACCCGAGCATCTTACAACTTACAGGAAGCTGAAGAGACTGGCAATAGCAGCGGTAGCAAAGGCAAAGAGCGCGGAGATGGATGCCCTACACGAGAAGCTGGACGAGCCGCAGGGAGAGAAGTTCGCCATTCGTCTGGCCAAGGCACGTCATAGAGCTAGCCTCGACATTCGAGTAGTGAAACTGTGAAGAGTGCTGACGGTAGGGTACTACGGAAACCGGTCGAGGTCAGAAAAAGATGGAAGGAGTACTTCAAGGAACTGCTGAATGAGGAATTCCGGGAAGCCCAAGAAGAACAGCCAACGGAAGGACCCATCCCGTCATGGACGCAGGAAGAGGTTCGCAGTGCCATAGGGAAGACGAAGCTCGGGAAGGCAGCTGGCCCTGACGTTGTGCCAGTAGAGGCTTGGAAGGCGCTCGGGGACCTCGGAATCAACTGGCTGACGCAGTTTCTCAACAGAATCACGAAAGAAGGTGAGATGCCGAATGACTGGAGGAACAGCACCATAGTCCCTATCTTCAAGCAGAAGGGAGACGCTTCCGAAGGCTCCAACTACCGAGGGATCAAACTAATCTCACACACGATGAAGATCTACGAACGACTGGTCGACTCAAGGCTGAGGGAGATGGTACCCATCTCCCAGGTGCAGTGGGGTTTCATGCCTGAGAGCTCCACCACAGACGTCATCTTCATCGCTCGTCAGGTGATGAAGAAATATAAAGAAATATATGAAGAAATGAAATAAAACGAAAACCCTGCTATCTGGCATTCATGGACCTGGAGAAGGCCTACGACAGGCTAGCTCGGGCCGTAATCTGGAATGCCCTTCAAGGGAGGGGTGTCCCGGAACGTCTGATCACGGTCATAAGGGACGTGTACGAGGGCCCGAAAGCGGCGATACGAACTCCACATGGGGTGACAAGGAAAGTGGACGTCACAGTGGGTGTACACCAAAGGTCGGCTCTCAGTCCGTTTCTCTTCGTGCTGACGCTTGATTGCATAGTGAACCACCTTGAGGAAGGCCCTCTCAGAACGACCCTCTACGCGGAAGACATCGCCCTAGTAGCAGACAAGCAGGAGGAGCTGGAGGAGAAGGTGCAGCTGTGTCAGAGAGCCCTCGCAGACAACGGCCTACGGCTGAACGTGAAGAAGACGAGGTTCATCAGCTCTGAGCAATGCGCTGGATCGATCCTAGACTGCCATGGGGAAACGATCGAGAAGGTGGAAGAATTCCGCTACCTCGGAAGCGACTTATCCGAGGAAGGAAGTGTGGGCCAGGCAGTCAGGCGACGGATAAACGCAGCCTGGCTTAAGTGAAGGGAGTCCACATGGATCCTCTGCAAGCGTAGATGCTCCAGGGCGCTCAAAACCAAGCTCTGTAGAACAGTTGTGAGACCTGCCCTCCTCTACGGCAGTGAGTGCTGGGCCCTGGGTAAGGCGCAGGAGCGGCAACTGCACGCGGCGGAGATGAGAATGCTGAGGTGGTCATGTGGATGGACCCGTCGGGACAGGGTGCGAAACGAGGATGTTAGGGCAGTGATGAAGACAGCCCCAATCCAGCTGAAGATGAGGGAGCAGCGCCTGAGGTGGTATGGACACGTCCTCAGAAGACAAGAGGACCATCCCACGAAGTTGGCCCTGAATTTCGAGGCACCCGGAAAGCGTCCGAGAGGAGCCCCAAGGAAAAGGTGGTGGGACGTCATCAAGAGAGATCTCGCCGAAATCGGCGCTGCGCCAGATGACGCCCTTGATAGAATGAGGTGGCGACAGATCACAAGAACAGCGAACCATGCGACTACGCGGGACTAAACGCTCAGGAGAAGAAGAAGATGCGATTTTTGTACCGTTTAATAGGCCCTTCTTTCCAGATGCAGCATCGACTGTGTCAGATCAGTTTAAGAAAAAGTGCTACTGAGTAACTGTTTAATTTAGTAATTTGCTAGAAAAACGCTGATAAAGGTTTTGTGTACGTAATCTTTTGATAATAATATTCTGTTTGTTTACAGTTGAAATGAAGCACTTTTGAGAGAATTTGTCGTATTATTTACAACGAGTTCAACTTTTCAAGCTTTACGAGCATCTTGTGGACCAGGCCCATTTTTGTACCTGAAGGAGCATTGGAAATTGTATTCTATTAGGGGGGGGGCAAAAGTAATGAGGCAAAATGAAAAAAAAATCTTTATCTCTCTATAACTCAATTACAACTCAACGATGCTGAGGAGCGTATTTGCCATTAAAGGCAAGGACCTTGCTGCCATCGCTCAGCCAACTTTCTGATCCCATCCTTCCAGAACTGCTTGGGCCTGGTGTTGATCAACTGCTCGGCATAGTTGTCAAGGAATGCTTGGGTTCTTGTGTCCCTTCCGACTAGGAAGTCCTGTAGCCTCAAGTAGTAGTGGTAGTCGTATGGAGAGATGTCCAGCGAATACGGTGGGTGAAGCATGTGAACGTAGCCCAGCTGGCCAAGCTTATCCGTGGTTACTTGTTCCCGATGGGGTGCGGCGTTGTCGAAGAGCAGAACCTTCTTGAAGCGCTGCGACTGAATAAGAGCGAGTCGCCGGCCCATCTCTTCTATTTCGTTCACCATGGCATTGGAGTTCATCGTTGTGCTCTTGGGAAGCAGCTTCCACCATACAGGTCCATGGGCGCAGACCCAAAAGCTCTGAAGGTGCTTCTCGCCGTGAACATCTCGCCGAACGAAGGCCGGTAACGGGTCACTAGGCCTCACCCAGACTCGCTGCTTGGCAGGGTTAAGGTAGAAGGCGTACTTCTCATCTTGCGTGAATATTGAGCCCAGGCTGCTCGGGGTTGGGAATTGGGGGAGATTTGCGCGACACAGGTCGACTCGTCAAACTGGGGTTTCGGAATGAGACAGGCTGGTGTTTTTGGCATGCTTCTGGAAAGGGCGGAAGCGGTAACTTCTCAGATGGGCTTCAGTAAGTAGCATACAAATATACAAATACGACAAGCACGAAACCCGACTCCAGCCACGAGATATATGGACACGGCATGGGGTGTCTCATTACTTTTGGCCCCCCTAATATACAATGCCGAGTGTTAATTGCTAAAGCTGACGTAAGTGCAAAAGCTATTAACTCTTTTGAAATTCGAAAAACTTACCGGGATATAATTATTTATACAAATCTCTTCAATTTTTTAACACAAAAATCGAAGGCCTCCGCTCCGTATGAAAATCTAGTTTTTGAAAACAGATTTTTATACTGTATGAAAGCACTTTTCTTCTGGTGGTGATGTCCGTTCCTCCACGTGGTGCCACTGGAAACTAATCGCCCTGCGAGCTAAGCTAAGCACGGACACTCGAATGCATGCGACAGGAACTTGTGACAGGCCGGCCTACGAAGACACATGTCACATCACAATGTTGATGACGTTACATGAGTATCGAGATAGTGCTACGGCGTCCGCGGGAATGAGAAGTATGCGGGGGTCCCTGATGCGAGGACGGCATCGGGGGGCAACTGAGCTAGTCCGAAAGTCCCGTAACGTAAGCAGGACCCGCGTGGCTACGCTGAATGTGGGTACGTTGACGGGCCGCTCGTGCGAGTTGGTTGAAGCACTGGAGCGTACGAATCGACTTATGTGCGGTGCAGGAGACGAGGTGGTCCTGCAGAAAGTCAAGGAACATAGGACGAGGCTTCAAGGCCGTTCTATGTGGAAGTCCCAGGACCACCAGTGGAGTTGGAGTCATAGTCTCCGAACGATTTCGTGACTCGATGGTAAGCGTCGTACGCTTTGACGATCGATTGATTAAGATCGTTGTTGCCGCTAAATAGCGACTCTATCACTTCCTTTCTGCGTGTGCTCCGCAGACTGGCTGCTCCGATCAAGCCAAGGATGAGTTTTGGAACCTGCTTGATGAGAAGACAGCGGAGGTACCGTCGAAAGATGTCATCATAGTCGCTGGTGACCTTAATGGGCACGTAGGTGCTACGAAAGACGGGTACAGCTGTCATGGTGGTTTCGGATACGGGTCTCGTAACGCCAATGGTGAGCGTATTCTTCAGTATGCGAAATCACATAGCCTCACCATAATGAACACCGTATTTCGTAAACGCGCCTCCCACCTCGTCTCATACTATAGTGGGAGCTCCATGTCTCAGATAGATTTCGTCCTTGTGAAGGATCGTGAAAAGATCTCCCCTCCAAGGCAGAAGCAGGTCGAGTGCACCGAGAATCAAATGGTGGCGAATGAGAGAGAAGGAGGCAGCTGTGATTTCCCGCGTGCGGTTACCGACAGTCACAACTGTCGACGAAATTTGGAAGAAGGCTGCCGATGCGATACGTGAAGCTGCAAGGTCGGAGCTCGGTATCACGGTGCCTGGACGACGCAAGGTCCAAAAGCAGACGTGGCTGTGGACGGACGACGTGAAAGCAAAAGTTTGAGAGAAAAAGTCGCTCTATCACGTGGTTCTCAGCGACAAGACAGCCGATAACTGGCGGAAGTACCAAGAAGCGAGGAAAGCTGCAAAGAAGGCTTGGCTGTTGCAAAAGCCACTCATTATGGAGATGTCAACGAAAAGCTCGAGTCGCGCGATGGTAAGCGATATCTGTACCGACTTGCCAAGAGTCGCCATCGGCAGACCGAGGACATTGATAAGTTTTTCGGCATCAATGATGAGGGCGGCCATCTTCTCATGGACCGCAAGAAGGCATTGAAACGATGGCGCAATTACTTTGAGGAAATCTCTACGATAGAATTTCCTCATTCAGTCATCCCTTCTACGGCTCCAACCCACGGCCCCCTCCAGAAGATCATCCTGGAGGAGACTGAAGCGGCTGTGTAGAAGATGAGGCCAGGCAATGCGACTGGGCCCGATGACGTGGCAGCTGATTTATGGAAGTCCAAGTACTGGTACCCTGCTGAGTGGTTGGCGAAGTTCTTTAATCAGGTTGTGGCGGAGAAGAAGTTGCCTGAGTGCTGGCGCCAAATTACGACGATTCCGAATTGGAAGAATAAGGGCAGTCCTGCAGACTGCTCCAATTACCGTCCGATTCGCTTGCTTTCGCACAGCATGAAGATCTTTGAGCGAATTGTCGATGAAGGAATTCGTGACATCGTCCAGCTTTCCAGCAATCAGTGCGGCTTCGTAGCTGGCTGTGGCACCATTGATGCCATACATGCCGTCCGCCTCCTTCCTCGACTTAGAGAAGGCCTTCGACCGCGTACCGCGCGAAGTGATATGGTACGCCTTGACATCATGGAGTTCCTGAAGAGCTCATAGAGGGGGTGCGAATTCTCTACTCTTGTCCAAATAGTCGAGTTCAAGCTGCAGTTGGAACCTCGATGGATTTTCCCATCTCTGTCGGCGTACACCAGGGTTCTGCGCTTTTCCCACTCCTCTTTGTTGTTGTGATGGATGCCGTTTCACGAGATCTTCAGAAGCCAGTCCCCTGGACTTTGCTTTACGCTGCTGACGTAATGCTCGCTAGCGAAGATAAAGATGAACTCGAGTGAGAGGTGCATGCATGGTGTGATTGCTTGGAGCAGTTGGTACTTACGATTAGATTGAATGTGAAGAAGACCGAATATCTAACGACGGACTTTACTGAGTCCAGCTCCATCAAGGGCTCGTTGACTGGCGTGCTCTGCGATAGGAAGATACCAGAGCACCTGAAGTCGAACATTTACAGAGCCGTCGTCCGGCCGGTAGCGATGTACGGCGCTGAGTGTTGGCCTGCGACTAAGGAAGTTGAAACGCGCCTCAGCGTCATGGAGACGAAGATGCTGCGCTGGACGGTCGGAGTCACGCGCATTGAAGCATCCAAAACGATGCCATTCGGCAGAAGTTCGGTGTCGCGCCGATAGCTGACAGGATGCGCGAAGCTCGCTTACGATGGTACGGCCACGTTCTGCGTGGAAAGGAAGACAGCGTCCGCAAGATAGGCCTTGAGTTGGAAGTGTCAGGAAAGCGGCCTAGAGGACGCCCGAAGCAGCGTTGGTCCTATACGTTACACATGGACATGAAAGTAACTGGTGTCCACCTTAATCTAGCGCTGGATCGGGAATGGTGGCGTCATGACACCAGAATAGCGGACCCCGCTACGAAGCGGGACAGACGCTGAAAAAGAAATGACGATGAAAGCTCTCTTCTTCTAGTTTTTGAAAAGTCATTGGCTTTTTCATATTTTAGAAAACTTACCGAGTTATAGTCATTTTTGTGAACGTCGAATTTCGTCGCTCCTATGACGTCGGTGGCATATCGACCAGGGGTCGATCCAATCTGTTCGTTTCAGGAAACCATGATTTTCACACTGTGCATTAAACAAGACTTTAAACTTTTTGTGCAAGATTTTTACTGTGTGCGTGATCTGCTTCAGGTAAAAATTAATTAATTTTTCTAGAAAAACGAAAAATAGAAATACGATCCGCCCTAATCATATCGGAGATCGCTGCAGAGACCCTTAGCTTTATACTGTGTAATATCTACGACTTAAAGTTCCACGAAGCACAATTTTACTCTCGCGTGTTCTTTCCTTCACAAGATATGTAGGCACTCTTCGTGAGAAGACAATATTCAGTGGGGTCGATGATATCGGAGAACGCAATGGCTCCACGTAACCTACCATATTTCGGAGTTTGTTTGACGCGTCTGAAAAATTCACAGAGCTCTTAAAACTATAAGAAGTGTGAATTCTACGCAGTATAAAGCACGATGTAAAAATATCAGCTTCCATGTAATTAACGGTGTCAAAATTTTTCGACAAATTATACAAGTCGGACGCTCCGTCTGTTCATACAGAGAATCGTTTCAGAAAAGCAGGTTTTATTACCGTGTGTCAAACTGTGGATTAAAATTTTATTGGGTACAACTCCACTCTCTGATGCTGTTTCTTACAGAAGAGAGAAAACTGGTTCCGTGACAAGTCCATCCTCCGTTTCTCATTCCGTCATCGCTTCCAAGAGCGCTTCCAAAAATCTTGTAGGGAAGGCACTTAATTTTCCTTAGCAATTGACACTTCAAATTTTATAGACTGCAATTTAGGACGTAGATGTCGCTCGTTCAGGCAGGAAACTGTCGGTTCATGACTTCCTGAAAAAAAAATCTGAAAAATGGAAACTTCTCATTGACTCCAAATCTGGGTGCAGAAAATCTCTATTTTTAACAGGTAATACAATCATTATTTTTTTATATTAATTTTTACAACTTCGCGGGACGAAGGAGAGACTCCACGCCTTCGCAGACATTCCTGGAAAAAACTACTTATTAAGAATTAAAAACATCGCCTAAAAACCTGAAGAATAAGAGAGAATCCTTTGCCAAAACCGAAAGAATACGACACCCCCTCCAGACGAGGCCACAGTACGACGATCCTTTCGATTCCCGAACCTCAAGACTCTGCAGGGGATACCATCTCCCCGAAGCTCTTCAGCGCCACCCTCGAAAACATCATGCACGAACTAGAATGGGAAAACATGGAGTGAATGTCGACGGCCGGCAACTGCACCATCTTCGCTTCGCTGACGACATCGCGCTCATAACACCGAGCATTATCCAGGCGAATGTTGGCCGACTTCGATTGTGTAGGTGGAAATCTGACGAAGTCGATGTTCATGAGGAACGGACGAGTTTCCGATGCTCCATTCTAGTTCAACAGAACGAACATCTCCGAATGCTCCAGCTACGTGTATCTGGGTCGCGAAGTCAACATGGCCAACGACCTAGCGCCAGAGCTGAGCAGGAGGAAACGAGCGGCTTGGGGAGCTTTCAAGAGCGTCGAAGAAGTCAAAGGAGTGAAGAAGATGAGGAACGTCCGACTCCGTGCCCACCTTTTCGACACCACAGCTCTTCCTGCGCTAACATACGCCTCAGATGGCTATACGAAAGCAGGATTAGCACGCGATGAGCGTCGCATAGCGTAGAATCGAGAGTACGATGCTCGGAGTGACACGACTCATGCAAGTGAGAGAAGACCTCCGGAGTTCCAATCTCCGTCGACGTTCGAAGGTCTTACCAGGAAACAAGAAAATGCAAATATCTCGACCCCAATAGAACTCCGCGCAGAGTTAGGTACGACAGAAGTTGGGCCGTTGGCGGTGTTAGCCATATGCCTGCACGCGGAGGGCGAGCTCAACTTGACTGGAAACGGTGATTATGGGGATTACGCCGCTCCTCTACGCACTGCGCTACCATCGCTCGCTCGTCATCGCTGTTTCCAGCCAACTTGAGCCCGCCCTCCGCCTGCAGGCATAGGGCTAACGCCGCCAATGGCCCAACTTCCGTCGTCCCTAACTCTGTGCAGAGTTGTATTGGGGTCGAGATATTTGCGTTTTATTGTTTCCCAGAGAGAGGCGATTCTGCCCATATACAACACTAGAGCCGCTCCGACCTACCGTTGAGATAGTTTCCTGGTTAGACGCTGTCGCATGGGCCAAGTCGTCGAAAATTAGGTGTGCCGGCCACGTAATGAGCTTCGCAGACACCCGCTGGACGAGAGCGGTCACCGACTGGATATGACGGGATGTCAAGAGAACCCCAGGATGCCCACCAACGCGCTGGTCGGCTTCGTGAAAACCCTGAACTAACGATATGACTCTCATCGTTCCTTCGAGCGAGGAGGATCCATTGCACCACTCTTGTACGCAAGAGAGTCGAATGGAGACGCTGTTGGTGCTCGCTCGAGCAGTGAGGTAATCAAAGGGACGACAGGTCATACTATTCTATACAGAATAATCAAAGTTTTACAGTAATGAAAGCAGGAAGGTCCAAAGAAGAAAAAAGGCGGGTGTTCTTTTCTTTCCCTCAAAGCCCCAGCGAGACGTTTGGCAGACACTAGGGCTCTAAACGTCTTTACCTTCTAAAGCTAATACTAATACAAAATTATGCCCCTCACAAATAGAGCTGACATCGAAATACTGAAATTCTGAGAGAGAGATATATGTTATAAAACTCTTTAATGAAATATAAAAAAATATTAATATGCATATGTGGAACGATCCTTAGAGTTAGCTTGGTCAGAAAGTCTTAGGCCGATTTGGTGAAGGTTTCGTGACTCTCAATTCACAATCGGCAGAAATCATCGAGCATCTGGAGTTCGTAGATCATCCTTAAACTAACTCCATTGTAGCTATACATGGCCACGTTGCCTTCCTTAGATATGTGAATTCCACAGGAGCACCTCAGAATCATCGTCTTCTATGAATGACGTCGAAGTTGTATACTGGAGCAATGGCGACCGTTCGAAGCATCAACTGTGCATTGGGAGAGCACTCCACTTCCATCAGTACTGTCACGCGTTCGTTCGCCTCAAAGCAGGAGGCACAGACTTCAAAGACAGACGCTCGGTCAGGACGCCGTATAAGAATGTGCCATTCTCCATGCTGTCAAACAGGATCCGAAGATTAGCACCCGAAGTCCTTCGACGATACTCGGGCGCACAAATCCTTCAGTCCTAGGCCGCCTCCAGCCCTTCGGCTACAGAGAATTGCAGACTCGACGGATCCCTAAAGTCTTAACCGATAGCATGCGGTTCACGCAGGTATTCGTCAGACTGCCCCTCTGCGCCCGCACCGAAAGGGGTTTCTAGAAGGCCTGATTACTTGAGATGAGAGTTGGACCCGCTGCGATTCTAACATCGTTCTAAGTGGCCCTTCAAGCAGAAGACCCACGAGCGCAATCAAAAATGGGCTTCCACCCCAAGAAGTATTTCCTTTGCAGCTTCTGGGATTTGCGAGCAATGTCGTATCGCGAGCTACTCCTGCAAGAACACACTGACCCTGGTAACATCGATGTCAGCTTCAGAAACTGGCGCACGCTGTTCGAAGAAAACGGCCAAGACGAACTTCTGTTCACCTCCCCACGATGACGCTCGGCGCCATGAAGCCAGAAAGAGTTGTGACAAGCTGGAGCTGCGTCGGGACACTGCTCCCCACACACTCTATTCCACTGCTATTCCCTTCTCTGAGTATCACTTATTTCGCCCAGCTAAGGCATTCCTATCAAAGGAAAATTGCTCACCTGGTGAAGGAAAAGTTCAAAAAGTTGATGTCGTCAACTCACAGTCTTCCCGCTATGGGAGAAGGGAATCGCTGACTTGCCCATTAAGAGGCAGCGGCTAACAGAGGCAATGATGTTGTTGAGTAAATTTCATTGTTTGCTGGATAAAAAATAAAGAAGAAAATGCCGAACGGCTAAAGACTTTCTGACCAAGCTAATATTCTGCTTTGCTCGATTACGATGCAGCATGCCCACTTTGCTATTCTTTCGTTGTCGTTATTTGCGTATATTACCACATAATGTTCATTGAATAAATAAAATTTAATAAGGCTGACGACCTGCCCTCCTCCTAATCACTGGGTCAGTCCGAGAAAAATTAGGTGAACCAATCATATGAACGATTCGCTGGGGAAAAGCCTCAAGAGAGTGCGTTTAGCACGACGTTGACAGGACACAACCAGTATGCCCACAAGCGCCTTGGTTTGGTTTCTGCAAGAGAGCCCTACCGAGAGTTGTGGCTTTTCTAAGGCAATGGATTATGCGTTGGAGCGAGCAGCACAGGTCGTGTAAAGACGTATGAATTCGGCCGTGGAAACAGGGAGTGTAAGCTGGAGTCCAGTCAGGAGTCCAGCCTGGGTCTAGATCCCACCAAAATTCCCTTGCATAAGACTTGATGACTTTCCTATTCCGCATACGGGAAGAATCCATCAACGCGACGACAGAGGGTGTAGGGTTATGGCATCAGCATATAAGAATTGGTGGCGCAGAGGGCGTAGCGTGCTAAGGGCCGCCGTTCTCGCGCTTGAAACGAATGTCAGGCTCAAATTGCCCCTAGATCCTCCACCCGTTCACCGAGGAACGATATTGGGACGTGCTTGAGACGAAGGGTTCTCATATGGCATACACAGAATGCGATCCACCTACCGCGCCTGTGTCAAAATTGGTCATATCCTGGGGTTCCTCCCTTTCTCAGTCCGTGCTCTCCCCCGCTGATGGTGACGCGGAGGAGGCACAGAACCCAACCAAAAGCCTTCATTTTTCGCGCATTGCTCCTTTGCCCTACAAGCATCGAGCCAAAGACCGGGTCGAACATCAGGACCTCCAACGGTCATTGTGGGAGGGAAAAACACATTCAAGCTGCCATCACCATGTCGCGTAGTAGTGGAGAGCGTGGCGCATCCCGGATGGGGATTCCACGCCATCCTTGATCATTACCCTGACCAAAAATTGGTCATATCCTGACGAATACCAAAGCACCCACGGATCTCCCTCGATAGAGAGCCTTCGGGCTCTCTTGTTAAGAGGGATCTCGGGCCGCTTGTCGCAGGGCCACGTGGCGCGTCCCCGGGTGGTGGATAGGGGAATTAAACGCGAACCAAATGCGACCGTGTACTGCCCAGAGACGCAGGTGGGATGCAGGGGATGGACTCCTTGCTCCTGCTGTGTCGGGCTGTGTCGGGTCGATGCGTTCCTTGTGCGTGGGAGCGGCATGTTCGTGCACAGTGTGCGTGGATGTATCCGTGACTGTGCGGATTGTAACTGTGTCGGCTCGGCCAAAAGCTTGCACTCGGTAGACTGGGAGTACATGTAAGGCGATTCGAGGCCGCCTTAAGTCTCGCCCCGTCCCTTCGGGCAGTCTGGCTGGCTGCCCGGAGTACCCCGCCCGCACGACAGAGCCTGACTAGCTACCCGTGTTGTATTCCAGTCAAACACAGCAGCACTAAAGAGCCTCATTCCCCTGACCCCGAAAGAGTCCCCATTTCTGCAGCGATGGGAAGGACGAGTACGGAGAGGCTGCTAAAATCTCAGGGCCTAACCAGGCTGCGCAAACTGAGAAGGACTAGGATGACGATCCGTACTTACAACGCCCGCACGCTTGCGTCGGAAGCATCCGTCGAGGACCTGATGATGCAAGCCAGGAAGATCAAGTACGACGTCATCGGACTGACCGAGACGAGAAGACACCACCCCCTACACGCCGCCTACGACTCCGGAGAAGAACTGTTCCTCGGAACATGCGACAGCAGGGGACAGTTGGTGTCCTCGTCAACACGCACTTGGCCATGAACATCGATTCGTACGAGTCTCTGACAAGCCGAATCGGACGTCTGCGACTGAAGCGATGTGGCTCCGTGCCAGCCTTGACTGTGTTCGTCGCGTATGCCCCAACATCCGACTACGACGACGAAGACGTCGAGGCCTTCTACCTGGAGCTGGAGAAGTTCTATAAGGAAGATCACACCTTCTACAAGGTGATCGTCGGCGACTTCAACGCCAAGATCGGGCCACGAAGGTCGCCGGAAGAACTTCACATCGGAACCCACGGTTTGGAGTGGAACGAGCAAGGTGAAAGGCTGTCTGAGTTTATCATGTCGACCAAGACCATCCATGGAAACTCGCAGTTCCAGAAGCCTCCCTCCCTAGGATGGACCTGGGAATCCCCCGGTGGCCAGTTCCACAACGAGATCGACCACATCATCTTCAATCGCAAGTATTGCCTGACCGACGTCTCCGTTGTCCCCAAGTTCTACACGGGATCGGACCACCGCCTCCTTCGCGCGAGGTTCCGCTTTTCGCGTCAAGGAGAGAAGGCCGCGAAGTTCAAGAAGAGGAATCCCAGAACGACCATCAACTGGGATCTCTACACCTCTCTTGTCGGCCTTTGGGAAGATGCCGTCATGGACAACGTCGACGAGGAATACGATCGCTTCGTGCACCATCTCCACGATAGTGCTAAGGGAGCCGAGAGCTTGAAGACCACCAAGAGACGCCTGTCTCCGGAAACTCTCGAGCTGATACGCCAGCGTGGAGCAGCACGAGCGTCAGGCAACTACCAACTGACGTCCGAGCTTGCAAAGCTATGCAGAGCGGCGATAAAGGAAGATCTCAAGGAGAGAAAGGCGGAAGTGTTGGCTGAAGCAGCAGAGGCAGGGCTGAGCATCCGCAATGCCCGCCGGAACTTCGCCAACTTCAAGACCAAGATGACAGCTCTCCGACGTCCCGACGGAACCGTCACCTCTTCCAGAAGGACCATGGAGAAGGTCATCCACGACTTCTACTCCGATCTCTTCAATAGCCACGTCCACCTGCCCCCATGCCATCTTCCGCAGGATGTATACGTCGTCCCCTCTGTTCTCCCTTCCGAGATCCGACACGCCATCTCGTCGGTGAAGAAACGTACAGCACCCGGTCCCGACAGGATCAGAGCTGAACACCTGAAGAACCTCCCGCCAGCGCTCATCAACACCTTGGTGCGGCTCTTCACACGCTACCTGTCCGAATGCAAGGTTCCATCTCAGTGGAAGACCAGCAAGACCGTTTTGCTGTACAAGAAGGGAGACGTGCACGACATTGGCAACTATCGCCCGATCTGCCTGTTGTCCGTAGTCTACAAGCTGTTCACTCGAGTCATCCTGAATAGGATTAGTAGAACGCTGGACGAAGGACAGCCATGCGAACAAGCAGGATTTCGGAGAGGATTCAGCACGATCGACCACATACACACCATTACGAAGCTCATCGAAGTGTCGCGAGAGTACAAGCTGCCGCTGTGCCTTACGTTCATCGACCTGAAGAAGGCATTCGACTCCGTCGAGACTGAAGCGGTCATGGAAGCCCTGCTCACCCAGGGCGTTCCTACTCAGTACATCAGAGTCCTTCGAGAGCTGTACAGTGGATTCACGATCAAGATCTCACCATTCTACAACGACGTCGTCATCGAGGTGAAGAGAAGGGTTCGGCAAGGGGATACCATATCCCCGAAGCTCTTCAGCGCCACTCTCGAAAACGTCATGCGCGAACTAGAATGGGAAGACATGGGAGTGAAGGTCGACGGCCGGCAACTGCACCATCTTCGCTTCGCTGACGACATCGTGCTCATAACACCGAGCATCAGTCAGGCGGAACGAATGCTGGCCGACTTCGATCGTGTATGTGGGAACGTTGGACTGCAGCTGAATCTTACGAAGACGATGTTCATGAGGAACGGATGGGTTTCTGATGCCCCATTCTCGCTCAACGGAACGAACATCTCCGAATGCTCCAGCTATGTGTATCTGGGTCGCGAAGTCAACATGGCCAACGACCTATCACCAGAGCTAAGCAGGAGGAAACGAGCGGCTTGGGGAGCTTTCAAGAGCGTCGAAGAAGTCGTGAAGAAAACGAAGAACGTCCGACTCCGTGCCCACCTATTCGACTCCACTGTTCTTCCTGCCCTAACATACGCCTCAGAGACCTGGGCTATACGAAAGCAGGATGAACACGCGATCAGCGTCGCGCAGCGTGGAATCGAGAGGACGATGCTCGTAGTGACACGACTCACGCAAGTGAGAGAAGGTCTCCGGAGTTCCGAGCTTCGCCGACGTTCGAAGATCAGAGACGCTGTCGCATGGGCCAAGTCGTCGAAAATTAGGTGGGCCGGCCACGTAATGCGATTCGCAGACACCCGCTGGACGAGAGCCGTAACAGACTGGATTCCGCGGGACGTCAAAAGAACACCAGGACGCCCACCAACACGTTGGTCGGACTTCTTCGTGAAAGCCCTGAACGACCGATATGACGCTCTTCGTGTCCCTCGAGCGAGGAGGATCCATTGGACCACTCTGGCACGCGACAGGGACGAATGGAGACGCTGCTGGCGCCCGCTCGAGCAAGTCGATGATCAACGGGACGACAGGTGATACAGGTGATACCAAAGCACCGGCTATTTATCAGGGAATAAGGCATAGAAGGGCGTGGAATTCGGTGTGTCAAAGCGAATAGGGTGTCTAGAGCAGGAGCTGATGCCAACCTCTGGGGCGGTATGATCGTCTACCCCGAGTCTCCCCCGATAGGAGACTGTGTCGTGATAAGATACGTTGATTGACTGGATTTTGCCTTCAACGGGGAACACGAGCACACGGCCCCTGAAGTAGGAAGTCCGCTCGAATCGAGGCCGCTCGCACTCGCTCTGAACGTCGACGAGGGCGGGGCCGTAGGCGCCGGCCACTCGGGACCCTGCGCTCTCCACCACCGCCCTGCCCACTCCCACTCCTCGCGAGGGCGTGGTCTCGGGGCGGGGCCATGCACACACCACGCCCCTTCTCATCGATCGATGTGGCGGAGATGCCGGTGGGGTGAGTCGTCGGTTCACTGCTTCCCAAGACGTGCTTTCTTACGCGTTCGTGCCCCGTGACTTCGTGCCGGCGAGCAAAAGGGTCCGTCCGTTGCAGGTCGGACGACTACGGGCACGCGGACGAGGACTCTCGATGGCTCGTCGCAAAGCGGACGCCAGCCGAGGGATCACCGTCGAGGAGGCGGCGGAGAGGGTGGGTTCCGCTCTCCTTCCCTCGAACATCTTTCCTTTCGTTTTCACTGCGTCTCGAAGGTGCTGGGGTAGCGTGAGAGAATGGGAAGCTTGAGGCTAAAGGGCATGCGTCCTGCGAAGGCTGACACGCAGCTGCCTTGCCGTTCCCATCCGATTTCCACTACGTTGCCCTTGGGGCCTGTTCCCAGCAGAGAGCATAGGAAGCTGTAGGCTGTCCACCACAGAAAAACCGTGGGTTATGGCTCACCCTGGCGCGTGACATACTCATTAGGGCGCGGAATTCCTCAGGGTAAATCGCAGTTCTGTCCAGGATTTATAATAGAGCAGCACAATGACACATTTCTTTTCCCACTAAAGAGCCGTGGGCAGTATGCGTATGCATGCCTTCAAATCTACTTCTGAGTTCTTTTTACCCTACATCCATCAACGGCTTATGTGCAACGACCTGGACTGCTTCCGTACCATTGGTTTGCCCTCCGTTACACGCTAAGTCGATTTCTTCCTTTGTAGTATTAAATTGCTGCTTCCCGAAATCCTCCAAATGAACACCGTTTGATAGCAAATCGTTTACATTTCAGGAACGCCCTGTGTGGAATGACACCCTTCGAGGGATTCTGGTAGCCCTGGTCAAGGATAGGAGGCCGCTTTGGGATGCCCGCTTCCGTACTACAAAGGAACGCACTATTCAACTGTTCCGGGAGATTGCTGCTATCCTGTCGAATCAAGACAGCCGCATGAATGGTGAGTTTGCTGGCTATCACTTCTCATGTCGCCTGATGGTGAACTTCCTAGTCTTCCTTCACCCGTGCTGGGGCACCGCCGTTAGAACATCTGATATTCGTAAGGCGGCGCCCTGAAGGTTGAGGTTTTCTGTGCTCGTGTGGTGGCGAGAGTGAAGTATAAATTCCGCCTCAAGCATCGTCTTCAGAGTGGTATGTGCTAGAGAAATGGTGCTGGATGATGGAGATGTTCTCTCGGGCAACGGAGCGCTCAACGTTTGAATGGCGTTTCAAGGGAGCCATGGCATTCCATCTTGAGTCAATGCTGAATGGCATTCAGTACATCGAGTAAGTGGAAATGGGATTCGTTCCTTTTTGAAGTAACTACTCGTCTGCTTCTTCAGTTCACTGTCGTCGACAATGCTGCAAGATGCTACTGCCCGCTACGCCGAGACTGTAGCGGAGGTCATCGAAGCTAAGGTACGTACAATTTCTTCTTAAGCAAAAGTGGCGTCGAGGGCCTGGGTAAGCAGTGTTTGGCGCAATATGGCTCGGGGGGGGGTCACCTCCAAACAGATTCAAATATGTATATAACGTCAAAAAAAAACCTATGCTGAATGCAGAGGAGCAACAGAACAATAAAAAAAACACTAACCTGCTCTTCTGTCATGCGTCGGTGACCTGCATTCTAGTTGGGAGGGAGGAGGTACCTTATCATGGTACCGATAAGGTGCGTCCCCTCCAACTAAAGTTGCACCGACGGCAGAGAAAGTTGGCTAAAAAACGACTAAAAGAGAGAATAAAGAAAAAAGCTCGATAAGGCACCGGGCTAGAGTGTGTCGCCGCATCGACTGCCGCTTCGACTCGCCAGATCGATAGGAGCGCGCAGCGGCGCGTCGCGCGTCGCGTCGACATCCGCCCTGTTCAAGCTCGCCAGCGAGTGCGTCGTCCGTTATCGTTTATTCTCTCGAATCTGTGTTCGCCAGACGTTACTATGTTGCTAGTTTCATTCTCAATAGAGGGACACCGAATAACGTCGGAAGGAAGGCCGGCGAATCTGTTTGGAGGTGACCCCCCCCCCCGAGCCACATTGCGTCCAGTGCAAACGAGTGAAGCGCTGATGGAACAGAAAATTTTGAAGCTAGAAACTGCAGTAGTGAACAAGGAATTTGTTAGGAAAGTAGGCACGAATAGTTCGGGGGGGGGGGGGTCACCATGGCCTGCCGCGGTGAGTACCTACATACAGCAAATGTAAATGCAGTCTTATCTCCTAGTTTCGATTACATTTCCGAGAGGCAATTTTAACGAGGGCTTGTTTGCACCTCTTCTTTACTATCAGTGTGTCTTGTCTCTTTGTTTTCGTGTTGGTGACACTTCTTAGGAGGTGACCCTCCTTCCCCCCCCCCCCCCCCCCTCCCCTGACCCTAATTGCACCGGAAAGCAAAATGTTCCTCCTCTCGTTGCAATTTGTATCACTAATGTGTGTCAATTACTGTAGACAACAATAGAAACATACATTCACAATAGAAGGGTTTATTGGTCTGGTAGGTGTTTTTGGTGCTTTACACCGTACAGTTTGGAGAGCTGGATTTGATTCCTTTTTGAACTCTTGGGGTTTGGTTTGAATTTCCTCGTAGACTGTTATTATCAGCGACGGTACTTAGCGGGCTGGTGCCCGCTCATTCATTTATTTAAAGACGAGACGAGATTGCACGTGTTCGTGGAACACTCACGGTTTCTGTGCTCTCCTCCGCGTCAGTGGGGAACCTTAATACCTCAGCGATGTTTGTGCACATCTAGTTATGTGGAAGAGAATTCATCTCGTCGCGACAGTTTCCTGATTCTTTCAGAGTGAACTCAACAGTAAATTGAAGAAGGGCAATGGGGTGTATCGGGCTGAGATGGCAATCTGCAACAGGGCCAGCCCTCCGATTCCGGAACTTGGTAAGTTAATTACTCTTTTAACCTATTTTTAACACATTGACGACAACATGTGGCTCATAGTGTCTGTCCGCGCGCTATTTTTTGTATTCCTGCCATCGGTTTCTTATAGATGTTTTCTCTGTCTTAATTACTTGTGATAGGAGAATATCCAACAGGAATAATCAAGAAAATTGTCTTTGCTTTCATTAGATTTATCGAATTAAAAAAGACCAATTTTACAATAAAATCAATTCAAGTCGGTATTTTTTACCTAAACTTTGCCAAAGGAGTTATTTGGGAGGCCGATCACGGATCTGACATTATTTTTCAAAATTTGGGTCGATTACGGTAGGTCACGGTAGGTACGGGTAGTAAGGCTGTCGGAGTCATGGTCATCGATTTCGCCCAAACTTCGCCCATGAAGGTTACTTAGGGTGCTGGTCACGAGTCCGGCATCCGTTTTTGGTATTACGGTGGACTAATGTAGGTTACGGTGGGTACGGGGGACTTAGGCTGTCGGCGATTACACGTACCTACCGTTACCTATCGTACTCCACCGTAATACCAAAAACGGATGTCAGAATCGTGATTGGCACCCCAAATAACCCCCTGGGTGACGTTTGGGGGAAAACGGTGATCATGACCATCATGACCTCGGCAGCCTTAGTCACCCGTACCTACCATAACCCGTCGTAATCAGTCGAAATTTCATAAACGGATATCAGATTCGTGATCAGCACCCTAAATAACCCCTCTGGTCGAAGTTTGATAGGAAAAAACACATAAGGCAAAAAAGTGGTTCGTGAGGGACATTATGAGCCACCGGTAGCTCATAGCGCGCGCGTATAAACGCGCGCGTGTCCCATGCGGTTTTCTGCCGAAAAACGCGATTGTCGTCAATGTGTTAAAATCTCTCCTTGATACCTCCGTAGAGAGATGCCTCTTGATGCCTCATTTCAGCAGCGGAACGACAGAAGCTGGGTGTAAAACGAGGGCGAACGAGAGGCGGGGCATTAGCAGCTGCCCTCAGTCAACATAAGCAACAGGTGATCTCTGCGAAAAAGGAGAGCAGCGAAAAAGCACCGACTGAGAAAGGTAGGTCGTTTTTGAAGTCGTCATTTCTTATCAGGCGGCATCTGTTCACATGATCACTATAAGGGATGTGCGGAAATTTTTTCGAGAAAAGCGGAAGACGGAGTAAACCACGGAAACGGAATTGACTCAAGATTCACTACTTCTTTTAATTTTTCATAAACATATATCCATAGTGATAGTACTACCTGAGCTGCCTTTAACGAATTTAGGAAGAGGGCAAGACAGCATGCAACTTTTCAGCAACAAGTAACAATAAAAGATCCTTGTCTTCGTATTATTACTAAGATGCATTTTCAAACATTCCTAGTGTAACAAATCGAAGTTTGTGCAAAATCTCTCTGTAAATAGGAAAAATGTTTTAAACGCAAAGAGCCCAGCTGTCTAGTAAAATGCCCGAGATTTTGCCGCTAACGACACTTGAGCGGTCTTACTGAATGTCCCGCATCTATCCGAATTGGGAGGGAGCAGTGCTAAGGTTACAGTTGCGTCCAGCATCCCACGACATGACACCCCAATCTCTGAGTTCGCATGAGTAAAATCGTGTCATTTGGAAGTAGCTGAAGCTCTGAAATATACTCAGAGGAGGGGTGGAGATATTTATTTATTTATTGCTGCACGTAAAGTGCGCCAAAGAAAACAAACATACGAAGGCAGACATAGTAACAATCAGATAACAATGCTTAACTAAAAGAACCAATACCAACAAATTCATGAGCCAATATGAACTGCAGGGGCATGGGAGAAATGTCTTTGCAGATTATTCAGAAACACTCAGAGCAAAGAACTAAAAAAATTCCCAAAAAGGAAAGCGAGCATAATATTATGTCGAGTTGTTTTGAAAGAGATTGATTAAAGTCAACTGAAGTTTATATCGGCATAAAAAGTGCAGGCGTTGGCATTCAGTATAACTATGGTGTGACTTCCAGTGATTGCAGAGGTCACTTTCGAGCATTCTTGACGAAGAGGTAACACCCAGGAGCCCGGCCCATATTTCCGGTCGTACCAAAGCTACATTACGTTACCCCTTGCGATGCTTCCATAGCAACTGAAGAGGCCCAACCGCACTTGTAAAGGTATATCTAGAGAATAAGATAGAAATGAAATTTTTAATGAAACAAAACATAAAAAACACCCAAAAAATACGAGCGGAAACTAATCGGCAGGAAAATAAAGGTATAAATCCTTTGCCCAAAGGTTCTGAATACTGCCAAAACTAATAGATAAAACAGCACACATAATGACTCCAACAGTAGTGCGAAAAGAACAGACCGCATAAAAAACAATTCAGAGCTGCCCACGGGACTATCAACAATGCCGGAAAAAGCATAAATCGCAATAGCGGGTATACAGTGGCGTTCCCTGTTGAAGTGATATCGGACCGGATTCCAGATGCCACGGCAAGAAAACATTCCAACAGTTGTAAGGGCCCTTCAAGACAATCTGTAATATTCGAGATCAGCAAAAGTGGTCAACGTTAAGCAAATGAGGAAGATCTAAACTCATTAGCTTAATCTTAAACTCTTTTGTAGTCCTTGCTTGGAAAACATTACCGGGTAACTTACTAATCCATTTTGCGCAGCGGTGAAAAAACGAATTAAAAACCGCTGAAAAAATGCTTTTTTCTAACTCTACTGTACTGCATTTTTAAACTTCCTAGCCTAGGACTAACGGGCCTAAAAATCCAGTATTTGCTGATTGCTAATTTCACTTCACCTTTCAAGAGCCGGTAGCAGAACAAAAAGTCAGCAAAAAGCCTTCTGCATTTCAGGCAACGCAGGGGAAACATTTTAAGGCGCGCTTTATAATCTGGCAAAGCTATTCGATTGCACGAACCACTAACCCCGTACCATAGTAGGCGAGTAAAAAGATTCATCTGAGCTTTTGATGTTACAAAAAATCATGAACAACACGGAGTATGCCTTCCTCACTGAGAAATCAATGTGCCTTCCAAATTTGAGCTCGGAATCGAAAACGACGCCCAGATCTTTTGTCGAGCAGCATTTAGTAACTGGAACATCGTCGATAAGGAAGTCAACAGGTTCAGAATCTCCAATATGCATATGCAAGGTGCATAAGCAGCAGCATAAGCAGGACATTGGATCTATCCTCCTAGGATAGATCCAATGTTCCCTATGGAGCGCGTTGTTAACAACCTAAGAGTGCTTATAGAACTCTGACATAGAGCAGGTGTTTCATGCGGGACCTGAGATTATTAGGGGAGAAGATAAGCATGCTCCGAATGAGGAAATTGATTGTTGATTAAAACCCTCTTGAAAACTTTGTGGACCTACACTACTCGATTTTTCGTTTTTTTTTCGTTTCAAGAAAAGAAAAAAGTATCCGATTTGGTTAGTGTTTGACATCAGGTTGCACCACAGGTTTGAAAGCAACACTTTCACAAATGCATAGTTAATCTCTTTCTTCAGCCTTTAGTTTGTGCTCAAGTGCTGAATGAAGGCAGCGCAAAGCAATCAATGAGTGATGACTCATCATTTCCGTTCCATCTTCCGACCCAAACGAGAGCGAAACACGGGACAGA
This sequence comes from Heligmosomoides polygyrus polygyrus, assembly GCA_947396885.1. NCBI lineage: Eukaryota > Metazoa > Nematoda > Chromadorea > Rhabditida > Heligmosomidae > Heligmosomoides > Heligmosomoides polygyrus. Next base: position 69,893,952 of record OX377201.1, on the reverse strand, counting down.
AAACGGAAATTCCGCACATCCCTCATCCTTATTATAATTTCTAGACATGTAGCAAATAACACAGTAGAGATCATCTTGGCGGTTGAAATATCATTTGGTCTATATGATTTTTCAAATTGATTACTGATTTCAACGCCGTTCGCGAACTTTGGTCTTGCCTACAAAGTTCCTTAATCCTATTTTTAGTGATTTCAGCACTGTCTTTTGAAGTAGCGAAATATCTGCAATTTTCCAAATTGTCATGCTTCCCATCCTGGTGAGGATAAAATAGTAAAATATGGCGCTGAGAACCCTAAGGATACGGTGTGCATTCTTTTCTGCGTTGTTTCTATTTCGAAGAATGAATTGCCGTGGTCGAGTGTGTTAATTGTTTCGGAGACCCGCTGAGTCTCAAGAACGACCCAATAATTGTCCAGTGAATTCCTTACAAATATAGATCAAACCTCGCAGAAGATTGCTAGTGTGAAGCAGGAAGTTCCAGAATGCAACGCTTCTTCGGATCTCACCTCCTCCATAGACAAATCTGCAGGTGAGGTGTCTTGCACCTTGAGAGTGCTCAAGTAGTTGCAGCGTCCTTATTTCAGGACTCGATAGAGAACCGTCGCTAGCTTCACTTCTTTCAAGAGCCGCCAAAAATGACGTCGATGACAACAATGAAAAGTTGAGAGCCCAGCAAGGTGAACCACTGAACTGCATCTTACTGTCCACGCTGTTCTCATATGAGGCTTCCTCTCGGCTCGTATTGTGTGCCGTGTGGTTACAACACCTCCCCTTCTAACAGTTGTGGTTGAAGATTAGCTTTATAGATGTTCAACAGTCCTCTGTTTCAGCTTTGAAGTGGTCGTTTGAGTTGGTGTCCGAGCTAATCCAGAACTTCAAAGAACAACCAGCGCTATGGCATAATGGGCATCCGCACTTCCATAACACGGCTAAACGCAACGAATATTTGGCCGAAATTGCAAAGCATTTGCGCAAGCTGCCTGGTGGAAGCGCCGCAGACGGTTCGATTTTGCTCATTACTAAGATGATTATTACTCTTTTTTAGTCTTTCTTCTGCCACTGGAACACGCTTCGTAACGGTTAGGATTGTGTTTAGGGTGATCATGATTGCTGTTGTTACAAACGACTTCTGAAGTCAAGGTTTTCCATCACTGTCCATTATCCGGGTTGAGGGAGTAAGGAAGCGCCTATTCACCCACTTTTTAGCAATTCTCTTGGAGAGTGTTGAGACCTCGAGTGCAGGCTGTGTAGATATTGTGTATTAGCAGTATTAGCAGATTTTTTTTGTGATAACCAGTCTTATTCGGAGGTCTGTTTTACCATTAGAAGAGCTGTCATGAAATAACATTAGGTACTTTAAGAACTTTCTTTGTCAAAGTATGGGTGCAGCTGTTGACCATACACAGTTTCCATTTTTTGGATGTTTGCTGCTGCTGAATACAACGCAATTCCTCTAGAAAGTCATCCACTGCTTGTGTTAGAACGAGAGCTCCCACTGTTGTAGGAGTAACTTACATGAGCTGTCGAGCTTGTATAGTTGGTAAGGCGCGCCGATTCTGTCTTGCACAGCTGAACGATTCTGCTAAACAATTCTTCTTTCGGATTCCATTAGGACTGACTTAGCCTACCCTTCGGCAGAAGTGATTATTGAGGCCCAGTGCGCAACCCACCTGCCTCGAAGCCCTGTAGAAGTATAATAGAACACAAGGTTAATTAAAAAGGGATTTGAACTTAATTCCCTCTTATTTAACAACAAAGCTCACTTCCAATCTGTGGACCTTCTATGATTCGCTTTCTGAAACTTCAGAGCGTATGAATACACATTATGAGTTCTGATCATTTTATTTGTGTTTCCTGTTCAGAGGAGTCCGTAGTGGAGAAGTGGTCGATGCTTTGTGAATCCTTCAACGAGGAGATGAAGAAAGTGAAGGAGGGAGGATCGAGTAACTGGGAGTATTATCAGCGATTGCTCTTTCTCAGTCCCGAGGTAATGGCGGCATGTAGGTTCGTCGAAATGAACGCAGGTTTGTGTCGCTGTGCTAGTTGGAATTTAGATTAACATGCTGTTGATATCTGAATATTACAGACAACCAAGCTGCCCTCACTTCACAATTGAATGACGTTACGGTAGACGTGGAGGCGCAGATACACAAAATCCTAGGATATGTGTAGGTTTTTGCAGCTGCTTCGATAAAGTGGGCTGGCAGTTGACAATTTCATCCTCAATGATTGTTTTAAGGCCTGAAGCAATTCTGCCCAAGGAAGTGGAGGAAAATCCGGCGAAGCGCCCGAAATTAGCGCATAAAGCGGCATGGCCAAAGAAGAGCTCCCCGAAGGACACCGCAACTCATGTTCAACAGGTCGGATTTGGTGTCATTGTTCCATTTCCGCATACCGACGCCTGTCTCAACCTGTATAATGTATTAGAAGCGATTTTCACCCAACACTTTAGATGTGGCTTATTTCAATTTGCTAAAGCGAACCTAGGCAAATCAGAATTGTAACTGTTTTGCTTAGGTTGTTTCAACGTGGGTTCCGCCTCGCGAAGACGCGCTCGATTCTGTGTCGGTGTTCCAGTCAATGTCGACTACACCGCCTGTAGCTACTGCTCAGGTCACTGTAAGTGTGAGGTTGCCATAGTATATTTTTATTTCTCGGTAGGTAATGATCAGGTGGAGGTCAAACGACAGCTGTTTGGTAGCTTTTCGCAAGCGGTAATGCCAGTTAATTTTCCCGGAAGGGTTTCTACAAGAGATGTCGGGGCGACCATATTCCTACCCACCTCTAGTCATACCTTACTTTGTTGTGGGAGTGGGATGTCTACCGAAAAAGAAAACCTGCTCTTTGGCTAGTCGGATATGAACGTATTTTAATGTCTGTTGGTTACTGGTTGATTCTACGGCTTACTGTCCAATTTTGTTTTATTCTCCTTTTTCTATTTTCTGTTGTAGTTGTCTTCAATTCTGGTTTTTAACTGTTCCCGTTTAGTTCAGGTCTAGTTTGGCGCGTCATTAGCGACGTAGCAAATAAATAAATATTTCGTAAATGATAGGGGGACGAAGCAGAGAACAGATTATCCAATGAAGTGGCGCATTTAGCTTTATTTATTTGTTTAACTTCACGTCAAGAATGCGAGTATATGTGAGAACAACAAAAAATAGGCCGTGCCACTAGAAAAAAATGAAGAGAAGCAAAACCAAACAGTGGCAACGTAAGACTGAAACGGCAACGTTCGACATTAAAGCAGGAATTTCGGAAGCAGGCCATCTGGGTTGCGAGAGACTATATAATGCATGCTTCAAAAGTAAGAATGGCAAGTTAGATGCTAAAACGAAATCCTCTGACATAGCCTAGAAAAGCAGTTGTCTACTTAACTTGCTTACTAGTGAACTATGTCGATCAAGCGAACGTTTAACGAAGAATACCTTATAATCTATTATAGAAAGCGTTTAAGTTGGTTGTAGCCGGCAAAGCCTGCCTGTCCGCCTCAGCCAGCTATGACGCTCTGAGTAGATATCGGAACTTCGGCACATGTATATGCTGGCCGCCCCATGGCAGCTAGCACAGACAAACTTGTGGCATCTAAAGTCAAAAACTGTAAAGACAGTCAGCCACCAATAAGGAAGAACAGCCCATTTTAGCTAAATACATCTAGATCCCCGCAGCCCATATGAACAGGAGGGGACACTCCACGTATATATTTAGGTAAAAGATAGAGGTCGGCGTTAATCAAAGCGTTTATGGGGCGCGCCATGCCTGCTTCGATGAGATACCGCAGAGGAAATTTGAATACGTGTTTGGCCTATACAATAATGGCTTGCGGTGACCAGCCATTGGACGTGCCGCATCCCTCCGACATATGTGGCACCAATTCACCGAGGTGAGAGGAAAGGAAAGCTTGGTTATCTTGGTGGACCTCATCGAAGAACCTTGGTTGGGATGCGGGTTACAGCCTCAGCTGTCACTCGGTCACCGCATCCCCTGTTGTTTCTCGAGATGTGTCGGGTCGGGAAATTACTGTAAAAGCGGTCATTCAGTTTGCGTCCATGCTTTGTTAGTTTCGCTCAAGCTATCATGTTCTTAGACTATGTCACGTGCTATTTAGGCGAAGAACGACATTGCACACATGTTAGGTCAGTCATCTCCTCGACTAAGCTTGAATGGCTCGAAGTTCGCTGATTTCGTTTCTGATCAACCGCTTCGAACATACGAGGACAAATGGACGCTAATGGGTGAGCAAATACTTTCTTTTCTGAGCCACGAAATTAGTGCCTTGTCCGTGCCACCCAAGCATATACAGCTGTGAGAGTTAGCATCAAAAACTGGAGCAGCAATGTGGTTGTTATCCTGTTGTTAAGTTGGTCAGTTTTTTTTCTTAAATTCCATAAAAATCTGAAATTGGGAATCACATGTATCACTCCGGAAATTGAAGTACCTCGTATAAACGATTCACTTAACCAAGCAACTAACTCGTTGACTTGTTCAAGGAGGCGATAGCAGTGCTGGATTGAGGGCAAGTCCTGACCGGTTCTTCTTCTTTTTCTGTAATTTCTTGAGGGTATTTAAAAAAATTTATACAAACAGTGTGGTACAAGCTTCGTTGCTTATAAATGCCTGCCTACCAGTGTGAGACAAGCATGGTTTTGACAGAACCATCGGCGAGCCGTCGTCTAGCATGCGTTCCTTTACGGCCATAGATCGCCCTCTCGCAAACATTTGCGTAGCGTTAAAGGAGGACATCATCTCTAAATCCACGGTTTGTTATTTGTATCAGCGCTGCCGATCTGGGGCCGGATTCATCAAGGACTAACCCGCGGCTATAGGGGGTAGAGATACCCACGATGAAGCCTGCGTTTCTGACTCTTGCCCTATCTCCACCTGACTCTCATCTTATCTTTACCCCTTGTACCCTGCATATCGATGGGTTTAACTGTTGATGAATATGGTCCCGGTTGGGAGCTTCCCTGCGAGAGCGACAGGTTAGAACTCAGACAGATCCATTCGAAGCAGCTGATCTGTTCTGTCCTCTCCTTCGCTGGCTTAACGACACCAAACACAAAGCGAACGCGTTTCGCGCGGTGAGGCTAAGGTCACTGAGGCGAGCTGCTCGGTGACCGTTTGTGGCCTTTTAGTCGCAACGAAGGCTTGCTGATATTCTGCGAGTCGTAACATTGGGATTCTCTTTCGAGACACTGCACAGTCTTGTCGTCTAAGGCAATAGGTTGCCCAGAATGTGATTGCTGACTACCGTAAATTTCATTCGACTTGGGTGCAACGCGAACTTTGTGATTCGGACAAAGCGATCAGTGTCTCTGATTTTTTGATTCTGCATTCATACGGGAAACTGTCAACATTTTTACCTGGACGGGTAGGTCAACAATTCGCGACAACGCCAGCAGGTGCCTCGTGACGAACCAGCTTCAAGAGAGCCCAGATGTAACCAACATGAGAGGAAAATCCTGATCTGTTGTTGAAACGACTGCAAGTGCAAGTGCAAATGCAACTGTTTCACTCTGATTCTGTTTCTGCTGAGGTCACAATGACGTCCAAACAGTACGCTGCTTAACTTCAGAAGTTAACGCTGTTCGCTTCAGAAGTCCGGAGCGTCATCCACTTCCTCGACTCGCAGCCGTCCTAGGGGCAAGAGAATCGAAAGGGTGTAGGTAGGATCGTTGAGAGCGTGATTTAGACCTGCATCAGAGCTTGCGACATCCAACGGCATCTATGCTTCTCGTGGTAGGACCCATGCCGCCACTGTGGTGGGAGCCACGTCGAGGAACAGTTGCTGCGATGCTGCCTGCCGCAGAGATGCCTGCAGTTCCCCGTGGCATTCTTCTGCACTGGATTGCGCCGCGGGGTACTCTCGCTGTAGGACGTGGTCGACGCCCCGTTATCGGCATGCCCGAAACTCTGTTAGAGATCTTAGGCAATGATGCGATCTGTGTAGTTGGTTGAGCCAAATTGTTATAGAGCTGTGATTTTTTGAAGTAAAAGGGAATCAAAATTGTTTTAGGCAGTCGAGACTACTGCCTAAAACATGAGAACAAGACTAGCATTTCAACAGCAGCCTTGATTCTCCGATGCTGCCATCTGGATAACTTTTCAGTCTCGCTCTACTTGTTCTGACTAATCAAGCGCGCGTAAGAGAAGGCTCATTTACAGGTCGCATGATTGAAGAGACCGCTCGGGAATTGGACGCCAAGCATTCCGAGTTGGCGTTCAGACTGCAGAAGGACATCAGTGACCTGATCTTCAAGTACCAGCTGGAAGGCCTCAAGTATAAGTAGTGACGTGAAATGCGTGTTACGTGTGCTCTTCGTGACGTGACGGGTGTCTTCTGCCTTTTAAAGTGTCGATCTCGAAGTATTCGGTGGTTTCACTGCCAGACCTCACTGTGTAGAGTGCTGCTTCTCTAGAAGCATTTCATTTGTTATGAGGCGGTGCGAATCGGTTGCTTTTTGAGGGCACGTAGAACTGTGCTTTGGCGACTGTTTCGCGCGGATCACTGCTAGCCATATCTGAAGTCATTTCGCTGCACTGTGGCGAGTCCGTCGATATTTCTTTGTGGTTGTGGCGCGGTGTCATATGCTCTATTCAAAGTAAATTTTCTACGTGACAACGTTGCTGTGGTTTTGAGTAATGAAGTCGAGGCCGTGCCAGAAGGAGCCGGTGCGCGACCCCGTTGATGAAGTTCAGCCTTAGGTAGAAGCACCGAAGCTGTGAAGTTATTCTGTAGTGAATGATTATTCTGGCCGATGGAGGAGCAGCAAAGCTAACGGCGCTTAATCCGCTCATCCCTGGGCCGTGATATGATGCCAATAGAAGGAGGTAATGATGTCGCGCGGAAAGCTGTGGGACAGTGCGACTAGCAAACTTCTCTAGAAGAATCACGGCAGAAGGAGAGGCGTTGGAACACTGAAGAAGTTCACATTGCTATTCGACATTGGAGCAAAGAGGATGGACTCTTCTGGTTGCTTCTACCAGAGGATCATTCTGATCTCGCATCCGATGACAGTGTTCGAGCTACTGATCGACTCAAGGCCGACATGGAGTTGTGAATGAGGTGTGTCCGTGCCGTGAACTCTGCGAGTGCTCGGAACTGAATGCGCGGAAGAGGAGGGAAACTTTCAACGTCAACGTCTTATCCTATAACCCTGCACACAAAAGCCTACGTCTCCAGTTTGTTTGCTTGCTCTAGGTCCAGTTCGGGGACTCACTTTGTCGAAATGCTCCCATTTAAGCACTATACTGTGATAAGTAGATTCTCACCCACTATCAGTCAAATAGCGCGGATCTTCAACCTTTGCGACAGATTCTATGGTATTGGAAGGCGTCGGGAAGTGGAGATACTAATGATGACCTCTTGTGGTGCAATAGACTGCCAGACATGTTGTATTAGTTTTTCTCTGTGTTCAATAGGTTCTACGCATGTCATACTGCGACGTGTTGCTCTTGCGTTTTTGAGCTCAACCATGGGCAATTGCCGGATTGGCAGCTGATCACTGAATTTTTGCCGCAGCGGCTAAAGGGGTATGGGACGTGGTGTAAAGAGCATGCGTGGATTCGGGAGAAGTGTCACAGGCGTCGTGAACGGGCATCTAGATTCAGACTAAGTGCTACAGACATTGAGCAACAAGAATCCGAACTCTGGGCAGCAGTCGTAGTGCAACGCGCTCGAATTCGGAAAAGATGTTAAATGCGCCGTAGGAGGACGTCAGGATTCAGAAGAGATGCCACAGACGTCATGCTTTTTCCTATATAATAAGTGGGAACGCGTGTTTCTATGATTATACCATTTTCGCGTCGTATCGAACACTTTTCACGTTAAATTTGACGCTCTTCTATACAAACTTGATGCTTCTGAAATCGAAGTGAACGTCTTCTAAATCGAGCTCTTTACAAGATAAACTCTCCGAGATGGTTTGATTTTTTTTTTGTGGAAAATTTGGCATAACTTTCTTTGATCTTTTTAGTTCAACTGCCCGAATGAGTGTAATAATTTCAAAAATTTTTATTAGAAAAATAACTTAAAATTTGTTTAAGGCGCAATAAGGCAACAATCATTTAGTGCATTAAAAGACGTGATCGTGCCATTGACTTGATTAGCTGGCTGCGGTTTTCATTTGATTGATGGTGTAAATGCTGCTTACATAAAGCACCAAACTGCAGATATGTGTGTTCTTTACGATTGTTTTTGTTGCATCGTTTACAAGTGTGCAACCCCATGGAAGCTGAAATTTTGTTACCAATCGAACAAAAATCGCGACATCTTGGACGAGGGCGTGGTGCAATCTCTTCTATTTGCACTAAAAATGACCGGTTTCTTGCTATTTAAAACAAACTCTAAGCCATTTTTCACAAAAATGAGGACTTTATAAACTTCCAAGCAATATGCTCATGTATTTTTCCACAAAAATGAAAACTTGATAAAATTTCAAACAATATGTCATTTGTTTGGCAGGAGAATTGACTCAAAGAAAGTTATCCCATATGTCCCCAGAATAAAAGATTGCTGTTGTGAATATACCCAACCAGGGTCTATAAGTAGATATATTAATCTACTATTGTATTCTGACATATAGGACACCTCGCTCTGAATGATAAGACTTAAGACACTTAGGTAGGCAATATAAGATAAGAACCATTGAATATCATCCACAGGCATAACCTAGCAATACCGCAAGTAGGCACTCGTGAATGTAATCTCCCGTGGTGCTCGAGTGCGGCACCGTCTTTCAGGTTTACTCTGATGATACCGACTGGGCGGCCAGAATGTCGCCATATCGTGGCTACGCCCACTGAAATTGTGTATATATACGATGCATGTACCACTATTGTGGGTTCTACTATAAAATCGTGAGAATAAACCTTTGTTCCACTGAATAGTAAAGCAACCCCATTGGTTATCCACCAAAATTGCTCTAAGCGCCTTGTAGTTTCTAGATCAACGGGTGGGAAACTTGTTCTGATTTGGAAGACGTTCACTTTGACTTCGGAATCGTAAAGCTTGTTTAGAAGAGTGTCCAAGGTGACGTGAAAATGTGGTGTGTAGTTAGGTTAATCCATGTGCCACATTGTGAGTCTAGGAGGTGGGACTAGAGGCCTAGGGTGGTGTGTGCCGGCCAGTTGTGTCTTTGATCCTGACCGTGGGCGACAGGAAAGGGTCTGTGCGTATGGAAATACGCTCGAGGGTCCCACTCTACCAGTCCTACATTTTGTTAGATAATACTTTGCATGTATTTTGCTTTACTGCGCCAGCCCTAGATTGAAGAATACCACATTAACGTTACGAAGATGTACTTCGCTATGTGTTTTATGCTTTGATGAGGATGAGCATTTATGGATGGAAGATTTTACTCCTCTCAAACTCTTGCACAAGCAGACATTTAATGATAGTAGTTTCTGATACTGGTTTTGAACAGATCGGGAGTAGGTTTTGACTCTCTTTCCTGTTCCATATTCAGCCATTTCGAGTCCCTCCGTTTCGCATTTCATCTACCGCTTTTAGAACAAAAAAGTGTGCTCACACCTCTGATCGAGACACCCTAGCGATTAGAAGTCATCAAATGCTATATTAGTAATGAGCGGCAGACACATTTGGAAAACTCGAAAAAATGAGGATTGATTTTTGAGGAAGCTTACCGTTATGAGCACAGCCTCATGGAAGCCCTAGGGTGACTAGAACTACGCGTTGCTTCGTTGTTGCTTGAAATTTGTTAGAAAGCGTAAAAATTGTTAGTCCAAATAATGGTGACATGAAATATCTCGCATTGCACCTCATTCATCTCATACTTATGACTGTCGTGGGGAAAATGTTTACTGTTTTAAACGGAAAAGTTTTTGCTTTTATAAGCTGAAGATCAGCTTGTTTAACCCTGTGCGTGTAGAGAGATCGCTTAGAGCAGTGGCGGCTTGTCTGCAAAGTGTGAAGAAGGATTCTTCGCTGTTCAAAAAACCAAACTCGCCTGGTGCCACAACAAGGGGAGTAATTTTCCGACAAGCGTTGTAAAATTCGTAGGAGGTCGCTGAAGGGCTTCCTTTCAGGTGATATCAAGAATGCTGGAAGCATGTGGCAGTCACACTAATTAAGAAGGCCCGCTTGCTTTTAGCAACGAGCAGTCGACTACCACCTCAAAATGATTTCTCAACTCAGTGGCAAATGTGTCGCATGGTGCCGATTGAGAAAAAACTTAATAACGGGTGAATCTCCCTGTCGGTTGTTTATTCAGACTGCGGAGGTGCATGTTACGACCCGCACAGTTTGTCGCCTATCAAGTCATTCCATGAGAACGAAGTCGGGGCAAGGATCCTATTCGCATTTTTGGCCGTATAGAAGTACGCGTCTTCGAAATGGGAAGAAGGCACCGTAGTCCATGCTGCTCTTAAAGATGCGTCACCTGTCGACCCGCAAAATGGCTTGCGCAAACCAAGTGCATCTCGTCCAGCATCTTCATCGCATTCAATACTTTTGATGCCATGTTGATGCGGAAACCCCTAGGACTACGTAGAACGGCTCCCCAACTTTATCACCAAAAAGGAGCTGCGCTCTGGTCTCAAAAGTTAGCAAAGTAGGAGTATAAATTGCGGCCTAGCTTCGACGATTCTTGAGCCTTGTGGGGGTCTCTGCGTACGTGTCACGTGAGAACTCGAACAAATTTTTGTACTTGACCGCTTGTCATAAATTCTCACCACGGAGTTTGGTTCGAGGGCGTTTAGTTATGGAAAACGGGCGCACGGAGGGCAGCCGACCGATCGCGAGCACTGCCCAACGAACTCGATTTTGTATGCGAATTTCGGAGTGGTTCAGCGGTCGACCGCGATGACATCAGCTCTTGGTTCTGTAGCCTTACAGCTGGTCCTATTTTCTGTTATCGTTTTCCTGCAGGCTCCTTTTAGTGCCCACTCGTTTATAGCTCGACCTCATCCTTGTTAGGGCATTAAAGTCTTTTGAGAAGTACCTGTCCTACGGAAACTAAAATACTTGTGGTGGAATATTGAGTATTACAGTTTATGCACTCTCACACCTTGTAAACTTCCCATCTCTATCCACCTCCTCATATTGAGTGCACTTATACAGATGCTCCGCTTGCATTCCACACTCTCGGTCCACCACGTTATTTTTTGTTTCGTTTGTGTGAAAATTTTGAAACGAAAAAAGAACCCAATAAAGGCCGTTGAATCATAGAGTGCATCCAACTATAATGTTTGCTCTGTGTGAGCATACATACGTTGTGCCGCTCACAAATTTGGAAGCAGATTTTCACAAATTAATATCCATATTTGCTTGCTATACTTCGCAAAATCGAACAATGCAAAATATATGGGTGATGCTAATGGAAATTAGAGCTTTAAAGCGGTGCAAGCATAATATTAGCATTAGGATAATACCCTTATTAACTTTTACCAACAGAAACGCGCCATAGATCGTTCAATCCTTAAAAAATGAGTATTCGAAAATGTCATGCACAGCAACATCCATAGAATAGAAACCATGCAGTTGTTCTTGCACTATTTTGAGGCATTTATTTAAGTGACGGTAGATGGTGGTGACGCAAAATTACATGCAGTTAAGTTCTGCAAAATGAAACGGCATCATAGTTCTCGTAGTTGAAGCTAAAGCAAACACTTATAGTCACAACTATAGCTACTTGGGCAAAGTTCTTTTGCCTCCTCACAGCATGTCTATAAATAACAATAAATAACAAGGCCAGTGCTAACGTGTCACTTCCCGGGATACGACGAGCATCCTTCTTCTATGGGATGTCGTGGAGGCAATATAGACGCGTGTTTGACCTGCACAATGAATTGTCGCGCTCACCCGATGAACAATTCAGCGAGTTACTCTTTCCAGACAAGTTTAGCATCAATTCAGCGACCCAGTGGGAAGGAAGGATATGCTGACGTCGGACCTTAACCCTTGATTCGGGGTGCATGTGATGGCCAGTAGCAAGCCCGCCTCATTTTTCTTATTCTATATCATGCTAGCATTTTGCTAGTTTTTCCATCTTGGACGTTAGCTTTTGCTACGTGATAACAGAGACTCTTTGCGCCTCATCTGTAACTTCCTGACGGTGTGCCTTAACTGCTATGTTCACGTCAGTCTGAAGTTTCCAATTGCTTGTACATACTATTACCTTAAAAAGGCTAAACCCACAGGAATGTTCGTGATATATTTGTATTTCCCAAATAATCTCATGGTTTTTCATTGCCCGTAAGGCAAAGTCTAGAAACGTACTGTCGGCAATGCACAACACAGGATCTTGGGTCGCTCCATGCCTGTACCGTATACAACAATGCAAAAGCGAAAACAGCTCAACTCAGTACAGGTGAAGCGCGAAAAAATAAAGGGTAAAGGTGGATAAGCGTACACGGGTCGGAACCCTGCGCTCTTGCAAGCCTGCACCGTATGGAACAGCGAAGAAAAGACGAAAAGTAGGTTTTGATGGGATGCAGAGGGAATGGAAAAATATTGGGAACTGCTGCCTGCCCACCGCCCTCTCCTCACCGCAACTACAGATATTGGAAGACGTAATTCGCCTGAGATGTGGGAAAGCTTGGAATGCCGCTTTCGTGGAAACGTTCGATCTAAAGTGGCGAAGCTTACTCACCGGAAAATTGCAGAGGGTATTGGTTGTTGAAAGAAAAAGGCGAACCAGTGTGAAAGGACTGATTGTTTGATCTGTGAGGGAGACAACAAAATGTGCAACGTGGGTGATGTAGTTTACAAAGCGGTCCGTGCATCCTTCGAGGAATTCGGCAAGTAATGGATGGACATCTGAGAGCCTTCAAAGCGATCCAGGAAATCCATTCACGAGAAAAAAGAACATCCCTAAGCACACGTGATGCGCTGCTGCCAGTTTCAATTCTCCACAGGAATCATGCAGATCCAGTGGGGAGGAGGGCCAAGGAAGCATTCAAGATAAAGCACTGTGAACCAGCAGCAAATCGGAGCCAGAAAGTGACGAGTGCAGCGAGGCCCATCACACCGAAAGTGTGCACGCCGTGACAGGCTGACAATGATGGAGATGGAGGCGACACGGGCACTATTCGTCAGTGTTTATGTGTAAGTACCCGAAAGCCCAATGGCCCGTGCACTTGCTTCATGGCCAAACACGTCACTGAACTTCCTGGGCCCGCTCTCGCCCTGCCAGGTCTTCTATTAAGCGCTCAATTTGTATGCATGCTGCTGTTGTAAAGATTGCCGATATTGTTGTTTTTACACCTGAATAAGGTTTCTGAGCTTAAGACGCCGTAAACGAAGGAATGACCAGGTCGAGCTTTATTATTGCGAAACGGAAGTTGGCTGGGAACTTATGGCACACCCTGCTTATTGCCCTCGAGTATTCCTCGTTTGACTAACACTTGTTTCGAGCACGGAAACTGCATTTATGTACGCGAGACCACGCTGAACTGGAAATTGAGGTATCCAACTTCCTCGAACTGCCTCCGACAGAGTTCTGAACTTCTGCAGTTGATGGGCTAGTGAAGCGCTAAACGCACATAGTGGGGCACGATGGTGTCATTGACTGTTGATTGTGACCTAGTAATGTTAACATTGCTTGAAAAGTGTGAAAATCGGTGAAAGACTTTCGGATCAACCTGATGAAATTAATGAGTGGAATAGTGATCAGCACCAGTTTAATGTTGTTCCATCACTTGCTGCGTGATTTCTCACCATCTAACCGGGGCTGCAGATGCGCTAGACGAGATATTGTCAGGTGATAGATAATCTCAAGTTTAAGAAATGAGGCGACACGATGTTGTCGATTTCTTTGATTGCAGCTAGTGAAAGAAGAGCAGCTGGTGGTGCCGCTCTCCTGATGTTCCCTCTTCACGACATCCTCTGCTCCAGTTCTCGTTTTCGTGCATGATTGCACCTGCATTCGGCCTCTTTTGGATACATTTTCGTGTCTCTTCAACCTTAGCGGTGCTCCCATCAGCTGACGTCTTGCTGTTCTATCAAATGTACCGGTTAAAATGTTATTCAAAGTGGCATTATGTACAAACGATCCACTTTCGCGAAGTCACGAGGTTAACCTATGTCAAAGCTACGCGCCGAGTGCGTACTGCGGCAAACAATTTTAGTTGTGTGGTTAGTGGTCGAGAATTTTTTTCTCGAAAGATAACCTTGAGTAAATAAAACCATTGACACCTATGAAGGTGGCAGAAATTCTCGTACCTTGAAATCCTACTACCCAATGAGCTTCTATGGTATAACTGACGTCATTATCTGAGCAAGAGAACAGCACGAAGCGGCTTCGCGGTTGAAGTAGCGACCAAAATTTACACGTTCTCTTTATCCATCGAAGGCATTGCACTCTGTAGCGGAAAATAACCTATAATCGCCTAAAAAGCGAAATTCCTGAGGAAGGAAGTATTTCGGTTCGGATTCACGAAAGGCCAAGAGAAGGCAACGACGTCTGACAACACGCTGAATTGGCGCCGGTTCTGTCGTGCTCACCGATGGTTCGGCCTGTGATGTTAGTTCCAGTTTGAGCCCACACTAACCAAATATTCTTTCCTCAGCAGGTGAAGAGTTGGTTCGTGGGAAAAATTCACGGATCTCTGTATCTTTGGCCACCACAGATGCAGGCACAGGTGTACTGCGTATGTGAACCACCATCGCAATACCCGGCTGTCGCCGACCTTTTTTTGTTCGTAAAGTGTTTGAATACGGGATTAACAGGGTTAGATGGAGATAGAGGACCACACGAGTTTGTTCTTGATCACGACTTCGTCTCATCGGAACGTCCAGAAAACTCGCGGAGAAGCTATGAAGTGGCGCGCTGCCAAACAGAGAAATCCTCGTGCCTTCATGACAGGAAGGCGGAAAGTTCACTCGAATTAGTGTCAGTCGAATCGAAACAAGAATCCGAGAGATTCGATCTCTTATGTCATCCAACGTAAGGCGGCGAATCAGCTCTGCACGTTCCGATTTCTGCACTGCTTCTGAACAGACTACATTTCCTTGTGGCATTTTCGATTCAGGTTTTGGTTGCTCCGTTTTACGCTACTGTGTTTTATTCTTTTGCAAGAAATGCGTCCATGGGCTTCCTTTCGATGTTCAGGTAGATTATTTGAAAATGTAGGTGTTTGTTTTCCAAAGCCTTTAAAATCTTCTATAAAATATATAAACTGCTTAACGGAATCCATTTGACGGTGAATAAACTACAGCAATAAAATTTGAGAAGCTCGAAAAAGTATGTTGAGTTAGGAAAACTGAAAGGCCGAACCCGACACAACCGTCATTTGTCTGTTAATGTGTCCTTATTTTGGCCGTTGACAAAGATTGTTATCCACATATCCTGTTTCCATGGCTGCCGCTTAGTTGATTTGTTTACAAGCCATTTATGCTAAGCCCACCGAATAGAACCGCGGTGAAATCATGATTGTGGAGTGACATTCTTTATTGGAAGCGAAGTTGGAAGAGATGCTAGACTCTCACGGAAAGAGTAATCCATCTAACCAGAGCCTTTCTATGGTTTCAATGCAGTGCGTCACAATGCAGAGCAAGTGGATATAGAAAGTGCGCTAGAAGCAAAGCTTGTGACATCTTTGAAGGAAAGGTAAAAGTGGTTTTCGACCTTTTGGTGCACGTTTTCAATTTCAAAAAATGAAATAAAAATAGTGATAAACAATTAGGCGAGATGACCAGCTTAAGCTGAAGATAACACCATAAGTAAGTATTGGGTCACCTTTAACAACCGCTTGCAGAAAATAAGGATAAGGATAAAGGACGGCGTTACTCAATCCCTTCTGGGATGCGCCAGCGCATTCTACTTCTACGTGGAGGCGACATAAATGCGTATTTGGCCATACAATGACTTGCGGTAGCTAGCCGATGAACAAGTCAGTGCTTTATCCTTCCCAGACAAGTCTGGTACCAATTCGCCGACCCCGGAAGGATGGAAGGCTTGGTTGGTCTGGGCGGGAAATCCGAACCAGGAACCTGGTATCGGGTGCAGGCGACAGCCGGCGCCTCCTCCGACTGCGCTACACGCGCCCAGCAGAAAATACCTCTAGATATTTAGTTGCACTAAACTACACGTTAGATAACTCCTATGGTTTACGGTTTACGAAATTTCGAATTTCTTCCACGCACACCCCTGATCGGAGCTCACAGAGCTCTGCGAAGGGTGCTAGCTCTTGCGTCACGACTAGACTCTGTTCCTTCCAATGGAACTAAGGGCTAATAGCTGCGATCCAGAAATATGTGGCACTTTCTTGCGCAAAGATTGACACAGACTCCTGCCTGCATAGCACTGGACGCAGTATTTCCCCAGAGAATCGGCATTTTACATCACGTCGTACATTGGTTGATTTTTTTACTTTACTCTATAAGGATTTCCTTGCTGAGAAGTACATCTCTATTTGGAATATTAACTTGGATTTTTGTGCACATGTTTAAGGTTCATTGTTAGGTGTACCTGACGCTCATAGTGAGCGGCGTTCCCCAATGTCATCCCGCCTCCGTTCAGGCTTCGTTTCCGTTGTGCTTCTTGCATAGTGGTCGTGCTCTCCAAGCCACTTCCTACTATTGTGGAATCAGCTCTCAATATGTTGTTCACCTACGTCTATTTGTTTCCACTACTCGTCCACTGATTCCTTACCTGGTGCTAACGATAAGTTGGTAGTTTTTTGTTGCTTTAGGCGCACTCTTGGTGCAAGATCGAATAAATAAATATTACCTTTTCTGAGCCACCCGCACGCTTCTTGACTCTGCCGCAGAGGGTTTCGCTTATGAAATTCTCCGCACATTCATGCATGACATCAAAAATGCCGTACTGCATGTTACATAATTCTGTTCTTTTCCTTCAAAGCAGACAACACGGGATTGTGTAGGACACACCCCGTCATAGATACGGTTTCGCTAGGGTTACTATATCAGTTGCTCTTTCAGTGTGTTAGTAAGGGCATCAATGACTCTCACAACCGTATCGCCTCTCTTCGTTTCACTAAAATAAAATACCCGAAGAAATGCCGAAATGTAGGCCGCGTAGAAGTGGATAAGTCTTGTTCAACTGCTAAAACGAGGACAAATTATCAGTCTAACAAGAAAGTCGAAGAATCATCGAAAGTCGTACGTATGGGAGCCCTCTACGTCATCTGGCATTCATTTCTACTCCTGCGTTTCCTAATATAAAAATGCAAAATTTGGTCGATGAGTGATGGTGTTTATGAATGATTATCAAGATAGCAAACCGATTAAGCATTTAATATCTCAATACTCAGAGAACCGATACTTTACATGTCTTGAAAGGACGAAACGCTCTCTTGTTCAAAGGCGAGCGCCCGCGGCTTGTTGAATATTCCAAATACCCATTCAAACAGCCTCCATGAATTCCACAAAAGTAGAATGCTTGGCGCATTCCACGGCAGAGAGTTGATTAATGCCATCCTTTATTCTTCGTCGTGTATTAATAGTCACTTGTTCAGAATGACAGAGTAACAGCTGTGCCCCCAACGAAGCAGAGTTCGCCTGCCACATCGTCTTCAAAAGAAACGCTTGCGAAGTCGTGTTTCTTTTGCTTCAATGACTGTTGAAGCGCCGTGACGTGTCTGCCTATAGCTAGAGATAGCCGATATTGTAGTCATCAATTTTTGACTAGAAAACCTTGTTCTAGCAATTGACTTGAATTTGATAGAAGCCTGCACTGAGTACGAATAAATGACAGGCGAGTGAATATGGTCAATCTGCGGAATGACAGCGTCAATTTCTGATAGAGTTAGAGGAATTTGCGCAGGCACTGCAGTTGGCAAAGACCGAAATGTTCGAGATATGAAGATGAGTAGCTGAAATTCTACGCAGTCTTTCATATCCTTTTACCTTTCATCATTTATGAACAACTGGGTAATTAAATCTCACGAACTCCTCTTGTACACGACGAGATTTCCGATCTGGTGGTTTTCAGTAACCGAAAAAAGAACTTTGTAAAGGCGAAATTCTGCTAATAAAATAAAATAAGAAACTCACTAACAAATCCTAGAAACTTTGTACGGAATAATTTCTTGTCATGTTATTTGGAGTGGCCGGCCAAATGGGCACATTATTTTTTAGAGCAGGTCCCTTTTGATACTGATTTTTTTGTTCTCAGATTTTATCAAGCACATTCTGCTCTATTCTACATGGAATCGTGGAATCCTCGCGATTCCAAGCGGTCAATTCTTCGTTAACTGGTTTTAAAATCATTTTTTGTGATTGCCCATAGACGGCTGTTCGTAATAGATTACCATATTTTTGAACAGACCTTGGAGTAATTTTTTCGAATCTCCAGGTGGGTTTCGCGTTTGGCTACTTCTCTGGACAATCGTCTGCTCTGAGCAGAGTTTACCTCATTTTATGGTCTCCTATATCAGGTTCAGAGTTCTTCCTGTCCGTAGTTTAATGCTGGGATTTTGGAAGAGTTCTTCCATACGTAGTACCCAACGTTCAATTTAGTTTTGTTTGAACTGTTTGTTTCCGAGACTCATTGCGTAAAACTCTAGAACACGCAAATTACGCTTCATTGCTTTCATGAAAGGGATTAAACCCTGTATCCCTTTTAAGACATTTTGTATATTTTATATGCTTTTAAGTTCTCTGTTTTCTCAACGTCATCATTCATACTAAAAACTCTGTTTAGGTTGTATAGGAGACTCATTATATAACTCTGGTACATTCGAAGCACTAAAACGGTAGAAACTCTCTGTTCGACATGGTAGATGCTTATGCAGAATGGAGATATTTAAATGCGCACCTTGACGATGTGTTGGTTTCGTGAAGCCGTGCACCTACGTGGCTTTGAGGGTCACATGGTGCGGATTTCTATGGCAGTGATGAAACGCTAAAGTCCGTCAGCACCGCAAGCTATTCCACAGGTTAACAACGAAGGAAACTGCCTCACGTAGAGTTCAAATACGTGACGTATCGCAGCAGGACTCAATTAAGGGCCTCTCTTATACCTTCTCATTTGCTTGGCCTTCCTGTGACCGACATCGTATCACGTCGACAACAAGAGTTATGGGTGATCAGCACAAAGGCAAGCTGCTACAGGAGCGTTGTCTTGAAATTTAATTTACACCAGAAGGATCCATTACCCCCGTCTTCCGAGCAGGATGCTTTCTTTCTTGCACCACAGCCTGCCTGAATGTGGACAAAGTGGATAATCGCCGGATACGGAGACGACAAAGGGGTACAGCGAGAAGGGTACCACCTGTCGTTCTCCAAATAATGATTACTGCAATGATAAGTGCTTAGTTGTTGCCCTTCGCTTGTTAGCCGAATGCCGTTGCTATGAGCTGATATCGTAATTTTCACCGACGACCGAACTCTAGAATCCCCACTTGCTTGGTTTTCTGCCTCTGTTCGCGAGTGGGCTGCGGCGGAAATATGGCTGATCCGCAGATCTCAGCCATTATCTTGAATTTCAAGTTTTTGCTGCGCACGATCTATCCAAACCGTGCATCCCCCGACAGCATTGCATCATCACCCGTGCTCTCATCACCTGCTGTCACCTTCTGGGGGTTTCCTTTCATTTTCAACCTACGTTTATGCTCTTCTCATAGTGACTGCTGATAACCTTGCCGAAACTGGCGGTTCCGCTCTGATCTATACCCTAGGTCTGACGTTGAGAACTAGTGGTGGTAAACAAAAACGAGACGGAGCCCTACTTATACCTCGCCCTGACAAACGGACCTTCAAGGGCACCACAAAATCAGTCCAGTCGTTTCAATGGTGCAGGTAAGCACTACAAACCATGCTCTTTCAATTTTCAAGAAGAGGAGGCTTTTTCAGGACCTGAAAGCCCAACCGCAGCAGCAGGAGCATGGCTTCTCCTGGTGGGTGGCGGCGGTGTTCATTATTGGAGAAACTGCTGGAAGTGGAATGGTGGCGATGCCGAACGCAATCAAAAATACTGGTGAGCCTGCGAACGCTTCTAACATTTGAGCAGAAAAAATCAATTCAATTTTGAACGAGTTCGAGGATTCAGTGTTAGAAGAGGGACGCCCTAAATCGCTGTCACAGCACGGTTTCGTCATGGAAAACCATAGCTCTCCTCGATCTAATCTACTAGCTTGGCTTACCTTGGGTCTATTCAGTAAAAGGTAATCAAATACCAAAAATTCCTTTGAGAGTGTTCTAGGAGCCTCGCGATGATTCCAGTGCGCCAACTGTTCCCTATTCTTTTAGCATACCACTTTTTGTAAATGAACATGGTAAGTTCTTCTGAATACATGACTACTATTAGAAGTTCATTCTTCTTCCATTAAAGGAAGAAACTAGAGTTTGCCGTCGGCACCTTCCTTCGTCGAGGGTACCGTATCGTAGAGCTCGGACTACGAACTAAACTAACCTCTTTTTCTTATGCTGGAAGGCGATTCAAGTCTTAGGGAATTCTTTTAACATGTCATTCCTTTTGCCATACTACGGAAAAGACATTTGGATTTTGCCTCTATCTATTCCTTTGAACTATCGTCTATTCTGAAGAAGGTTTTCCCATTTTCGTTTCAACAGTCTCTATTTTCAAGCGTCACATGTCAGTATTTTACTGCTACACTTTTAGGCAATTTTTTAGAGCGTAGCATCTGAATTTTGGTTCAGTTCCATTTTGGGGATTCCGAGTTTCTGGCTGTAAAGCTACATGACAAAAAAAGGAAAATAGGATAATTCGGCTCTCTCAAAAAGGGGTCTGGCCAGGAGACCCTCTCAACGGTAGGTCGGAACGGCCTAAGTGTTGTGTATGGGCAGAATCGACTCTCCCTGGGAAACAGCAAAATGCCAACATCTCGACCCCAATGCAACTCTGCGCAGAGTTAAGGACGACGGAAGCTGAGCCGTTGACGGCGTTATCACTCTGCCTGTGCGCGAAGGGCGGGCTCAAGTTGGCTGGAAACAGCGTTGACGAGTGAGCGGTGGTGGCACAGTCGGTAGCTTGGCGGCGTAATCCACCATGACTCCCCATAACCGCTGTTTCCAACCAACTTCCACAGTCGAGGCCATCGATTCAAAACCATCTTGAGGTCCATGAGTAGATAACCGTCCTCATCCGTTTTGGACTCCTCCGGGCTCCGACGAAGGCGAAACCGCCGAAATGCAAGCCGAATAAAGTGCTTTAACAATCTCGGTGCACAGCTTCACGAACCAACAATTCAACACGAAACATCATGCCGAGATTTATGGAAAGTCGGACATGGAGTCTACCGTTCTCACCATTGATGCCGAAGAACTTCTCAACATCTGCAGTCTGGCGATGACGAGCCTTGGCGAGTCGATAAAGAAATCGCTCGCCATCGCGCGGTTCAAGCTTCCCGTCATCGTAATGAGTGGCTCTTGCAACGGCCGCCTTTTTAGCGGCTTTCTTGATTTCCTGATACAGACGCCATTTATCGGGTGTCTTATCCGAAGTATAATCCCGTCCTCTCTCGGACTTTTTCCTTAGCTTCCACACCCATGTCTGCTTTTCGACCTTACGCCGTCCCGATTTTGCAGTGCAGAGTTCGGAACCACTGAGTATCACGTCGGTGGCACTTCGCTATGTCTAGTCAGCGGTCGTGACCGTTGGCAACAGAAACGCGAAGACACAGCTGCAGCTGCTTCATTCTCTTTCAGTCGCCATCACTTGATCCTTGACGGATCATTGAGTTCGACCTGCCTAAACATCGGTGGAGTGATCTTCATAGTGCAGATCAGTGGGCGGTGCTGTGTGGCGACTGTTTCATACGGCACGACCTTCGCGTCCGTGACAAGCCCTTGGTCGCGATTTCGCACAAGGACAAAGTCGATCTGCGTTCTAGAATTCCCGCTGTAGAATGAGATAAGGTTGGATTCACAACTTCGGAATCTGGTGTTCACAATGGTCAGTTTGTACGACTCCGCTTACTTGAAGATATGCTCACCATGAGCGACACATGAACCAAAACTGAGACAACCATGACAGCCGTGCCCGTCTTTCGCAGCGCCAACGTGCCCGTTAAGGTCACCTGTGGCAATGATTATGTCTTGTGACGGCACTTCTGCTGTCTTCTCATCAAGCAGGCTCCAAAATTCATCCTGGGATCGCTCAGAGCTGTGGAGCCAGTCTGTGGGCATATGCAGAGAAAAGATGATATCGCCGCCATTCTGCAGCGATAATGACCTTCATCAAGCGGTCTTTGAAACGTTCTACGCTTGTTATCGCGTCTCGGAGCCGTTCGGAGACGCTATATGCTGTTACAGGATGTTTTGTTGCGGTCAAAACTCTTGCGTCAGGCGGGACTCGAACCCACATCTTCCGCTTTCCGTGCAGCGATGTTCGCCTTACACCACCGGCGCTGTTTGACCGCACGACATCCGCGATATCCTCGAGGTCTGTCAGCACCCACCCGTGATACGGGGATGGGCCAGCCGCTGATATCAGCATGGAATCGGTTAAGCTGAAGATCTTACTAGTAACAATGCCTTAACACATTTGTTTAAGCCTGAAGCGGCTGGTAGAGAGGCTATATGCTGTTACAGGATGTTTTGTTGCGATCAAAATTCTTGCGCCAGGTGGGACTCGAACCCGCATCTTCTGCTTTCCGGGCAGCGATGTTCGGCTGACACCACCGGCGCGTTAGAGCGTTCGAAGACGATTAAGCCAACACCGCTGGTTGTCCAAGAACTGCCACACAGAACGGTTTTATAGCCTAGGCAGCGTACAGAAGTTAATCTTTCTTCGTTCCAGTACCCCTGCCAACTAAAGGAGCGGCCCAACAACGTACCCATATTCAGCGCTGCCACGCGGGTCTTTCCCACGTTGCGGGACCTTCGGGCTGCTCAGTTGCCCCAAGCCGTCCGGGGCTGCGAGTGGCTCCCGCGGACGCCATAGCGTTATCCCGTGGAACGTTGAGCACTATTAACCATATGATGGAACATGGGTTGTTCGTAGGGCGGCCTGTCACAAGGGTCTGTCGCCTGCATTCGAGTGTCCGTGTTCAGCTCGGCTCGCAAAAGCGAACAGTTTCCAGTGGCACCTCGTGGAGGAACGGACATGACCGCGAAAATCTTTACATTAGGAAGACACATATTTTATATGCATGCGAGACTAAATAACTAAATAACTAAATTAACTAACGAAACTACATGTTGTTTTTTCTACTCAGTGTGTGGTACCAAAACAACCTATAAAGTCGTCGAGTGGGGAATAAACAAAGGAAGAGCAAGAACAAGATGGCTGGACGACATCGCAAGATACACAGGGACAAGGACAAAAGAAGCCATGAGAGACTGGGCCGCTCTGATTGAAGGGAATCCGAACAGGAACGCTGAACTCTTCGGAAAAGAAGCACGTAGATACTTGTTTGTGCCGTTGCGATAAAAGAGATGTAATAAATAAATAAGCACAATCAAGACGTTAAAAAAGTGGAAACCTTCGTCCGAGCTGATATAAATGACCTGCTGCGCAACACGTTTCTATTGGATCATGTGGAAATTAATATCAGGATTTCCTTTAACATCAGCTTTGATTTTGTTCGACAGCGGAACTCGCTTCCGTTCCTACGCCATATTTGACCGCGCTGTCCTCACTAGCCTAATGGAGTTGCGAAGCACTACCTTTTTCAACTCCACGTACCGGAGGCCCTTCAAGCCTTTGCTGCGAAAGATGATGCACATCGCCGTCGTAAACGTTCAGTGCTACAGATTTTCATCAAGCTAATTTTATTTTTCCAACCTGTCGCAGCGATTGCTCGTACAGATTTAAATATGGGAACTTCAGCGGGCTCAAAAATCAGAATAATATTTGTCTCGTGTCGAAGTTTCAAACGTACTTCTTTTTACTTCCTTGCTCTTACTTCGCTTTGGCGTTGGCGGCACAGAGGCGAGAGGCACAAAACATGTACTAACAGTAGTTCAAACAAATGGGGAGGTTCTACGAAGAGAAAAGCTTGAGATTAACAGCGCTATCAGGAAAATTCATTGGAAATTCTAGTCGTAAGCATAAGCGAAGAACCTTGGTTGGTGTGCACCTTCCGCGCATTTGCTCCATGTCATGACTCCTCACTTAATCCAACTCACTACTACGCGATCTCCCGTAGACGTGGCCTTTCTCAAGAACTTTATGTACCGTTGTGAACAAGCGGTGCTGAAACGGTAAAACTCTGATGGGAGGCGCCAATAATAACTTCCTAGTTCCTCTAAGCTATTAAAGAGTCGTCGCCTTGACTGAACAGGACGACCTGCGCGAGGTGCCATCGCAAAACAGAAAGACATTGCCCGGTTTCACATCCTTGACATCGTACTTATGAACTCATCATACAACAGGGTGGAACATAGATAATGCAACCAAAACTCAGACGTATAAAAACGGCAGCAGTGGACCAAATGTGGTTCTTAAAACCCTAATTGCTCAGGCAGCACTCTAGACCAGTGTTACTCATAAGTGGCCACTCCTGGCTTGACAAGAGCCCTCAGGTCGTGTGGGCAGCAGTGCAGGGCACGTCGCAGCACCTTTTACAGAATTTCATTTCTTAATTGTTCTAAAGGCGATGCTGGACTCTCCTATTTTGTACGATGGGTAGAGCAGCACCTATTCTCTAAGTTAGTATATAAATAAAGCTCAAAAATCTAAAGAAGGAGCAATTTCACAGCTAGTCCTCTTCAGGTACGAAGTTTGGCGGATGGACGGGAAACCGCTAGCACGTCCTTTTTTTCGCTGTTAGAATCGTTGCTCTTCCTGAATATGAGCGTCAATTGTAACAGCAAAAAGACTGCTCTTCAATTTCGTTTATTCAAAACGGTTCATATTGCTGTGTCTGTCGATCAAAGGTTTTTAGTGGTTTTCACATTTTTTATACGAAAATCTAGAGTGTGTTGGGAGGCATGCATAGAAAGTCTTAGAAGATTAGCAGTTACTAAGCGCAGCCATTTTTTGCGTACCAGCAAATCCGAAAGAAGCAGCATTCAATACACTGTAATTTTGACTTTTAGAATGGCTCTCTAATCAAAGGGGATGTTTAATCAAAGGAAGCGCTGAAAGCGAATACCCAACTTGTGCGGCGCTCTCCAGCTACGCTAACACATTTTTCCTTATATTGTTTTCTCCCCATGGCTGCATCCACGTCCCACATGCGCTCTTGAAGGTCTGTTCTTGTAGTTCTTTAAAACCTTCACAGTGCATAATAATAGGTTACTCCCTGAATACTGCATTTGTTTTGGCTCGTTGCTGCGTTGTTAATGATCGACAAACTATTTAATAGGGCTCCTCAGTTGGTACTCAGATGTATTCATCTGATGTTCATTGTAGAGAAGACTCTAAAGAGATCCATGCTCCTATAACATGAACAATCCTCCCATCCACGGACACTTAGCCGTATCGGAATGGGGGTGCTCCTCCGCGGACCGAGGAAGACGTTTGGTAGGTACACTGCTTCCTAATAACAGAGCAACAGCCATGATACATAATTGCAAGGAGTACAGCAGTGAGAATACGCTACATAACAGTGAGCACATTGTTCTGTGCGGTTGAAAAAGTCCCCTCATAGGGTCACCTGCTTTCCAGGTTTAGTCGACCGTAACTCTGTTGTGTGCAGGATTCTAGTCGAGATTATTGCGCTTTCGTACTTTTGAGATAGATGCGCCCTGCCCATAAGAACTACCTGGGCCGTTCACACCTACCACTGAGATAGTGTCCTAGGTTAGCCCTAGCGTAAGTTTCTGTATGTGGACTACTATCCAAAAATGCTAGAATTTGCTTGTATTGGTACGGAATTATTGCTAGTGTTTGAGAAGTGTGAGTATGAGCAACTTAAACCTGCCTCAATATCTCCACAATTTAGGTCTGATCGGTGGTCCAATTCTTCTCCTTGTTCTCGCGGTGGTGATGGCTCGAACAGCGAAGCAGCTGGGTGAGAACTGGCTGATCATGCAAAGGCGCTGGCCGCAGTACCTGGAGCCGTGTCGCAGTCCGTACGCCGAAATGGCGAATCGCTCTATCGGAGGCTACGGCAGGTCAGTCGACCTTGAGAGTCCTATGGGCCATCTTTTCACCTAGGCGAGCCAGAAGATAAAGGGAACCCTTTGCAACTATTGCTGCCTGTTGAACCGCTCGCATAAACTCTGTCAGTTTGCTTAATTCAAGTCTGAACCTGAAAATGTGAACGGCTCTCCGTGCCGTCTATACATCGCATAGTTGTTGAATACTGCACAAAATAAAATAAAAATCTCACGTTGTACAAAGAAATGCTACTGTTTCGGCTGTTGCTTCAATGTCGCGTCTCTATCCAGCGCCCGGAAAAGTTGCAGTAATATGTATATGAGGATCCAAAAATGCTAACGAGGTGTCTAGGCGGAAGCATCAGAATCGTACAATACCAAATCTATGTCAATAAAATCAATAAAGCTGTGCCATCTTCTCGAAGATACAAAAGGTAATGGGCAGACTACGCGTGAAAGAACTATGCCTGTGGCAAAAGATCGCTTCATGAAAAGTAGCCCGAACGAAGTCAGGACGAATCAGTGCAATATATCCGAGGGCACCTATGCTTAGATGAGGAACATTAGTGAAATTATTTGCGGTCTCAGTAATTGAGTGCCAGATGGAGGTCGGTCGCCACTCCTTCGCCTCTACTCCTCACGCCCCCCCCCCCTCCACGAGCGCAATTTTTGAGTGCCCAGCACTGGGTTCTTGACGAGCCCTGCCCGTGTGGGGTGCCAGTCGATCTACTTTCAGTGCCTTCAATCACCTTTTCATAGCGATGCCGATTTAGGGTTCAGAGGGCATGAATTACGAGGCCATAATACCTGATGGGAAATGAGTTGAGGTGAATGCTGGGTCTTGCTTTATATGGCGTTGCTTCCACTATCGAAGCTTTCTTTCATGTAGGAGCCGTTGCTCACAGTGAGCTCAAAATCTTCGTAAATGAAAACGCTTGCAAACGTCCGAAAATGATGTATCGACCTATTATTCTCCTGCGGTTCAATAAGTTAATCTTGTCTAGTTCATAGGCCAGCGGAATTTCGGCAGGTCCGCCATTAGAGCTTCTTTTGCAGCGATGTTTTTTTTTACCAAAGGGTTTTGCGGGTAATGTGCGTTTAAAGAGAAGGTTAAAAATACGTGCTGTTTTTGAACGACGTTATGGTGTGAGATTTGATCGAAACCTGTGCAACAGCGAAGTTTACCCTCTCTCTTCGAAGCCTGGAGCTTCAAGAATACCAACGATTGCTTGAACGCTGTGCCAGTTTTAAAGATCACTTCACTTAATTCGTGCGATTTACGTGAAGATGCCTTGCTTTCAGTATTGTCGCCCATGCACTCATCCAGATCACCCTCTTTGGGGGTGCGTCCGTCTTCTCGCTGCTGGCCGCTCGCAACATCTCCGACCTCCTGCATCTCTTCGGCTACTCGCTGCATTTTTGCCTCTGCCTCTTCGCCGTCTCCGTGTTTCTCTGGCCGTTCATGATGCTCCGAAGCCCAATGAACTTCTGGTAAAGATCACGCCTTGTCGACAGCTCTGTGCAGTGCAAAGCAGTTATCACGCTTCTCCAGGCAGGTGTCGATAGGCGCAGCACTCTCCACCACCGTCGCTGTTGTTCTAATCCTTATTGGGACTTCCATGGACATACCTACCTGCTATGAGGTAGTTCCTTGAGTTTGACTTCCTTAATTTGAGACAGGTATCTGAGCTTCGGCTATAAGCGGGTAACTGGCTAACGTGTTGTACTACAGCCAGCTAGTAATTGTTGACAAAGCCTTTATTAACAATTTTTAAAAAATCACAAAATTCAGATGGAGTCACATTCATTTTTCGTTTTCCTTCACCAGAACTTTTTTTTAGTTTAGAGAAATGGAAAGCTTGCGGCTTTTTGTTACCACCTCAGCATTGATATGCATAACCCGTACCCCCTGTTTTTCAACTACGTCTGTTTGATATGAGACTTCGTTCTAAAACAGGCCATTGCTGGTCACGGAAAAAAGCTGCTAGTGAACAGCTCCGTGGTAGCAAAACTGGCAACAACTTCCCTTAACATCCGTGAGCTCCATAAATGACAGCCATTCTTCTGACTATGAACTGCCTCCTCTTTAGAGGGATAAGCGTCGAAAGACGGGGCACGCAGGAATTTCGGAAATGGATCATCGTCTTGTGAGACCGCTATGCACATCAATGTCACGTCTTCATTGTAACAAAATGTAGACGAAAAAATAAAAAATAAAAAATTAAATGAAAATATATATGCTTTATTCCTTGTCTACTGTCATCAGTCGTCATCCACAAGCGACTACTCCTTGTGGCGGGGAGTAAACTGTTAATCAGTGGTCATCTCATCGCCACCGTCAACGGTAAATTGTTCGCGGTTCTGTGGCGGATCGATAGGTCGTAGCACTTGCTGTCATACCGTCTTGCTGTCATACCGTCTATCCATCCGCTTGGCAGATCTGCCTTTCCTATAACATACGATGAACTCTCCTCGTGCGTCTTCTGTTCCAGCGAAGCGATCTCGCGTTTCGTTAACGCCGACTAATCGAGGGCAAACTGATGGTCACGGCATGGGTCCACTCGATCAACTATTGGACAATCACGACATGCCCCCCTACATGCGATTTGTCGTCGAAGTGCTAGCGGAAACGAGACGCGAGCTGGTCGAGATCCATAAGAGGAATGATGCAATGATGGAGGAAAATCGTAAATTGAGGGAAGAAAATTCTCTTCTCAAAATCAAAATTGATCAACTTCTGCTCCGATCTGCTAACAATGACAATATTGAGAACGTTGATAGCTCTGGATGCGTCGCCGCTGTTGTTTCCACACCAGTTGCTCAGTCTATTGACTCTGCGAAAGAGGACCCTGATCTTAAGCGTTCTATAATTGTATCAGGAATTCCTGAAAGTCGTTCAAATAGCGCTTATGAGAGAATGAATCATGATTATAATTGTGTCAATACTCTCCTAGATTTCTTAGGTATCGAGTGTTTCCCAAAAACTGTCTATAGGATGGGAAGGCCCGATACTCGTAGGCCCCGCATTCTTAAGGTTATTTTGCCCACAAGTCGCTTTCAGAGGGAGACCCTGAGGCGTAAGTCTCAGCTGCGCTTCTTTACTCACAAAGGGGTCTTCATTCGGCCCTCATTAACAAAAGAAGTGAGGGAGCGTAGAAGGAATGAACGTCTATCAGGTGTCAATCCCTCAATTTCTCAAACTTGTTCTGACGACTCTGTTAATTCGTATCAAAGGCATGTTGACAGTTCGACGTCGAAAAACTGAATTGTCCTCACCGGAAATCATGTGACTCTGAATCCTATCCAACATGTGTCTTAATTAATATTAGATCCATTTCAAAAAACATTGACAGTCTTCGATTTTTGCTGGGTAGCTATGATATTAAAATTCTTGCATTAACAGAAACCTGGTTAACATCGAAAATAGACAGTAGCTCCTTGTTGGGAGAATGGCTTGATAAGTACGATGTTCTTAGGTGCGACCGCAACAACAAAAGAGGCGGTGGTGTAGCTCTGCTCCTTTGTAAAACATTTTGCTCTCATGTCGTATTTCAGGAAGCTGTAGAAAACAGTTATGAAATCATTTGCTCAGATATATTTCTGAATAGACGAAGACTTCGAATCGTAGTTGTATATCGAGCCCCGGGTTGCAATGTGATCAAGACCGAACAGCTAATTAGCGCCTTAAGTGATCTGCTCTCATGTAACTCTACTTGCATTGTCTGCGGTGATTTCAATTTTAGTGATATCAACTGGAGAGAAAGTAAGAATACCGCCGTTTCTTCCATTTCCAAAGATTTTGTAAGTTTTTGCAAAATACATGGCTTGACGCAAACGGTTCGGAATCCAACACTTGCTTCCAACGTCTTAGACTTGGTCTTATCAAACGAACCAAATTTTGTTTATCACACTGTGGTCGAGCCCCCTCTTGGCACAAGCGATCACGCTGTAGTTCGTTTCACATTAAACTGTACTATTGCTCCTGCGGATAGCGAGGTCTTTATACGAGATTACAAACGGGCGAATTTTGACGAAATATGTTCCTATTTAAGTGGTGTAGACTGGTACGGCTCCTTGAATTCAGTTGATAGTGTGAACGATAAATACGAGATGTTTCTAAGCATATTACACGATAGCATTGCCATGTTTGTTCCCCAATTACGGGTGTCCTCTTATAGGATGCCACTACCGGGCTATCTACGATCCATGTTCAGGAGGAAGTCTGATGCATGGATGGCAGCTAATGCCTGCAGCGAGGCCAACAAACACAGCCTCATGGAAAAATTCAAGACATTGAATGAGAGATTCGAGAAAAAGCTGAGGAAATACTATAGTTCCGTCGAAAGGAAAATTGTAGAAGTTGGGAATAGGCAAAGATTTTTTAAATATCTCAGCTCCAAGCTTCAATCCAAAAGAAGAATCGGAACTCTTATTGGGGATCATGGAGAGGTAGCAAGGACCAATATTCAGAAAGTTGGACTTTTAGCGGACGCCTTTGAGAAAACATTCATTGAATCTAATGATACGACAAGCCTTTGTGCTGATGTTGTCTTCCCAACAATGAACGATTCCTTTTGGTGTAATAGCGAAGAAATTTATGAAATACTTTCGAAATGGCCTGCATCCACCTCAATAACTCCGGATCACATACCACTCATCTTTCTTAAGAAGATAGCTCATGTGATTGCGAGACCGCTGGAGTTTTTATTTAATTTGAGCTTTATGCTAGCGGAGGTCCCTAATAGGTGGAAAATGTCCTACATTACACCTATTCCAAAGAGGGAACCTTCCAGCTCACCGGAGCAGTACAGGCCTATAAGTATAACGTCCGTGTTAGCGAGGACATTTGAAAAACTTATGAAGAAAAGGTTAGTGGAGCACCTGAAAGCGAATAAAATTATCCCTGATTGCCAACATGGGTTCCAAGAAGGGAAATCAACGATCACAGCAATGCTTCAGTGTCTTAATGATTGGACGTGGCAATTGGATTGTGGTACCGCCGTTGACGTCATTTATGTGGATTTTGCAAAAGCTTTCGATCGAGTCGATCATGGCAAACTAATCACTAAACTGGTCTCCATTGGAGTCCACTTTAGAATTGTTAAATGGATCAAAGCATTTCTTCAGAATCGAACTTTTTGCGTCAGGTTGGGCTCATCATTTTCTTCCCTAAGATCAGCTCCCAGTGGAGTGCCACAGGGAGGGGTACTATCACCGGTGCTTTTCAATATATATACCTACGATATACCCTCCGCAATTCTTTCTACGGGATCTAAGTGTTGTGCATTTGCAGACGATCTGAAAATATATCGGCCCATCGTCTCCCTGGAGGATAGCGCTACTCTTCAATGTGGCTTAGATGCAATAGTTGACTGGTCGAGTAAGTGGGGATTGCCCCTGTCAAAACAGAAAACAAAGGTGTTGCATCTTGGGTCGAACAATAGGCGTCATGAGTATAGCATACAAAACGTGCCTTTGGAGAGCGTAAATCACATTAGGGACTTAGGTTTTACCGTTGATGAAAACCTCAGCTTTGACACTCACTGTCAACAGGTCGCAGCCAAGGCAACTAGAGTTACACATAATATATTTAGGGCATTGTGCACGCGCAACACGTCGGTCTTATTGCAAGCATATAAATCATTTGTACGGCCCATCCTGGAATACGGCACAGAAATATTCAATCCGTACAAAAAGAAGTCGATTTTGAAACTCGAAAGCGTACAAAACAGCTTTACGCGGAAGGTCTTGATTCGTGCCTTGGGATACCTTTATGAGGCTATTCCTAGAAGTGAGTCCAGAAACTTAAATTTTGGATTAAAATCTCTCCAATGGAGGAGACGCAAGGCTGACATGGTTATGTTCTACAAACTAATTAATGGTCTTACTGGGCTCAAGTTTAGTGATTTCCTGCAAGTCAGAGCCTCTGTCACTAGGGGGGCATCGACAAAAATTGTGGTTCCAAGAAGTCGCAAGAATATGAGAAAATTCTTTTTTGTCAACAGAGCAGGGTTGGAGTACTCTAAAATTTGTAAAGCGCAAACTATACCACCTAAACTTCACGCATTCAAAAACATGTTGGATAAGTTTCTGGGAACCTGATTCCAAGTTGCACTTGATTCTCTCCAATGTTCACTATGGTTCTAGTATCATTTCCTCTCTGTTACGTTATGTTTCTTACTCTTCTTTTAGCATTTCGTTTTAGCTAGATGTAGGTCTGTATTGTGTTGAATAGTTTGTCTGGTGATTGTTATGGAACAGTGTTGTAACATGGAATTCCATGTAATAAATACAATACAATATGCCTAAAAATCGCAACTTTTAAATGTAGAACTCGATTAGAATTGAAATATGAAGATGCATTGCATAGATGCCTAAGGTTGATGCTACGTTCCGTACGCTTTACTTTGAAAACAGTTCTCGAATTGTCGAAAATCGAGAGCCAATCCTCGTTTTAGTCAGCTGCCTTTTTTTCGTGCAACACGAGGTTCTTAGGTGGATTTCTGTTTAGCATGGTCTGAGGTTTCGATTTCTTGTCTTCAGAGGCCTGCGCGTGATGCATCAGTTTTTATCTGCCCGCCACCAAGAGCCTTGACAGACATAGCATTTCGGACCTGCCTACGGCGCAAAGTCACTCGTAGCGGAAATATTTCTTGAGAAAATCCGGAATGCCTCTAAAGCTGTCCTTGCCGAAATGTCTTCCAAAATGAAAATCCAGTGCTGTAGAAAAAGTTTTTATTTTCGAAAAATTCTCAAGTTCTGGATGAAAGTACCGGAAATGTTGACGAATCTTACCTGCTTCCTGTTATCCTGACGCTTCGCACGAGAGCTGGTGCAGTCCTATCCTCTGAAGGTGAAGCGGGACACCATTTTGCAGTCAGAAGCCTTTTTCCTCCACAGGATTGCAGCTGTTCGCCTTCTTGCAGTGCTGGCCGAGTGTTCCTGACCACCTCTCGAAAGTAAACGCATTGTAGAGTATTGGGACATGTATGTAGCGCAGCCAACTAAAGTTGCTGGCCTTGTTGTTTCTATTCATGTCCTATTGACTCCAGAATATTCAGTGCATCTATCCACTTCCACATTTGGCCGGGAAACTGGTACAGTGCCATAAACATTTTTTTTTGTGAATTTTCCAACATTGTACTACCAAAGTATTTTTACGTTTGATTTCAGTTTGAGGCACAATTTCCCACTATATTAATCCGTCAGTCCCTGTTCATTACTAGATGCTTGCCTCTGTTATCTTCAAACTAAATAGCTGATGCTGCAGTCGAACATACTGCGAAGCCACATCACTTGATCACAGAACATAGGCACTTACTCGGTGCACTAGAACGGATTTAGCCACCGTCACCTATGGATTCATCTCCGCATCTTCAGGCCGCGTCGTACGCAGAAGTTTCCGCTCGGCAGTTCTCGCTCGGCTTCGGAACTATAGTCTTCGCCTACGGTGGACATCCGGTGTTTCCAACAATTCAGCATGACATGGCGGAGCCCCGCTACTTCACGAAGGCCGTTATTCTTAGCTACGCAGGTAGGAGGTCTTGCATTCGAATAGCTCCTCAAATGATCCACATCTAAAAAATACACCCGAGTTCTTTTAGTTCTGTTCCTTCTTTACGCCCCGGTAGCGCTCGGCGGCTATGCGGTATACGGTACATCCATATCAGACTCAATTATTTCGTCGATCCAGGTGAGGTGACTAGAATCACTAATGAATTATTGCCATGCTTCGGATTTTGCAGACGCCGACTCTTCGCCTTTTGATTAGCGTTTTGATCACACTCCATGTTCTGTTCTCCATTCTGATCATCATCAATCCCCTTCACCAAGGTGTTGAGGAATTCGTTGGCGTAAAATATGGTTAGTTCCATTTGTTGAGATTATTCTTAGGCATGTCCATGCTTTTAATATGATTAATAGGTGCGAGTAGATCCGATTCGCCCAGGTTAATAGCGGAAGATTCACTGTTCATTGATGAGAAAATTCAGTGCTCGTAGAGGAAATTGCATGGCAGAAACCCTGCAAAAGCTTCTCTGTGACTCCAGAAAGGCAATGCGATGCTTACGCAGATCAACTGAATTGGGGGAGGAACAGCCACTCAGTGGTCTATTCGTGTGCAGTTCTAGGAGCTGTGAGAGGAGCTTCAAGTAGGATCCCAACTTCTTTCGCCTTGAAAGCGCGGCACCGTACGTCGCGACTTCCACAAGTACATATGAGAGAAGCTACTGGACAAGGTTCATAGGGCGACCCTCGTTCGCGTGGCCGGCGTTTCAACATTCTGTCGTTTTCCGAGGTCTACGTGCCGTGTCGCAGGCTCTTGTTTGCGTTCCACTTTACGATGCATCTCTACTAGCCCAGCATTTTCGACCTGGGCTATCAGCACTAGACCAAACCACAGAGACAAACTGCCATATGGAATCACCGCAGAGTATCAGGATATCAGGTGCAGGATCTTCATCCGCGGTCAGTTGATCAGTGGGGACAAATGGCTTATCGTGACCAGGGTACGTCATTGATGCTCCTATGTCCTCTGTCAAACGAGTACGTGTATGTCAAGATAGCCCACTAGCAGACACAAGAAAGGTGTACAAAGGGGTGACGACCACATGTGCTCTGGATTCAAACCAAAATCTTCAAAAAGTCTGTCAAAGACAAAACTCTTTTTAGCTTATCGTCTTAACACCGCAAGTGATTGTACGAGCCAAATGAAGGGAGTGACTTATGCCTTCCTCATCTTTATTCTTCTCTCTGGGGTGGCTCCAATTCAATCCAGTTCGTCTCTTTCGTCCGGCTTCTCTGTGGTATTGCTCTGTGCATCGAATGTCCTTGCAGACGACGCGTTTCCTGGAAAAGAATGCATGTGAAGGTACACATCGCGTACAGGCCTCTAAAGACGACGGAGAGCTGGCATTTTAGGCCAGGAGAATGAAGAGTCACCCAAAACCCTGGTTTGACAGAACATACTGACGAACGTACCACATCGAAGCAAAATTGAAAGCAGTAACGAGGTCCAGCCTAAAATCCAATTTCAGTCCCTGTTTTTTGTTTGTTTTTCTACGGAGTGGTGGACAAACGTAATGGCTTCGTTGAAGCAGAAGCAAGTAACGATACCGCTCTCGGCTTTTGGTTTTGGGTGGAGTAGAGCAAAAAGACCGCCACTTCCGCCATTTTCCCATAACTCCCTCCAATGTGGTCTATTCAAAAAGTAAAGGTTACCATCCCAATCCAATCTAGGAGACCTATCCAATGGTGTAGGTAACATGTAGTGGTTCTAGAAAAAAAACGAAAGATTCGGTGACATATAAAACCTGGACGGCGGCCACATCCCGCCGTTACATCTATCTCTCTAATTGGCCAGAATAAGCCAAGTTTGAATATTTTTAGCTTATACTTATGGCATACTCAACAGCATGTAGTTTTCTCTAGCTGGCCAAAAATTTTGATCATTATTATGTAATTCTCTGTAAAATTCGCCGGCTTTACGCCTTCAAATAAATTGCTGAAAATAACCAGATTTCGGATTTTTCTAACTTTCTCGACGTTGCCAGTAAACCTACAAAAAATGATGCTCAATTTAATTAATGACGATCTACCACATTGCTCAAGGAAAGCGGTCATCGGTCAAAGCGATCACAATTCGACAGCTAGCAGCTGCTCGTATGCAGAGTCGATTGTTGCTGAGAAATATGAATTTCGCCAAATTAAAAAGGGGCTAGAATCTCCCCGAGGAAAACAGATCCGCGAGAGAAACATTCAGTAAAACTCCTTGTCACCACTCATATGTGGATACGCGCTGTATCCCATGAAGTCGAGCGATCGTCGAAAACGCGAAATGACCCTAACAGAAAGTCTTTACGAATAATCGTTCCAGAATGGAATGCAGTTGTGCGTAGCAACACCGTTTCTTGCAGAATTCGGCATTGGACGCTTCGTTGTACGAACCGCAGTTCTATTTCTTACCACCATGGCAGCATCGCTGCTTCCAAATTTTGGTGTATTCCTAGATCTGGTGAGTTCAGAGATGCGCCTCTCAGATTGGTTTACTTTATGCTCAAAAACAACCTCGTTGTCTTCGCTGGTTGCAAGTGCTGAAGGTGCAGTATTGAATGAAAGCATCTGTTCTGCAAAAGCAGCAAAAAAACCACGTGATCGCTTACTATTACATCGGTGTATCGGTGTATGGAATTGGACAAACACCTTTCTTTATCGTATATTCCAACCAGCAGCGAACGCTAACATGAGCTTCAGGTGGGGAGCTCCTCGATGACGATGCTCACATTGGTCTTTCCTGGACTCTTCTCACTTTACCTGCAAACGAATGACAAACTTAGGAACGAGGCGCCACAAAGAGGAGCCACAACAAATGAAGATGACAACTGTGTTCCTACAATGAGGCAGTAAGCGCTTCATTCTCTAAGAGATGTAGTTGGTGTTTTCCAAACAAGCAGCGGACATGGCACATTTGTTCAGAGTGTTCGAGAAGACGGGCAAGTTTCGACTGCTGATTGAAACCATCGTAATATGTGAGTTCGCCTTCGGCACAGCTTTTTCTCTTTCAGCGCCTATGTCGTGCGGTAGCAAAGAACAGTAGCTTCTGGGGTCTAAGCTATTAGACTATTGAACTGCTATAGTCTGCACGATTTTCGGCAATTCTCTAGTAATGTAAGTCTATTATAAAGAGCACAACATTTTCGCTAAGGTTTGTACACCATTTCATATAGAGGTAGTCGTCGTTTCTGAAATAAAGGAAATCCTTGAAGGTGTCCTAGTCATCGGCTTGATTTTTAGCATGTTTTCGTTTGGAATAGTCTCGCAGATGATCGCTTAGCTGGTATCCACCGAGACAAGTGTTCTAGGAAGGTTAACATACACGTAAAATATGAGTGAATTCACTTTTGCTGCATACAGGCGACCCCTTTCGGGGACCTATTAGTATCAGGTTAGTCAGTCCCTATTCGGGATACGCAACGCATTCTACTTTTATGGGATCCCGTACAGGCAGTTTGAATGCGAATTTGGCCTAGAATGAGCTACGATGGTTTACCGGACGAGCACGTCAGTGCTCTATCTCCTCCAGTTAACCACGCCTGAGACCCTTCCCTGGTAAGTATGGTACCAATTCACCGACCTCAGGGGTGGAGCGCCTTGTAGGCCTGGATGAGACCAGAACCAGGAACCTCGATTCGGGGTACTGCCTACGGCCTTCTCCGACTGCGCCTCCACATGACCTTTTCTGCATTGACAGCAGTAATTTTTTGTTCTTAGGTTGTCTAAAACTTGCGAAAGGTATCCAAATGCTGAGGACGAAAAACCTCACTCTTGTATAGATCCGTCTTCTATGGAAAATAGTATCCCTTCGTCTTTTAAGAGCGACTTGTCATTTACATGTTCTCCGATTTTTCTGCCATTGCTGTTTTAGGTGGAGGAGTGATAATCGGTGTGATATCTACGGCGAACGCCCTTCAGGAAGCCACGCGGTCTCCGTTAGCAAGCCCGTGTTTCGTGCAGTTGTTCTCGAATCGTTCGACTACAACCACGTCCTTGTCAAAATTCTATTGCTGTGGTTCCTACCGGAATATCACTTCCAGTGAATGGATAATATGTGACGCCTGAGTGCAAGGAATAAATTATTTATTTCAACATCGACGTGCTCTTTCCTTCGTACAAAGTGCTCGAGAGCACTCCTATTGTCAGCTGATATTCATGTTCAACTATCCAAGTAGTCCGCCTCCAAGCTAGCATTTTTAGGATGACGCAGTCTACTTCTATAGACACGGCATCTAAAAAAGCGGACCAGAAGCGAAGCCCCACAATGAGGAATGTGGACGAGGTCTGCCTTCCTCCGTAGGGCAGAACTGGTGGCGTGAGCGAGATCTAGTACCTTTCCCGAATCTTTGGTAATCCTAGAGATCACATTAGTTGCATACAGTGCCCACAACCGTCGCTTCAGTCGTTGAGCTCTCTATAGCAGAATCATCCGCTGTGCCACATATGACGCTAACTGCGTATGGCCCTGCGTCTTCTGTAGCTACCAGCCTTTAGGCCTGCACTGCGGTCTCGGAGCCAGCCATAACCTCGATACCAGTTCCTTCAATCTGTAGACAGTTCTGGTCATTGAGAGGGGCTTTGATGAAAAGGAACCTGTCTTCCCTGGGAAGTGGACGCCTCTGACTTCAAAACTGTACATCTATGTCGGTGTCGAGCCATGCATGCGTGTAAACGCAGTCTTCGTGAAATTTTGCACTTGAGGAATACGTGAGCGTCTTTCGCTTTGAACTTTATGAAACTTTGTTTCGGTCAACAGGAAGCATTAAAAAGTTAGTGGCCACCCTATTTTTCGATCAACGAAGGAACTCTCTGCGAAACTGCTCTCCAAATTTTTGTGGAAATAAGAAGTCGTGGATTACGCCACGACAGTCATCCGTACGTTTTATAAAACTACCAGTCGTTGAGCAGCCTAGCGGCCGCCTCCGACTGGTTGGGGGCTTGGCCCCCACACCCCGAGAAGAGAACACTCCGACCATCTTCTTCTCCCAACTTTTAAACCTTCATACCTCAAAAACAAACTTCAGATTCGTGTTCAGCGACCTCGATTACCCCCAGGGCCGAAGTTTAGCGCCGCTTGAACGCCATCCTCAAAAAATCGATAATATCGATCGACCTCGATTGGTCGACTTCAGATTCGTGTTCAGCGACCTCGATTACCCCCAGGGCCAAAGTTTCGCGCCGCTTGAACGCCATCCTCAAAAAATCGATAATATTGATATCGATCGGTCGACTTCAGATTCGTGTTCAGCGACCTCGATTACCCCCAGGGCCGAAGTTTCGCGCCGCTTGAACGCCATCCTCAAAAAATCGATAATATCGATCGATCTCGATTGGTCGACTTCAGATTCGTGTTCAGCGACCTCGATTACCCCCAGGGCCAAAGTTTCGTGCCGCCTGAACAAAATCCTCAAAAAATCGGTAATATCGATCGATATCGATTGGTCGACTCCAGATTCGTGTTCAGCGACCTCGATTACTCCCAGGGCTGAGGTTTCGTGCCGCCGACGTGCTCGGCACGTCTACGCTCGCCATGCAGGGTTGCCGACGTGTTTGGCACGTCTACGGCTCGCCATGCAGGGTTGCCGACGTGTTTGGCACGTCTACGGCTCGCCATGCACGGTTGCCGACGTGTTCGGCACGTCTACGGCTCGCCATGCATGGTTGCCGACGTGTTTGGCACGTCTACGGCTCGCCATGCAGGGTTGCCGACGTGTTCGGCACGTCTCCGGCTCGCCATGCACGGTTGCCGACGTGTCTGGCACGTCTACGGCTCGCCACGCAGGGTTGCCGACGTGTTTGGCACATCTACGGCTCGCCATGCACGGTTGCCGACGTGTTCGGCACGTCTCCGGCTCGCCATGCACGGTTGCCGACGTGTTCGGCACGTCTACGGCTCGCCATGCATGGTTGCCGACGTGTTTGGCACGTCTCCGGCTCGCCATGCACGGTTGCCGACGTGTCTGGCACGTCTACGGCTCGCCATGCACGGTTGCCGACGTGTTCGGTACCTCTCCGGCTCGCCATGCACGGTTGCCGACGTGTTCGGCACTTCTGTGGCATCGCCAGGCACGGTTGTCGACGTGTTCGGCTGCCGCGCCCCAACTCAAAGTGGGACGGACGGACAGTGTGACACACACACACGCTTGCTCCTTTATATATAGTAGGATTGCTCAAAGCCAATCTCGTAACATTCAACAAGGCCACGCGCAAAACATTCTGAATTTCACCAACGAATTCATGGTGCAAAAACTCGTATTTAACACTGCTAAACTTCTCGCCTCTTGTTCTTTGAATAAACTGAAAAAATCACTAGCTTAAAAGATAAGAAGTTTAGAAATCCTCAAACAGATAACATTTCTTTGGAACAGCCTCTATTTAGCCTCTCCTCACTGAATATGTGCTATGTTTGCTGGGTGTGTTATATATATTTTGAGGTTTTATTCTAAGCACACGATGGAACAATTTCACGGATTCTATTCGGTGTTTGAATCACCCGATAGCATTAGTCAGCCCGTTGCGAC
Organism: Heligmosomoides polygyrus polygyrus; assembly: GCA_947396885.1. Taxonomy (NCBI): domain Eukaryota; kingdom Metazoa; phylum Nematoda; class Chromadorea; order Rhabditida; family Heligmosomidae; genus Heligmosomoides; species Heligmosomoides polygyrus. The sequence continues at coordinate 69,853,950 of OX377201.1, read as the reverse complement.
ATTTTGTTCGACCTTTTATCTGCTGGACCTATTTCGATCAGCTGATTATTTCCGGTCTCATACTAAATGCTTCTCCATTACCCTTATCAGCGAGACGACTTAAGTACTCAACTAGTGGCAGCAAGCTGCGGTTGGAAATACGACTGCCTTCAGCTTTACAGTTTGTTTCCTTTGCTTTCCTCTGTTTTCAATTTACAACCTCAGATGAGTTCCTCATTTCTCTATTTAAACCTCCTTTCCTAAGGAGCAATGCGTTTCAAATCATTTTATTTCTTACTGAATCGGAAAATTTTATTATTAAACAGCAACACAAGCGGTATATCGCAGTGTCGAGTAAAAAATTTGTGTTCGCTTCATGGAAAGCCGAGTGACATTGAAGCCAAACGAGTTGCGTTAGAGCACCGATGCCGTTGTTGAAAAGCACTGGAAAGAAGCAAGGGCTCCCATAATTTGGACCGTTGTCACATTTTACCCGTCTGACATCTTCATGAAGGTGAAGTAGTGAACCACCATGTACAATATCACCCTTTCCTAATTTGTGTCGACGCTTTTCATCACAAACCGTCACATGTTCATATCTCCATTAACATTAATTTCGACGAAATTTGGTCTGCACCCAACAACTTCTCTCTTTCTGACTAGCCCAAGTGTTTTCGTAAGCGCCAACAGTGCTTTGTTCAGGCATACATAGTCATGCTGTAGCTTCTCCTGGTGGGCCCTTAATGGGCTTACGACCTCGGTCGCGGGTGCCTCCTCGAGATATTCCACAGGCGGAACCCTGAGAATTCCTTCATTTCTAAATTGTAACCTTAGATTCGCATTTATCATCTTTTAGCCGTTGCGATGACAGCGCCTGAGGGTGGTCCAGTGGCATTGCCATATCTGCCAGATACAGAGCAGCGCAAACATAATATCTAGCGAGACCCATTGCTGACCTTCCTTCCAAAAGTGCTTCGGTTCTAATTGTAATGTTTTCAACTCATTTTTTTTTACAAAACCCGATTCCTCTCTGTACTCAGGAAACCAGAGTTGGCTGCTTACAACTGCTTATTTCGACGTAGTGCTCGTCAGCACTAAGTCAAAATAATGTTGCATTCCGATGCCGTTTTTCAGCCAAGAACGTCCAGTCTCTAGTGTAATAGATGGTATTTATACACGAATGTTGCTATGGTTTCATGTGCAGTCGATCCCTTCACCGCCGCCGATTGGTCAATCTGTGCCATGCTTCTGTGGCAAGGGAGCATTCATTGGGCAAAAAGCTTTTATTGCTATGCCCTTTTCTATTCTGTAGCCCTACTTTTCATTGTCAAAGGTACTCCGCCAGACCATAATTGGCGATCTAGCTTGTCCAAACAGTTATGGCCAACCCTTGTTTTAATAAAATAATACTCCAAAAAAGTTACACAACTAATTACTTATACCGAAAAACTTTTAGAAAGAATAAGCCTGCAGAGGACGAGCCTCTATTTGTGACAGTGAGCTATGAGATTTCTAGAGGATGTTAGCGGATGTAATGGGCCAGTGCTCGAGAAGCTTTGCAGAAAAAATGCACAAACGATACTTCAAAACTCAATCTATGATTGATTAAGAAAGTTAGCATTTTTTTGCAAAATGTCAAAAAATGCAATAGTTATAGAACCATTTTCAATGAGACATCTTAATGGTGTTAGATATGCTGCTTTCTGGCGCTTAGCTGCAAGAAAATACGAGCCGAGTTAATATATTTATTTATTTGTTTATTTATTACGTTCCAAGTACATGCTCACACTATAAAGCAGATAAGTAGAACAGAAAATCACATGAATGGAAGAAAAACAAAAAACTCTGAAACTAGGTATAATGATAGCCTAGTATAAGCAACCATACATAAACCAGAATCCAATCAAGCTAAATGAAAGCAGATCAAAAGGAGGTTTTGAAACAGCATCTCACTTTATACTAACCCTGTCTTTGAATTTCCTAAAGCAGTAATTACCGCCATATAAAAAATATCAAGACTAATAGCATATTTGCTCGTTAAAAAAACTGTTAGTTGGCAACCCTTGGGAAGGTCACCGGAGATATATTATCGAAACGGCGAACCTTTAGAAGTTACCAACCAGCGGAATGTTAAAATCGTACAATGTTGATCCGTCTATAAAAGAAATTCAAAACATCCTAAGCACGCGTCCCCGGGCAGATTCCGTGTTTAAGGAGCCTCATTGTACTGTAGGCACCACGGAGGTGACGGCTCAGGAATAGGCTTTTCTCTCCATGCGCAGTGAGATATGGGTACTGGATCGAGACAAAATCTTTGTATAACAAGGAACGAGGTAGCGAATGAAAAACTGATTGAGGATGGTGGCACATTAGCTATAGAGAAAAAGTGAAACCAATGAACTTAAAGAAGAAATTTTTTGAGGAAAAAAAGAATTTTTTTGAGGAATGGCAATGAGAAAAAATATCCCAACCATTTATTGTTTTTCTTCCTTTTCTGTTGGTACAAAAAATTGCTGATCCAAAACCCCTTTAAAGCTAGCAAACAAAGAGAAAAATGAACAAAAATTGAAATACGCAGACTAGCGGGGTTGTAGAAAGCAAATGTGAATGCAGTCTGAAAGAAGCAGAAGAATAGCGATGAACCAAGGAAAGCTTAATGCAAAGGTGGTGAACAACCATTGTGACACTAGGCACTAGCAGGCGCGCCGAAGTATGAGCATTCGATCAATGGATGACAATCCTTGAGAGGAAGATCCACCGGTTACTAGAAAACAGTATGCCAAAGGCTATTCTCATTGAAATTGAAATCACCCTGAAGGGCAGGAGTCGCCAACCTGCGTCTGAGCCCTGAGCCCGACTGGGCTCGGAGGACGTAAATGGGTAAGGCCGGCAGCAGCGTCTTGCGGGTGCCGCGGACCCGCCATGACAATGGCGGGTGGTGGGGCGACGCAAGGGTTACTGGACTCAATGCTACGTACTTTTGCTGGCTGAAGCACTGAAAAGTTCGTCGAGATTTTTATTTGATTGATAGTGTTAACGCTGCTTACATTAGACATCATGTGTGTATGTGAGTTTTTCAGTTATTCTTGTTGCATCGTTTACAGGTGTGAAACCTCATGCAAACAGAATTTCGCTATCAATCGAATAAAAATCGCGGCGTTTCGGATGAGGGCTTTGTGTCATCCCTTCTTCTAAAAATGAAAAATGACCGCCTTTCTGCTTCAAACCATTATTTTTCTTCAAAAACAAAAAAAATATATATATATATAAAATCTCAAACAAGGTCTTCACTTATCGGATTCGTGAATTAGAACTTTAAAAGCAAGTGTACTAAAATTTTCCTCGAACAAAAAATTATACTAACCTTCTTTCTTGCAGAGTTTCTATTAGTTTAATGTAGAAAGAGCCCACTTCGATTTTTCCTCGAACAAAAAATTATACTAACCTTCTTTCTTGCAGAGTTTCTATTAGTTTAATGTAGAAAGAGCCCACTTCGATTTGGAAGCATTTCTTTTATATGTCTTGGGCTAGCTTGGGCTAGAGAAGATAAACACAGCAGCCATAGCACTTGCGTAATTCATTTTGGATTCTTCCCATATCGAACAAAAATCTGGCGCCGCCTTGACTGCATTCGACCTACGTGTACAACTATGTAGTATACGTGAGCGGCGATTTTTTGAAAGATCATGAGTGCAGTAAAACGCGAATTTTGATCCAGCTGAAAGCGCACTGTTCTCATGAAATGTGTGCCTTGACTACTTTGCTCCTCCCTTGTTGAAGAATTGAAAATGTTGACACGTAGCAATTTTACTCGCGTATTTGAGCTTTTAAGCACTTCTTTCATTGACCTCCCTCATAGCTGCGAAAGGACAGTCAATGACAACTTTAACCGATCTGCTCACCAATATCGAGAACTTCTTATAAAAGTTCTTCAGTACCGCGGTATAGGTAAAGGATAGAGCTTTGTGTAATCACTCCACCAACCATTCTACGGTTTCTGCACGCAGTCTGAAAGCAGGACCCGAGGCGGTCAGCTAATGGGAGGCCAAGTTTTGACCTCCACAGAAAACTTTGGTGCCAAGTCAGTGGCGCTGAAAGGATGGAAGACTTGCTTTGCCTGTACGAGGCCCGTAACAACAACCTCGACTCGGTGTGAACGCGACGACCGGCGTTTCTTCCAACTGCGCTAGCCCACCGTACGGCTCGTCTTAGCACAGTCGGAGGAACCGGTATTACTTACGTTTAGCGCAATGGTTAGCAATGCAGAAGCATGAAAAAGCATGAAGACGGGGACCGAAAACCCCAGCCCCCGGCTTCCAGTCCGAACACGCCCTCCGGCGGGTCTCACCCGCCGCTCCTGGCGCTGACGTTCGGCAGCTTTCGGAGATCTTTGCGAGCGGCGGGTCCGCGACCACTCGTCCGCGCCGCCGCTTCCAGCACAGTGGCAGCGTAGGTCCCACTGCGGCGGGAGCGATATGGACGAGTTCTCGGGGTGCTGCCGCGAGAATCTGTAGAGGCTCTAAAGGCCCCCACAGAGTTCTGCGGCAGCGTCGCGGCCCTATGCTTAACCATAGGGCAGAGACGCAGAGCTCGCCGCCGGGCGGCGTCTCTGCCCTATCCTTAACCATTGCGGCGAGCGGCGTTGCCGCAGAACTCTGTGGGGGCCTTAAGGCCTATGTTATACCTCCGCGGTAGCATCCGCAGGACGTCCGCGGACGGTCGTCGTCGTCCCGGCGCGGCTAGCGTCGCATTGGAGCGCGCTTTTGGCGCCGAATTCCGCGGGCGGGAAGTGCAAGGGTCTCTACAGAGTCGCGGATGAGTTGTCGCGGATCCGCCGCACGCAAAGGTCCCCGAGGGCTGCCGCAGTTTACGGCGGCTCTCACCCTCAATGCCAGGAGCTGCGGGTGAGACCCACCGGGAGGAGTGATAAATGGGTGCCGATAATGGCTCATCTATTTGGAAACATTTTTTTAACGAATCTACATGCTAGGATTATAATTGTTTGGTGCATAATTTCTGTCCATAAAAAAGCTTGCCAACCAACAATATAGTCAACATTAGTGTCGACAAATGGAAGCGTATGGAATCCTGCACTCAAAACGTAACGCAAAAAAAACCTTAGCACGATATTAGATAACATTAATTGCACTGAAAATCTTCGTGGCCGTCCAGCCACAAGTCAGCCGTGTGAGGTTTAGGAAAAACCCTTGCACAGAAATGCAACAACAAAGCAGACCGTTCTTTTTATTGTGAGCTATAATTGCATCGGACAGGCCTCCCGGACTCAACAAGGCATCGGAGGGAATGCTGGCATCACAAGGGCCACCACATTATTTTCGAGCTGCTTGTCAATCGAGCAGCTTTAGTGGAGAACTTTTAGTGAAGGTAGAACGACAAAAGTGAGAGCAAGCGCAAAATGGCACAGAACTGTTAAGTTCTAATGAGTGTTGTATGAGATTTCGTGGCATACATTCATGAACTCCTAACTTGGCTTGGAAAACCTTCTTCACAAAACAAAAGCGTTTTGCATTTTAGGACGGGGGCATACGCGACGCAATCGCGGCGTTTATAATTCATGCCCATTCCGCCGTACGCGGTCGAATTGTCAAAGGAAACTTCGCCGCGGCCGCCGCATTAGTGGCGGCCGGCATGCGTGATGGCTTCCCGCGCCCATCGCGGGCATGGCATACTTTTTCGCGCCGCGCGCGGTGTTTAGCGCTGGTCCTGGAGGGATCGCCGTCGCGCCCCCTTGCAGAGCGATGAGCGATGCGACGAGCGCGGAGAAGTTCAAATTCTTTCGCGTCGCTCTGCAAAACACATCGCTGCGATTCCATCGCGGCGACGGGAAGTATGCACAAGGCCTTACATCTCTGGCATTCTTAGGTGTCGCAACTGCCGGCAAAAGTACGCAGTATTGCGTACCCCTCGCGGCGCCGCGCCACCCGCCTTTGTCATGGCGGGTCCGCGGCACCCGCAAGACTCTGCTGCCGGCCTAAGGCCTTTGTCATACCATCGCTCACCTCGAGCGGCGTCTAATGATCTTCTTCTTCTTCAGCGTTTGTCCCGCTTCGAGGCGGGGTCCGCTATTCTGGTGTGGTGACGCCACTTTACGCGATCAAATGCTTGATCGGGATGGATACCAGCAACCTTTAGGTCCACGTGCAACGTATCAAGCCATCGCTGCTTCGGCCGCCCTTTAGGCCGTTTTCCGGGCACATCTATGTTAAGGCCAATCTTCCTAACAGTGTCACCACTAGCTCGAAGAACGTGGCCATACCAAGGCGAGCTTCACGTAACTTGTCAGCAATTGGAGCGACACCAAACCTCTGGCGTATTTCATCGTTGCGAATACGGTCCAGACGCGTAACACCAGCCGTCCATCGCAGCATTTTCGTTTCCATTACGCTGAGGCGAGTCTCAACCTCCTTGGTTGCAGGCCAGCACTCAGCTCCATACATCGCTACTGGTCGGACGATGGTTCTATAGATCTTCGATTTAAGGCGTTCCGGTATCTTCCTGTCGCATAAAACGCCTGTCATCGAGCGCCATTTGGACCACGCTGCGCTCACGCGCGAGTTCACCTCGAACGTCAGACTACCATCAGACGCAATTGCAGATCCAAGGTACTTGAAGTTTGTCGTTCGTACTAGCGCAGTGCCATTGATCTCAATGGACCCGGCTTCGTTTACGTCTGTCGTCAAGTACTCAGATTTTTTGACGTTTACCTTGAGCCCGAACATCGCCAAGCGGTCGTACCAAGCTTGCGCTTGTCGCTCGAGTTCGCTCTTCTCTTCGCTTGCAAGCATTACGTCCGTAGGAAACTCCGCCGATGTGCCGGCTGGCGCTCGCACACTACTCTTTGGACCAGAGTAATGTATGCGCACCCACTCAATAAGCTCTTCGGGAACACCGTGTTGTCGTAAGGCGTACCATACAACCTCACGCGGAACACGATCGAATGCTTTCTCTAAGTCGAGAAAAGCTATGTGCAGCGGTTTCTGCTTTTCGCGATGTCTCTCTACCAGAAGACGAGCAGCATGTATGGCATCGATGGTGCCACTGCCCGCTACGAAGCCACATTGATTGGTGGAAAGTTGGACGATATCGCGAATACGTCCGTCTACAATTCGCTCGAAGATTTTCATGCTGTGCGAGAGCAAGCGAATTGGACGGTAATTCGTGCAGTCCGCTGGACTGCCCTTCTTCTTCCATATCGGGTCGTCGTGCTTTCCTGCCAACTACCTGGTACCTTCTTTTCCGTAACAACCTGGTTGAAAAACTTCGTTAGCCACTCAGCAGGACTCCAGCACCTCAACTTCCATAGGTCGGCCGCTATATCATCGGGGCCCGTTGCTTTGCCTGGCTTCATCTTCTTCAAAGCCGCTTCCGTCTCCTCCACAGTGATTTTCTGCACAGGACCGTGCGTAGGAGGGACGCAAGGGATGGGCGGATGGGCAAACTCTTCTGTCGAAATTTTCTCGAAGCAGTCATGCCATCGTTTCATAGTCCTCTTGCGGTTCGTCAGTAGATGACCATTCTCATCGTTGATGCCCAAGAAAACGTTCCACGCTTATAATCGCGTCTAATGATATGCTTCCATATCGATCGGGCGGCGCGATGGAATCGATATGGGTGCATATCATTAGGCGTCACTCGGGGTGAGTGATGGTACGGCAAAGGCCTAAGGCCCCGTTTATACTTCGACGCCGAGCGACGCTACGCCACGCATGGTGGGCGTATTGATTGAGCGACGCGATCGATCAATTTGACCATTTTGCACGCCGTCGCGCCGCTCGGCGTCGGAAGTATAAACGGGGCCTAACCAGGATACTATCTCAACGGTAGGTCGGAACGGCGCAAGTGTTGTATATGGGCAGAACCGCCTCTCTCTGGGTAGTAACAAACTGCAGGTATCTCCACCCCAATACAACTCTGCGCAGAGTTAGGGGCGACGGAAGTCGCGGGTTGGCGCCCTGTTGATTCACGTGCTCCAGAGCTGACGGGCGCGCGCGGGATGAGGACTCGTATCGCGGCTAAGCGCAGTGCTCAGGTGGCGTAGTAGGGAAGAGCTCGGGCTCGTAAACGTGGGGTCGGGGGTTTGGATCCTGCAGACTGCCTTTGTTTTGCACTTTTGCAAAATCCATGTTTATCATATAAGTAATCCATCTAGGGGTACCATAGTGTGTTATAGAGCACGTTTACATATAACATATGCTCCAAACTACAGATTAGCTAAAACGTTCACTTCTGTGTGACACTTATTTTTAAGCCTATTTTGTGTGAAGCTATAGTTATGTAACGATAGTTATTTGGTGGCACTAGTAAAAAGTTCAGACTCCACCGACAAGAGTTCGGTCAAAAAAAAATTTTTCGCTGAAACTTTGTCCTAGGGGGTTATTTGGGGGTGCTGATCACGAATCTGACATCCGTTTCAGAGTTCGGTCAAAAAAAAAAAATTTTCGCTGAAACTTTATCTAGGGGGGTTATTTGGGGTGCTGATCACGAGATCACGAATCTGACATCCGTTTTTCACGATGCGGTCGGAGACCACCCATACCGTTAACAAGGGTGACCCAGGCAGGGTCACCGATTTCGCTGAAACTTCGTCTAGGGGGGTTATTTGAGGTGCTGATCACGAATCTGACATCCGTTTTTCACGATTCGGCTGAATAATATAGATACAGGAAGGCACAGGATTACATTTTTAAAGTTTCTGCGGATGACGGCAGGTAGAGACAGAATCGTGAAAAACGGATGTCATATTCGTGATCAGCACCCCAAATAA